>JAPWLS010000537.1:0-198865 GCA_028551675.1 Tineola bisselliella
TGGTGGTTTCACGCAAAACAATAATGAAAGTTATAATCAGCTCCTGTGGCTTTAAGATTGTTGAAATTGCTGCTTATCTGGCTGCCGGCATATTCAATGAAGGAAAAACGTCTCTTCTATATTTCATGAACGCACTGGGACTATCACTTGGGCCTAATGCCCATGCCTACGTAGAAAAAGAGGACGCAGAGCGCATCTCGATTTCTGGCGCAAGAGCGCAAGAGAGCACGCGCGAGGGGAGAATGTCACGTGGACAGCAACAGTTGGCTGTATTAGAAACAAACGATGAAGCAGAGGGTTCTTCTTATGGCCCTGGAATAGATGACTCGATGTAAGTTGGAAATTTTTTTTTTTAACTTAGTTTAAATGGTTCCCAAAACTTTAAACGCGTTTTTCTCGAAACGCTGTTTTCAAAGTCGGTGAGGAAAATTTCTCCAAAACGGCTGGACCGATCGGCTTGAAATTTTCACACAATCTTCTTAGACATTTGTATCAGGTAATATAATGAATGCAAAGTATGTGTGTTAATTTAAGGTATAATGTGTTATAGAATTGTTTTAAATAAATTTGTACAGCAATAAAATGCAGAAGCTTCTCAATTAGTATTATCTCAATTCTATTAAAGTTTCAACGGATGTGATGTCTGTGATTATCATAACTAATTGTTACAGTAAACACAGTTGCTACTAAGGCCTACTATTGCGTTTATGTTAATTAGTAGGCCCCATAAAGCTTTTTGAAAAAGTACCTATTAAATATTCTTCTATATTGCTATAATAATATACGTGTAACTAAACAAAACTTTTTGTGTTGTTTAATTTATTATTATTAATTTAATAAGTTTAATTAAATTACTTGAAGTTTATTTGTAATATACGATATGATAGAAACTAACTAGGTAACGTATAAGTCTTAACTGCAGTTTGTATTAAGTTACAGAAGTTCAGGACACCTAAGCACCGGGCAATAAATTCTCTCCTGAATTTCGAAGTAAGTCACTAATTGGAGTTTCGCTGCATTTACTAGTTTCAGTTACAAAATGTTTCCGGACTTAATATCGAGGTCGAGAACGTAAACTTACCATGAGTATACCTTAATGGTACTTGCTTGTTACCTACAAAATATTTTTATGTTTTGCAAGATATTTTTCTAAAAAAATCAATTTAAAAGATAATAAAAACATTTTAAGATGAAACGTTTTAAGAAGGTCAAAAGTTTTTGTTTTGTCTCTGAATAAATTAATATTGTTGTCACAAGCAGATTCCAGACATATTACAATATCTTAATATAGCTTAAAAGTAGCAGCGATTTTAAATGCTGTTATAAAGGTGTTTATTCAAATGAGAAGTTTCCACTGTATTAACTAATCCATTGTATAAACTTAGTTGCTCCGAATTAAACATGCAAATAAAGGTCTACATAAATTATGAACTTAGTAAGTTCCATTTCCCATAAACAAGTCCAGTCACAGTTGCTTCGACTAAATAATAATTAACGTTGGTTACGCGATCGAAATTAGTTACTAAATAAATGTGATGGCGTAAAATAACAAGATACATTAAAGGTGTACAACACTGTAACGAGGTATAATTGATTTTCACGTTAATAATATTTTTAGCAACCTTTAGTAAAATGTTTACCAGCGCTAGAATATTAATTATGGGAAAAGAAGTGCTCGAAGCACGACTCGGCTTTTTTGCAATTTTCTCTCCTCTTAATTGATACTGACATTAAGAGAACACTGTTTTCTTTTCGTAAAATTAAAATTATTGTTTTGATTCGTTTCGTTTTACTTTTAATTAATGTAAGAGTCGTAGCAACTTACTGGAATGGGGGGAAAAGAGATAACAAAAATTTTTATTCGAGCAGAAGTTCTCAGATCAGAAAATCCGGCAAAGACATTCTTTAGTAAAAGGTAAAATATCTCACGTTTAAAACGTTTAAAAGATAAATCAACTACACAAAATATATATTGAATATCGAGGTTCTTTCAATGTGATACAACGCATTGCAGGAAAATCTTTAGACATACAATTTCCTCGAGGAAAATGTAATAGTTTTTATCTATCAAAATATATTTGACATTTATATTGTACATCCGATTGTGTTTTCTATTTCCCTTATGGATATAGATAGACTTAAATATGTTTTAAAGTTTATTATATATTATTAAATTTTAAGTAAGACCATTGCAAATATATATGTATATGTATATGTGTGTGTGTGTGTTGTTTTGTTTATGTCAGATGTTTATCTTCTCACGAAACATGAAAATTCATTAGTGAGAAAATTGGATAGAAACACACTTTCGGAAAGTAATGTATTAGCAATGTTGATCCCAGTTTACAAAAATAAGTAAAACTACTATATAAAGTGAATTATAATTAATGCCGATGTGTGAATAGTCGTAATTCGATCGAGGAAACTCGTTACATTTCGCTTGTCCCATTTCCTGAGTCATTCCATACACACGTCCTATCAATTCATTTTAATCTTGCCAAGAGCCATATGTTCGCTCCCTTTTATACGTTTCAGAACGGCCTATTAAGTTATACCGTACGATCTTTTTGTCAAAAATAACTTACAGTATTTTACTTAATATTTTTTTTATTATTAGACATACAAAGTTAACCAAAGTTAATATTTATTTATTTATTTATAAATTTCAAACAAAGTTAATACTATAAAAAAATATCTTACTCAATTATATAATTTTGTAAAATACCATAAAATATTTCAGTAGGTAGCTAAAGCCTTTATTTACAAATGCAAAACTTTTATACAAGACAGGTCGAATGTTCGGATCTACTTAGCTTAACTACGTAGGTTTATAAATCCACAATAACCCTAATCTGAAATAAAACATGCCGGAGGGAATTCCAATTCAATGCAATATTAATTATTATTCTGGTTCGTTGTCGCCGAAGCTCTACTGCACGGTTCCATTAAGAGAAATTCTCATTATGAATACCTGTGATGTTTGTGATAAAATCTAAATGACGTCCTGAAGCTCTTTGCAAAGCTTTCTATCTAGTTCAGGATTAATTTACGTTTTTTGACTTTTTATTTTTTAAAAGAATAATTTTTATCTCGGGAAAGCATTATTACTTTCTCGTAATATGTATTTAAGTAGCACCTTTAAATAAATCTAAAGCTTTTATTGTTTCCGTTGAATTAAAATGTTACACAGAGTTATTTTTCTTTTTATTATTGTAAATGGTTTTACATGTGATAAAGAAAGTAATTTCATAATTTTTAAGCAATATCTGATGTTTGTTAGTTTTATAGCTAATATTACATAAGTTGTTATTAAATATTTAAATAAAACTAAGTACAAATCAGAATACTGAAGTAATTCACGACAAAGGCAACACTAGCGCATAACACTCGGACGTAGAAAAAATAAATAAATCTTAATATCATATATATTTAATTTAGTCTCGACTGGGATTTCATCCAGAGAGACACTATATACATATTTACTAATTACCCAGATATAATAGCCGATTAATTTATAATAAGGTATTTCTATCAACATGAATAGATAATGTGTTTGTGTCTGCTTTTCTATGAAAGATTTTTCAGAGATGAGCAAAAAAGCAGCGTTTCCTTCGCCTCCTTTATACTGTAATAATTAATATTTGCAACGTGGAATTTTTCAAGCACATGCCTGAGGTAAAATTAATTTTCCTCTCAACTATTAAAGTTGAGTACTTTTCCGCCTCAACACTGTAATTGACGATCTGCTTATAAAGTCTGTAGTAAGCGTATTTAATTAAAGCATTGTACATACGACTACCAGATACTTTAAAAGTGAAATGTAAATAATAAATCCGGTTCGTTTACAAATAATTAACAGCAGACAGCTCTTTATGTTTTATTTTTAAACTTTACAATTTTTAAAGTGCGTAACTTTCCGTCCCTATTACCTATCTTTAAAAACATTACCTTCGATTTATCGTAAAACTATTTCGGTGTACCGCAGCCGATCCGCAGCAAGAGCATAAATCATCGATCTATTTTTTCTTTGTGAACGATTATAAAAGCTTATGTGTATGACCACATCTCAAAATAACTATGAACAGAATAATGGTGCACTCCGAAATAAATTGCTAATTTATAACTCTTTCATATTAACGCCCCGTCCTTGACTGAACATCAAGTTTCTTGAATAGAAACACTATTATTCTGATATCTCAATTTAATTATTTTATAGTTAGTGTACAATACATATAATGCCACAAATATATTTTCGGTTAATAAAAAATAATAATGTGAAAACATGTAAAGATCTACTTATCTTATTAAGTTATTTATTTTTTCAGTATTTCATTGTAAATATTATAATTATGTTCGAGCAATTACGATAAGTCCATGGCTAGATAGAGAGTGCTAATATAATAGATTAGTTTACAGTAATGTGGACGGCATGTTGATGGCTTTTCAAGGTGACTTTGCAATATTTTTTACGGTGGGTTCGGTAATATCTAAACCTGTTAAATTTTATCGAATTTCCCCTTCCTATCAGGCAATGGTCGCTTTTGCAATTTTATAATAGTGACTGATTATTTAAATTTAGATATCAGAAAATAGCACGCAACAGCTACCGCATCATGATATACTCCAGGTAAACGATGTATTTCATGTGCTACTAAATTAGAATGACTTAACCACTGCACAATTACTTTAACCTTAGTTACTGATGTTTTTCTTTGATATATCATACAATTTATCCTTGGCATAACTATTATTTTATACCAACATGAAAGAGTTTGTATAATGTTTTGATATAATTTGAACTACCTCGGCCAAAACATGTGGAGTTTTATAAAATAAATAATTTGAAGATCTATCGGAATAGAGTGAATACAATATATAAAGAACAATAGACATTTTTGGCACCATATATTGTATTCTAGAGTAAAATAGAGGAAGCATCAATTAAAAAATAATAATTAAAATAAAAAAGATGATACTATATATCTACAATATCTTTTATGTCCCATTTTATATAGTGCTAAAACTAATGAATATATAAAAAAATATTAATAAAACGGCTATGAACTTTACACGAGAGCTTTGTTATTTGTTGGCATGTACATTAATTATGAGTACTGTTCACTCTTTGTCCTTGAGGTTGCCAAGAATAACATTTACTACCTTAAGTACAGAAATCGTGAAACTCACTAATAAGCATCGATCGCATTTACCTACATGTTTTCGTATTTCAAATTAGTTATTAACATTCTTAAATTTATTCAAATTATTAAAAGTAATAATTTATTTATTAGAACCCAGATATTATGTGACATGCGTATCAATTTCTTAGAAATTCAATCCTCAACTCAGTCGAGTATGACAACAGCAAAATACATATAGTTATAATAATGCTTATAATAATCTACAGTTATTTACAATATAGTGAAATTGCATCAATTACTCCCTCCTGGTTCCCGGAAGAAGGCGGGTGTGCTTTTAATGATGAATAATAATGCCATTTTCCATATAAAACACTTACTACAAAATTACACACGCCAAAATAATAACATACAATTATCATATCTATACTCATGATATCGATGACAAAGCTAGTGTCCCTATGTACCTACTTAAATATTCTAACTGCGATTAATATTGCTTTCTTTGTATTTCGTATGAATTAACAATAAGTAAAATTCCCTTTATAGTGGTCGCATTTTTATCTTATAATAAAAGTTTACATTTACATTTTCAATAGTAATTTTAGCAGATCAATAAACTTGAAAGTACTAAATTTTAATACACATCTAAAATTTTATATTTAAATTAGGACAAACCAAATATGAAATGTTTGAGAATATGTATTATACTCGTACCTTTTCAGAGTTCGAGGTCAGGGCGGTATATGTTTATCGTTTACAGAAGTGTACTGATCAAGGGCAACATTGAGAGTTTTAATTTTAGTTATTGATACTATTGATAACTTTCTATATCTGGATTAGTTGTGGCAAAGTAGGGGCGCGTCACGAAGAACGTCGTATTATCTTTATCAGCGTCGCGTCCGTGACATTTCCACTCCCCAGGTCCGCTCCCGCCCGCGCTCAACCAATACCACCCTTTATCATTTACAATAACGATAATAAAACAATCTAAAACCTACTACAGGCTCTGCCATAATGTTAAATTCGTATTAAAAAACTAACAAAGTCACCATAAAAAACATGTGCAATAATAATAATAATAATAAAGCATTAATGTATTATAGTAATAATTATTTGTTAAGTATGACCATGCAACTGATTCCAGAGATGAGCACATACGCTCAGAGATTTCAATCGCATTCTATTCGTAGTCATGCTTAGCGTTTTAGTAATGGGATATTGCTTGAAATGACTGCATTGATTCAAGCGAATACCACTTGCAATCGCGAATAAATTGCACAATATTGACTTTAGCGATAAAATGTATGTATGTATGATTTCAAGCTACTTTAATGTGTGTTAGATAGAGTTAACGTAGGTTTGTTTTGTTCACAGAGAAGAAAATGGGTTGTTTCGTAAGTAAAGACAAGCTGACCAAGGAGGACATGGACTTTCTCAAAACTCATACGTCTTACGACGAGACCACCATTAAAGAATGGTACAAAGGTTTCAAGGTAAGTTGTTTCAGATTTATTAAACACAAATGTACTTTACTGTAGACAACTAACATTATAATAATATGTTTGACATTGTAGCAAGACTGCCCTAATGGCCGCCTGACACCTGCCAAATTTGTGGACATGTATAAGATGTTCTTCCCCTCCGGCAATGCCGTCGAGTTCTGCGATCACGTGTTCCGCACATTTGACATGGACAAAAATGGATACATCGATTTTAAGGTAAAAATATACAGTGCTAGTGCTTTATTCGCTTGCGTTCATTACTCATTCATGTAACTCACATTTTAGCGAGAATACATTTTCTGGCGTGTGAATATTAATAAAAGTAGCTGCGGCTTTTAAGTGGCATACGAAGATGTATTATAAATCGGGTCATTTAAATTGTTACAGGAGTTCCTTCAGGCCATCCATGTGACCTCTAGCGGCACACCCGAAGAGAAGCTCAAATGGGCTTTCCGCATGTATGACGTAGATGGCAACGGTGTGATTGATATTCAAGAGATGACGAAAATTGTTCAGGTGCGTGCATAAAAACTTTATTTTTTCAGAATATTGTTTAATTAGTTGCTACAACTCGTACATAATTCTTTTGAAATAAAACAAGGACTTATATTATGTACTGTAAATGACTCCAAACATTTATCTTTGTTATTTTTTAATAATTAATGTATATTGATATATACTTCTTCTATACTAACTATATCTAACTGTAATCTTGTTCTTTGATGCTAGACAACACTTACTGTTCCATCGTATTCATGATAAAGATTCCAGATACTGTACTAGATGAAATTGAATTGACCCAAAGCCTTTTCAACGTGAAGGTTGCGCGTCTAAAAGTACTTTTCTATGTTTAGTTTCCTTCAACTTGGATAGTTGCTATGTTTGACTTGAATTTATTTACAGTTTATTTTGCGGTTTTCAAATCAAAATTATTTTACATACAATAGTTTAATTGTATTTATTTATATTCTATTTATATACCTAATAAATATTGGGCTATGAACTTTTTTACAATCAAACTTTTAAATTATTTACTAAAATGAAAACTTTGATTGTGTGCGGTTACATGTAAATTTCACTTAAAGTTGATTATTAGTTTGAGGTTACCTATAGGTATGTATGCGTAAGTAAACAATGCGGTATGGTATAGATTATGCATTAATTGCTGAGATTTTGCAGATAAAAAATTATCAATATTTGCTTTTATATCGATTTATATGTACGTACATAAATATAGTATAGCATTCGTAATACTTGTAATCAATATTTGGATTTTAATGAATTCTAATAATAACTTTCTTTTCTTTGTCTAGTTTTAAATTTAAAATAGAATTTATAACTTTAAATCGGATTTCAATTGGAATACGGAACTTTTTCATACTTTCATTGACATGTGAACGGCATTTCCATTCAATTCTATTATACATGTTAAAACTTATTTTATAACTATATTGAGTAGAATGCACTTTGATTACATTTGGCTCTCTTTTTTAGAACGAATGACGTATATTTCCTTTATAAATAATTAGATGTTTCTATTTTTTTTCGCAGGCGATTTACGACATGTTGGGTGCTTGCTCAAGCAACAGGCCCGCTGATTCTGCCGAGGAACGGGCCAAGAACATATTTGCCAAGATGGACGAAAACAACGATGGACAGTTGACGCAGGACGAATTCCTGAAGGGATGTCTCCAGGACGAGGAGCTCTCTAAAATGTTGGCTCCTTAAGATGCGTCCCATGTACTACTTTCTTTCACTAATCCAATATTGCCCTGTCCCGATGTTTTACAATATTTAATGTATTTATTACATTGTGTGTAAACTCGTAAGATTTTCGTATTAATAATTATATTAGTATTATCATTAATAAGAATTGTGTAAGATCTTTTACAATATTATATTCTTCAATTAACTTCTTATTTAAATGTTACTACTGTTTTAGAGAAAACCCTTTTTACTATCCTCTAATGTCTGTCGTCTGTAGGAACATAATCCTGTATTGGATAATACTCGGTAGAAACAAAAGCTTTTCCTCTTTGTATGTTGCATCGAGATGCAGTCTGTTATATGAAATTGGTTATGCTGAAGAGTATTGGTCTTTACACATTGTGGTCAAAAGAGTTTATACACATGTAGTATGGCAAAACCAACATTGTCTAACTAACATCGACGTTTTTGAAAACTTATAAATTGAGACAATAGTATTCACTGATGCGAAATGTAAGGATAGAATCAACGTTGTGAAAAATAACATGCAATCTCTGGGTGCAGGCATTGTCGATGGATATAAAAGTGCTCCATTCTAAATGAAAATCAAAATGATTCTGTATCAATATGATTCGATATAAAATGCTTAATTTCGCTTTGAGGAAATAAGAGAGCGTAAAGGTCTGCAATGTGGGTGAGATTGGTCCCGAGGAGGGCAAAGTATTAGTTTAGGCGTGTGATGTTATTTTAAATTAATATCTTGTGACATAATAATTGTCCGTTCTTTAACATTTATTATATCCTTTCCTAAGTGTAACTGATTTGTGAACGTATGTCTGATCCATCCATCCTTAACTGTAATTTTAATAACACTGTAACTAAGATATGCAATGAAATTATACACATTAAAATTTTGCATTTATTGATTGGCATAATGGCTAATTATTACTTAACGTAAATTCCGAATCTATACACTTTAAATAATTTTATAAATATCCAGGTTTTATTTTTCTAACTAATGATTTATACATGCGATTAACTCTAATGGTCTACAATTAAAATTTAATTAAATAAATTGATTTGATTAAGATATAAATTTAATTAGGATAAAAAATCCTCGAACAGGGATATTCTCTAAACGAAAATTAATGGTATTACTCTTGTATTCAATATTGTATGTATTATTAACAATATTTTAACTTGCTACTAAATAATAGTGATATTTTTTTGTGTAAGAGTGCGTATTATTGAGCTTTTAAACAGTATTACATATTATTATACATATTTATATAAGTATACGTATGTAAACTTTTTTTATTACAACTTCATTTCTCATATTCTCAAATTTTCATACTTTAGTGTGTACCTTTTCTTGAGTATGACATTCCAAGTTATTAGTTATATTTGTACCTCCTTTAATCAATGCTGTAAAAGTAATAAATCTTCCTAATTTATTTTATATAATTAAATTTTTAGAATGCTTCCGACTTAAGTATGGTGTTAATGCAGTTAAAAGGCAATCAGTCCAAAATACGCAACAAATAATATAGATGTTACATTATAGATCACAAAATATCTGTACCTCTAATGAAAACGGATCACATTTTGAACACAGCGTGCAAGAGAAGTTTTTCGTTCCTCCTGAAAGCTTGCTTACAATTTCGTAAATGTATCACTTTTCGTTACGGGCGCAGATGTATGGCCTAACTTTTAAAATATCATAATCCAATCACTAACTCTACTGTTTTATTATTTATTCGTTGATTAAAACTGTAGTTATAATTTGGAACCCATTTGTAATATTAGGCCTAGGTAGGTTTTATTAGTTTAACTCTATGTATATGAAGTTACTGGTGTTATTTTTAATGTCAATTTATTATGTTGTAGATAAGATGTTTTTTGGAGATTTTAAATTTTTTACATTATAATTTAAGTTATCTATAATAATTACTCGTAATTCTTATTAAAACAATGACTTTGCGTTATTACATTTCTAATCATTTAATTTTGTACCATTATATTTCGACAGCGAATATTAATTTCAACGTTGTGAATGGGGAAGATAAATGACTGATCTTTATAATAATTATTTTACAAGTTTACGAAAAGGGGATCAAAATCATGGAGGACCTGTAGATACAATGCAGACAGGGTTTCAGTGTTAACATATCACATTTGGATTAAAGAAGTCCACTCGAATGGCTGGAGGCAAGATTTTTGTTTTAACCGTGCTGTATAATTCATCCAATATTACGTCTGAGCAACAATACTGAAAAGTTTTTAATTGAAAGAAAGTGCGCGACATAAGGCGTATATCTCTCAAGTAATACTTGATATTAGGAACACAGTGTTTTGTCAATTATCCCAATGTATGCAGGTATCAATTTCACTTTCAGGCTGCGTACAATATTTGTACCTTTCTATATAACAAAGTTTATTAACGGCTATATTATAATTTGTTATTTTAATCACTCTTATTACTTACTGATAAGTTTAATTACTTGCACAAATATTGTACGCTATCTCATCTTTATAAAATATATAAATAACTATAAGCATTTTTACACATTACTAGAATAAATTAGTTCATATACTTTAAATAGGCGTTTTAGATGCACAATATTTATTAGTAAATGTTAATGGTTTGTTAAAGTTATGTTCTTTTTTCTACTTTTGTTGTTTCTTATTAGTTTTTTATGTATGTAATTTAAACGATTGATTTAATGTTTATAAGTTTTCATTTAGAAGTGTTGGCAGGCCATTTTGTTACTGAATATATTTATAAAAAATGTTTTTGATATTAATAGTACTCGTATTTATTGCACAAACTTATCGATGTCGTTCGTAGATTTTAGTACATTTATTCATTAGAAGAACTTACTTGTCTATTACTATTTATTGAAACTATTATAAATACTATCTTTAAATTTCACAATTATTAACAAGACAAGTAACTTGTTGCTAATAAATATACTTTACCGGTTTTTTTTTCAGCATAGTAAAATTACTTAAATATATTTAAAATGTAATCAATTATATCAAATATTACTGGAAAAATTGTAATTCTTGTGGACTCATGGTTTCAATGGCGAGGAAATATTTAACCCTTTTCTAAAATTAGTGTCACACTATTACTCTATATTTATTCTTAAACCTCCAAGTCTGAATGTAATGTATTAACGATCTTCGTAATTCATT
Source organism: Tineola bisselliella (assembly GCA_028551675.1). Classification (NCBI taxonomy): domain Eukaryota; kingdom Metazoa; phylum Arthropoda; class Insecta; order Lepidoptera; family Tineidae; genus Tineola; species Tineola bisselliella. The sequence goes on from JAPWLS010000537.1 coordinate 11,549, forward strand.
ACTTAGTACCGAAATTTGTATTTGTATTTATATAATTATATATGCATATATGTATTGCAATTCCAGATGAAAATATTCTCCCGTCAAATATGAAGTAAACCACGACGTCCTCATGAACTTTCGTTTATTACTTACTAAGAATGCATATTTTTGAAATTATTCACATTTTGCCTATTCATGTATAATATACAAAAATAGATCTTAATTAATGTTGTGTTTTATTTAATAACAAGTATTTACCCAAAATATGTAGTTATTTATAACTTGCTATGTGTTAATTTTCAATATTAACGAACATAGTAAAAAGCCTTACAACTGCAGAGTTGATGAACCGAAAGAAGTATGTCAAGTTACTTCACACGACGACCCCCTCATCTTTGTGTATGCAGACATAGCGCACCTATAAAATATGTAGTAACGCTAATTATCACAGGAACATGTCCTTTGAGTTGCTTCTATAGCAGGTAAGACCGTGAGTGTTTAATCTAACGAATGTGATTTAACGAACATTAATCTAAAAAAAACATGATTCAATAAAAAACACATTCGTAATTAAAATGATGAAAATAAAACTATTATTATGACAAGCTATGTAATTCGTATTTTTTAAAGTTCCATACAAAAATAATAGATGTGCCAGAGAATAAAGGGTTAGTTCGAACTTAACCCGTTTATTTCAGTTACTTTAAATTTAAGTACGCCATCTAGTGCTAACAGATAACATTAATTACATTGCTACAATTCAAATATTCTACACATCACACACCTTAATAGTTGATGTACCTTAATAGAGATGGCGCTGTAATTATTATGAAAAATTTTGAAATACAACGATTTTATTATGAATGATTAAAATTAATATAAATATATATGGAATATAATATTAATTTTTTCGTAGACGTTCATCTACCTCTATTAAGAATCGAACCAGCCAGCATGACAAAGGCGACTATTGCTTCTAATTCAACTTCAGGCGGAGTGTGGTCGCGTACCAGGCTACTATAAAAAAATTAAAAGCTTAACGATATTTAAATGCCAGTAATTCAATGATTTCTTAATCTGCAAGATTCCTTAAGTGTTTTTAGACTATTAGCGGCGATATCACTAAGACAATTTGAGTTCATTACATTCAATTGGTGTTGTTTCAATTTACTGTGTGTTTAATAAACAAATGATAATACCTATATATAACATGATATTTAGCCTATAAAAATAACGTAACATAAAAATACTAATATGGAAGTCAATGATCAAAATATCACAGGAGAGTTAGAAAATCATAAGACGTTACTATTATTCCCAATTGTCCCATTTAACGTTTAGGGATAGATGAGTAAATATGATGGTGTAATATGAAACGGTGACAAGTTTGTAACTCGTCGAGAAAACACATCGCACGAATCCATACCCTATCCTTTAAGGATTGAGCCGCGATATACATTGAAACGCAATACATGTGGGTTTCTTCAACTTTCATTTTTAACAAAAGTTTTTTTATCTGTTTATTATTAATTGACAAACATAAGGATGACAAGTGATTTTTGTGTTTAATTAGGTATGCCCCTAATAATGTTCGCGGGTTTTTGCATGGATATTTTATAAAAATCCCTAATTTGTAAAAATATGATAACAATGAGCGCTCAGTTCTCAAAACTACTATAAGATTATACTTTTATATATTTTTTAAAAATATATTATAGATTCAATGGACGTTTCGCGGCAATATATCATGATGTATAATGTTAATTGAAAATTAATTTAATAGTATTCGCAATGATAAAATATAATATAAGCTGACAAAATTAAAATGCTTTGATAAACAAATGTTAGTTAGCCCTCAGAATTAGATTTTAATGAAGGAACGAGTAAGCAAGTACGTAGTCCTACATACCCATTTAGTAATATATACTTATACATGTACAGATGAAAACAGTTTATAGGAGCTGGCATAGTTAGTTCCTTGTGTATGGAGTACTATGCGTAAGGTGGGCCGAAGGGCGGCCTAGAAGCCGAGCGGAGGAGGCTGTGCCCCCCGGCCCCTGTGGGTGAAGCAGGACGCGCCTGAGGGGTCCTGCGTCCAGAAAGTAAAGCACTGGTTTGAGGGAGGCTAGTATTGTCAAGCCGATATATAAGTATAGCTTTAAACTATATATTGGGGGTCCTATATAGGCTGTGGAGTGCTTATTTACATACGTATATAAGTTTATCTATTATGCAGACATAGGAAATGGAACAGGTTGGGTAGAGGGCCGTGAGCCTCTCGGAAATTTGCTTACATCTATTGGACGTTGAGGAAAATCTCTCTTGTTAGGCTTGAGCTGGCCCTTGTCTTTTTCGCAAATTTTATTTGTTGTATTCGTATGTTTCTTATCGATATACTTTTACACAATGTTTTAGTTACTGATTGTATATAGTGTAAATTTTCTTATCGTAAATACATTTCTTATTAATATCTGTTAAAATTTGATAGTAATCCCTACTAATATTATAAATGTGAATGTGAGTTTGTTTGTTACGTTTTCACGCAACAACTACTTAACTGATCATCATGAAATTTTGTACACATATTTATGGAGGTACTAGAAGTAACATAGGATACTTTTTATTTAAAAAAAATATAATTTTTTAGTATAGTTTCCAATTGACTATAGTTTCAGCTGTTTGGAATCATATTGATTCATTTCTATTGAAATGATCTCTGATACTTATTTAATGACTTAAATGCGAGAGAAGCCGTGGGTAAAAGCTAGTATTATGATAATCTCCTTATTAAGTATGACAGGATGTGCACGCAACAGCAAATCGTATTGAATGTCACTAGGCAGTTGATTTTAATTTGTTACAATCAATGCCAAATAAACAAACGAGCACTCAACTTTAGCAGTGCTGAATAACATGTTTGTTTATTCTTAAATCCTTTATAATATTAGCAATTAATTATGCGTAGGAAGATAAGAATAAAATAAGAATAACATGGCTTACTATTGTGTTTATTTTGATTTATTTGGTTTGATAGTTCGAAAACTTTTTGGTTCGAATTAATACGAATAAATCCGATAATAAGCTGCATACAATTTTTAAAGTCCATAATTCGAAATTACCAAGATCGTTAGTATGGCAGAAAGCAGAAATCCGATTGACTGGCTAGCAAACTGTAATTGGGTATTATTTGATTGAATAACGTTTTTTTTGTTTCCCATAGAATGATACAACATAAATACCTCAAATCCCAGTTGGTACCAATGTGAGCTAACTTAACATAAACTTAGCATAAGCATTATTTTTTTTATTAGAATTTAAAATTACGCAAATAATATTATTAAGTAAGATTTATTTTTATTTTTAACATTATAACTGTGGTGGCCAAAAGCGAATAAATGTGAGTCTTTTGCTATAACAGATTTTTATAATTTACCTTTTTTGTATAGAGCGAAATTAATATTTTTATCCTGTTTTAATTCGATTATTCTGAAATACAATTCACTGCGATACCATACATTGTTAATAATCGAACTTATAATAAAGAGTTCAATTTTTTTATAAATAATACCTTAAAAACACACCATATAAAATGCGTATTTAGCATTTCCAAATAAAACTAAATTCGGACTGGTTTGCATCCCATACGCATACCATGTTTTATAAAGCAGTGTAACTATTATATATAAAGAAATAGTTTCACCTTATATTAAGTTAGTATTATAGTTTTAGTCCGAAGGGAGGCCTCATCGAAAAAATCGAAAGAGTGCAAAATCTACCTAAAATTGGATTGTACAAAGTGTAGGACGGGGGGAACTGCTAAATATCTGTAGGCAGAAATAGCTTCTGCTATGCCAGTTATATAATACTGCATTGTACAAGTTGACTTGCCCCATTATACCCGATTACTTCCAAGTTGATCCCGAAACACGTCAAGGTTACTTCGCGGGTGTTACATTTATAAGTGGTAGTACCGCCTCAGATAATAAGAGAACGGGTTACAATCATCAGTTTGCTTATCACTTTTATATGCAGTTTTACCAACCATATTACACACTTAATGTGCTATATTTCTGTTATTCTTGCATTGATAATCATATAGAATATATATACTAGTTCTATACCTAATACAGAAATAATGCTAATAATACAATTTGGATAAACATAAAAAACATAGAGTAGTCTACAATTCCTGAACTAGTAAGGCGCACATTTTAGTAAATGACTACGACCTAATGCTGCAACCTTAACTCGTAATAGCTTTTCCTTTCCGCGCTATGGAGGCCCGCCTCAGACCACCCATATTAATGTTTTTTTCTTATAGAACTGTTAAATGTCTCTATTTAAAATAAATTTACTTAACTCTTAAAATGTGTTTTGTCTACCGGAATAGAAGTAACGCAGTCCATATATTTTGCTAACAAAACAATCGTTAAGAGGTCAATGAACCTACTAGCCTCCCCATATATTACGATAACCCTTCTTATAAACAAGTGGTTCTCTAGCTTGCCACTACGTGTTATCTGTAAAAATTGGACTAATATTACTTAATAGTACTAAATAAGTATATAAAGTACAATAAGTGCATATATACAAAAAATAATTTTAAAAAATGACAACTAAAAAGCAAATATCTAAAAAGAAGTAAGTAACATCTAAAATTTGGTAACCATGATTATTTTCCTGACCGTCTAAGACTAGACTACTAATCCCAGCTATTTAAATAATTCAAATTTAAAATAATATTATTTCGTTTATTAACAATACTGTATTTATATTTGTTTTGGGTGGAATTAATCCATTAACAATTAATTTAAATAGAATTTATTTTTATGTTTAAAGTTAATAATAGTCGTAATATTATTAAAAGACTATTTCTGATGATGTTATAAATAAATTTAAATTAATAAATACTCATTTAATACTAAATTAAATGTTTAACGAAACTGTAGTCTGTCAGATCAGGATCTAAAAAGTTTGAATATACCATCATATATTTAAAATGATTTTTTCTTGTTATTTTTTGTCTATTCATAAATACCATTAATTTTAGATAGAAACTAACACAAAAAAATATTTCGAAAAGAGTAAGTATCATTGATCAGCATTACTGGAAACTTTTAACATTTGCCAACTTCGGTGTGGTCCAGAAGCGTCAACTTAGAGACAATTGAAACAATATTTATTTCCTTTTATATTGCTATATAACACTAGAGGTGCTCTCAGTTTTACTCGCATTAATTTTGGATTATGTAAAATCCTGTTTCATCACATCATAAAGATCTTTGAATACTGTTTTTTCTAACTTCCAAAATGGAGGAATATTTCGATTTACTCTATTAGAAAAAAAAACTAAATCCTCTCTATATTTCTATCCCTATAACTTTTCACAATAAACGGACTATATAGTGTAATAAGAATATTTCGAATTGGCCTGATAACAGTGACATTTGACCGTTCATACATAGAAACTCAAATTTATATAATACTAGCAGTTGCCCGCGACTACGTCTGCGTAATAATGATATAAAGTACTGTGAAGTTTAATGATGTTTCATATTTCAGTCAACAGAAAATGCCTTCCACACGCCTGTTGCAAAATCTACTAACTGCCTCTCGGTCAAATTTCTAGTTTGTAGCAAAAAAATATACAAACCTGCGAGAGCCCTTACAACTCCCTAATCTGGCCCTGTTGCAAAATCCGTACTTTGCAGACGTCAACTAACTATAAACTACCTCCCTGTCAAATTTCATCTTTGTATGTCAAGCGGATTTCGAGAGAGCTTTCGCTTTTATTTTCATTGATCTAGATATGAATACAATGAATTACAATGTGAACTTAAAATAAAATGAAATATATCTTAAAAAACAATTGAAAAACTGACAGCACATTTGCCCGCCAAAATTAGGCACAGACTTCGAATTGTGTGAACTTAAAATAAAGTGAAATACAATATATCTGGCTGTATGGGCTCGATCCCTTTGCCTTAAAATGAAACAACAACAACAACAACAAAAAAAAAAAGAAATATCATAGACATCGAATTGTGTGAACTTAAAATGTAATATTTCTTAAAAAGAAAACAATTGAAAATAATTCTATAGCAGGGATTTTTTACGAGTCTAATGGTGAAAGAATTTTTCAAATCGGTCCAGTAGTTTCGGAGCCTATTCAATACATACAAACAATCAAATGTTTCCTCTTTATATAATAGTATAGATAATAGATGCCAAAATTTGTCCAAATTCTTAACTTTTTCTGAATATCCCAAATTACTTAATTTAATACTTGGTTTTCTTACGATTGGCGTATGAAAGTGTATGTAAATATATAAGGAGTGAATACTGGCTGGTTGTGTCATCAACGCACGGAGACCACTGCCAGCAACCTACAGCCGCAATACCTAACATCGGGAGAATTGGAAAATATACATCAAGCCGAGCGAAAAGTCCACTACACTCTCCCGGGGAGTGAGCGGTGGGGTCCGGACGTGCGTTCGATTCAAACGAGCTGACTGCCCCCACGACCTCAATACTCTACAAAAATTTTATCATTCGCTCACAACTGTTTGTGATTCGATGCATGAAATTGTATGTGATATAGAGACATTGTCGTTAGCTAATCTTCTGTCGATGAAATCAAGCGCTCACTGACACAGTAAGTAGAAAGTAAGCAGATGGACGTCGATACTCTCCGTACTCTTTCTTTTAACTTAACAACATACATTAGAAGAAACGTACGAAGCGTGATTTTGCAATTTTTCCTTTTAACTCTCGGTAATATTCGAGAAAAATAAATATGCTTAAACCCGACCCTACTAAGAGAGGGAAAAATATTCAAAATTAACAAAATATTTGTTTTACAGTTCTGTAAACATCTCTAATTACGACCTGTTCAAATTATATATTTTTTTCTTGCGCCGAGCGAGCGGTGCTCTAATTAACATCTATTACAGGTATTTCAGGAACAGAGGAGCATCATTTGGCGAGGGAGCTGAGTACACTCAATTAAACGAGACCGGTACCCCGCCCCCGCTTACCGCCGTCGGCTTTAGGGTTCGTCTATTCAATTCATATTCTATTTCTAAGTAAATTGTTTTCATTTTTCCTGAAGTGTAAAATGATTTAGCGATAAGTAACACATAAAAAGTTACGTAACTCGGGGAGATTGATACGGCTTTTGTTGTGGGATGAGGTCGCAGATCGCGCTTTGTCCATTGAACAAATTGTGGGAACCTGTTGCTGAATCTCAGGTTGATCGTTAGCTTTTGCATTTTGCTGAATGTCGGTTATGATGCGTTCGAGATATGTGTTGGTCCACTGCCGTGCGGCTATCCGACACACGCGCCGCGAGCTGCCTCCCTATGGTCACCCGTTCGGAACGTTCGCCCGCGTCCCGCTCCCTTGCGTCCCTTGCCACCCTCTTTAAAAGCCAGTGGCGAGCTTCAAGAGAAAGTGCCGCGTATGTACACTCACATGCGTAGCACCATCTTTGGCGAGATGCCGGCGGGCGGGGAGATAGCTTCGGATTATGTGGAGGCTACTCCCGCCCGCCCCATATGCGTAAGTGCGTACACACAAAGCCTTCCAACATACATTTGCATAGTGACAATGTATGGTAATAATGTATGTGACCACTCGGCTAGGCTCCCTGCGGCAACATCTTTCAATAGCCTGGCGACGTTTACTCCTAGTCTGTCCACACCCTGCGCCTCCTCTTGCTCGAATCCTAATAGATATTTGCCTATTAGTCGAAATTATGTATAGACAAAAGGAAATGAATACAATTACTAGGTAAGTAACTATAGATTAGACGTTTTGAATAATGTTACCTTTATATTAAGTAAGCAGTTTTGATTCAATATGTGAAATGGTGTTCTGAATTGTATGTGTACATGTTGACACCACTTTAATTATATTCCATTTATATATAACATAGGTTGTTAAATAATATGTATCTTATGAAAGTGGAAAAAAATTAGGTTATTTGATAGTTGAGGTTGTTGTTACATTTGATTAATTTGAAAGTTAATACATGGGACATCATAAAAGGGACGCTCATATTGTTTTATAGCAGCGAAGGTACAACGGTATTCCTTAACTGGTAGTTGATATGCGTATATGTGCGAGGCAAGGCTGGCAGGCAGGGCCGAGAGGGGTAGTGTGCGTGTATGTCTCGGACCCGGGCCACGTTACGCAGATTTCTCTAACGATTTTCCCGGAGTGTGAAATGTAAAATAAGGGGTTAGTGGATGCTAAGCTCGCCCGTCGCTTCCCCCTTCTGGACGTGTAGCAAATTGATGACCAGCCTGCTACGCAGAGATACGAATTTTAATTTAAAAGGGAACTCACGTTAAAATGTTTGGAGAAAATAGGATACCTTTGTAAGATTGTATATTAGTTATATCTAATATAAAGCTACCAGGTGATCTCGGAATATTTAGCATACATAGAGATACATTTAGTCTTGTACAGTTGTAAAATCTCAAAACCGAAATGAAGTGCAAGCGTGAAAATCATTAATATTATTTTTACACTTCTATATAAAGTACCTACTTACATGCGTAAAAATATCAAAAATTTAAATACACCAAACATCTTATATAATCTTAAGAGACTAACTTGTATAATTTTGTAACAATATCAAAGTTAGTCCGTGAGTTGCATTTTTTCTATATAGCGATGTTTCGTCAACCCCTACCACCACCCGCGGTGGGTAACAGTAAAGCGTGTTTTTTTTAACAAAACCACATTCCGATGCTACCCTATCATCCCCTCTGATGCACGATATACAAAGTAAAATGTTTTGTTTGCTTCATTGTTTTAAAGAATTTTAGTCGGCCCTAAATTACTTATTAAAAGTAATCTTCTTTATAGTCATATTTCCATGTTTTACATAGTAATATAGGTTTGAAATGAGATGCACCGAATTCCTATTTGATATATTCGGCGTATTTTTTCATATTCGTATTCGGCCGTATATTCAGTTATTTTGTCTATTATTTAATCAGTATTATTTAAAAATTTACATAATATATAATGTGTGAGTGTGAGAGTGAAGTTGGTCCCTCATTTTATTTGAAGAAATCAAGTCGATCAGAATTAAGATGAAAATATTCTAGGCCTTAGATATTAATTTTCTTTTTTATTTTTGCTATCATATGAAAATTTTATTTCTTAAAAATCAACCACTTTCTTTTGAGTTATGTCTGTCACTTTAAGCGTTCTATCAGTGTCTCGAAAGAAATCAAATCGATCAGAGATATAATAAAAAAGTTAGAGCATCTTGAATTTTGAAATCGTGAAGTTAGCCCCCAAGCCTTAATTTTTGTGTTGACCACTTTAATCAACGGAACTATTTTTTGATTAATTATATTTAAATAATTTTGTCAGCTTTTTCTTCGAACGTTAATTAATAGTAACATTGTAAATAATAATACACAATTAAATTAATTTGTGGAAAATTTTGCATTTCATTAACTACACAACTTTAATCTAAAAATATAACTTTTCTAATGTTTTAATTAAATTCGCAGTGTGTGCCTTCTGTCTGACAACGACTTCTGTGACTTATAAAGGGCTGGTTTATATTTTATAAAACCGTGCAGTTTTGATTTGGAGATATGTTTTATAATTGTGCAAGGTTAAATAAGACAACATTCAGTAGCATTGGTATATTATTAATATAACACACCAGTTGATACTTTTAATGTAAATATGTTCAGATTTTGTTTATTACTGTCATGTGTAGGTGATATTATGACGCATACTGTACCGGTTCTGCGGGTCACATGAAAGTCATGATTAGCCTGCGGTGAATTTTTTAATAAAAATGATTTAGATAATCGTTAAATAATTACACGTTTGAGCGGCGTTTAAATCTAAATATTGTTCTGTTCGCAGAAAAGCGTCTCGGCATCAGTGTGTTTGAGGGTGACCCCACAAATCAGATCAAATAACTCGAGGCAATTTGCTTCATCATCGGCTTAAGAGTTGTACTGGTGAGATAAAGATTGATACATTTATGATAACTGTCATAACTATAATCATTTTTCGTTCGAAAACTTAGTATAATGTGTAGTGCATAATAAAATATATACCTTCGTTATCATGTAGTTTGTGAAAGTTCATTTATAAAAGTCAGGTCACATATACGAGTGTCGGAGTAAAGTAATGACATAAACTTTCCAGCGTGTGTAAAGTATTTTAAATCCTTCTATGCATTACTACTACTGCCGAGTACTTTTTCTCACTTTATATACTATCGTGTTAGTATACTTAACTACATACTTAGTTCTACATAGCGATAGCAAACTAAGTTCGCGGAAAACAAATAATCTGTTATTAATATTTACTATGTATTTTGGTAGCCTTAAATAAAATTTTATTTAATTTCGTACCAAGCGTATTTTGCCGTTTCAAAAAAAAAAAAAATTTAGTAAATAATAAATATTTTCTATTTAGATTGACTTGATTTATTTTTTAACTATCTATTTTGATTCATGTTTAGAATAATAATTGTAAATATTTATTGCGTTATATTTTTAACTAGAAATATATTTTTGAATCAGAAATTACACTACTTTAAATGTTAGTAAAAGTTTGGAGTAAATGCTAAAAACAGCTGCCTAACGTGTTGTTTCCGGAAAGCGTGATTAAAACATATGGAGAATATAATTTAGCAGATCCATATTTTTATAAAATTAATAATTCAAAAAATATAAATTTAATTAATCTTAAATTAGACGAAGTGTCTTTAGATAAGACATTACGATCTTTTTGGGAAATTGAGGAGATGCCGTGCATTCCTGCTTCTAGTCCACTTGACCAATTGGCTGAAGACATATTCGTTCGTGAACACACTCGCGATGCTACCGGCAGGTACGTAGTTCCCTTACTTCTGCGGCCTGGGCATGCGCCGCTTGGCGAGTCGCGCGCTGCGGCTGAGCGTCGTCTACATAGTACCGAGCGTAGACTCGCACGTTCACCAAATTTACATCGCACTTATATCGAATTTATGAAAGAATACGAAGCACTCGATCATATGAATATTTATAATGGCGAAAGTAGTAGTAAATATTTGATTCCTCATCACAGCATCTGTAGACCTAGTAGTACATCAACACCCGTACGTGTGGTGTTCGACGGATCCGCTAAGACAACGTCAAACTTGTCACTTAATGATATTCTTTTAACAGGCCCGAAATTATATCGAGATATCACTTCAATCATTATAAATTTTAGACTTTTTAAATATTGTTTTTCTAGCGATATATGTAAAATGTATCGAGCAATTTTAATTAGACCTAGCGATAGAATTTATCAGCACATTTTATTTCGTGAGTCAACTGAAGAACCGATAAAAGAATATGAATTGAAAACGGTGACTTACGGTCTTAGCTGTTCGCCATATTTGGCAATAAGAACTTTACTACAATTAGCCAGCGATGAAGGCGAACGTTTCCCTTCCGCTGCGCGTGTCATTCGAGAAGGTATCTATATGGATGACGTGTTGTGGTCTTGTGAGACGTTCTCACAGGCCGTGGAATTACAGAACCAACTAATTGATTTGTTAAAGTGTGGAGGTTTTATATTAAAAAAGTGGTCAAGTAATTGTGTTGATCTGCTAGAGCGTGTACCATCAGATTATCGCGTAGATCCGATAGCATTTGAAAGCGATAATAGTGACTTTTCAATTAAAATATTAGGACTGCAGTGGGCACCTTCATGTGATGAATTTAATTTTTTCGTTAATAAAACTGATTCCGTAACAACTAAACGATCAGTTTTGAAATTATTAGCTTCCATTTATGACCCCGTGGGTTTTATTGCTCCCTGTACGTTCGTTGCTAAGTGTATTATGCAGGACCTGTGGAAACTTGGCGTCGGTTGGGATGAAAAGCTACCTCCTGATATATGTGACCGTTGGCTCAGTTTCATCGAGGAACTACCACGATTGTCGGAACTTCACATTGAGAGACACGCGGTGTTACCGAGTGTCACTAGTTGCGAGTTGGTAGGCTTTTGCGATGCTTCAAGTCGGGGATACGCGGCTTGTATATACATCAGGAGTTGTGATGACCAGGGCGCAGTGAAGATTCGCCTGCTAATCGCTAAATCAAAAGTCGCGCCGGTCAAACCTGTAACTATTCCACGTCTTGAATTGATGGCTGCAGTATTACTTAGCAAGTTAATGAAATTTATTAAAACAACTTTAACTCGAATAAAATTAAATAACATTATAGCGCTCACTGATTCTACAATAGTTTTATCTTGGCTACAAACCGAAGCATATAAACTTAAAACTTTCGTTAGCAACCGTGTTGCTCAAATTATTGATATTATTCCGCCAAGCAATTGGTATCATATTAGTAGTGAAAATAATCTAGCTGATATCGGCTCGCGTGGAGCGTCTCCCGCTCAGCTGATTCAGTTTGGTCAGCAATGGTTGGAAGGCTCTACTTGGTTGTATGGCGACAGAGAAAATTGGCCTGTTTCAGCATTCACAGTTAAAATTAATTCTGAAATGCTTGAATTAAAATTAAATAATAATACATTTAATCTTTTAGTACAATCTGATGAATCTTTAGTGGAATATTGCGAAAATATATTTAATAAATTCTCTTCATTTTCTAAATTACAACGATCGTTTGCATGGTTGTTGAGGTTTGTTCACCGTGCCCAGCGGAACGTTTCCGTGGCAACACAAACCACGTTGAATACATGCGAGTTGAAACAGTCACAAGACTCTTTGATTCGCTTGATTCAGCGTGCTTATTTTGGAGAGGAAATCAAACTTCTATGCAAGGGCTCAACATATATTCCATCGTTACGTAAACTAGCTCCGTTTATCGACGACCACGGCTTCCTCAGGGTTTAGATCTATCCTATCCAAATGTATGGTTTGTTTTAAAGCTAAACCTCCTTCGATTCAACCTGAAATGGCAGTATCCAGGAATTACCTACTTCTCACTTGTCACGTTGGCAATATTTACAACACTGTTCTCAACAGTTTTGGAGGAAATGGAGTAGTGAATACTTAAATACTTTGCAACAAAGGGCAAAGTGGTTCACTTCTCCTCCTAATCTTAAGGTCGGAGATTTGGTTTTGGTTAAAAATGATCAAACCACTTCATGTAACTGGCCACTCGCTAGAGTTGTAAAAATTCATCCTGGTAAAGACGGTATCGTCCGTTGTGTTACCATTCGAACTCAGAAAAGCATGGTTCAAAGACCAGTTAATAAACTTAGTCCTTTACCTTATAATAATTAATTTTTATTCTATTATTTGCATTATCTTATTATTATTAAGTTTATAAGGTCTACATTTAATTTTTAAAGTTAATGTTTTTCTCTTCTTAAAGACTTGTCATATATTTTGTTTGTTGAGCTCGTAGCCCATATACATATATCTAAGTTTAAATCTTTTTTATTCCCTCTCTTTTTTAAATTCCTTATGTAAGAAACCATCACGCTGGTTTCGGTGGGGGGAATGTTCGATCCTGGTTCGCTCTGTTCGATGTAGGGCAGCCGCGAGCTGGAGTCGTTTCTTAATCTGGCGCCAATTTGGCCCACACCGCGCATCAGCGCAGCCCGTTCTGCGCGCGAACTTCAAAATCTAGTTGGTCGCGCCTCAACGCAAAATCGAGTTGGCCGCGCCTTGTCACATGAAGATCGTATTGTGTCATTGTCACGGCGTAATAAGAAAAAACAATAAGAAAAAATCATTGAAAGCAAATACTGTTTGGTGTGGTGCCTTTTACGTGCTGGAGGAGATTTGATAAAGGTGAGTGGTTGTTCTCACATGTATTTAAATATCCGATAAAACTAGTGTTAATGGCTATGATTGCCGAGTTTCTAGTGATTTTTTTCTCATCATATGCCCTTTGAGAATTAAAGATTTTAGTATTTATTTTTAAATTATAAGAAATGAAATGAAATGAAAATCGTTTATTAGCATAAACACTAAAGGCGTGCACTTGCTCATCGTCAGACTCTACAATGGCTTCGGAAAGGCGTATGACGAGAAGAAGACCACAATAAATTCGTAAGTATTAAGAAAATAAATATTTGCTACAACTCGAATCGAACCCGCAACGTTCACAATAAAACGTGACAATATAAAATATTGGTATCTCCATGAAAAGAAAATGTTTGAAATATAATTTAAGTGAATCCTCCCTCGTCGAGCATCCGAAAGAGATCTCAAAACAATTTATGTTTATAAAAGAAATGCTGACTCAGCGTATAATATTGTTCCTAACTTTTATCCGAAGACAATCAATGTACTGACTCAGTTATTCTATTCTACCTACCCCAAAAACACTAGTAATAAGCATTCGAGGGGTGTCCCTTGTATTCGTATCTAATGATCCCGAAAGTTCATTTATAGATATATGAATTTTATGACAAGCCATGTTCAAACCTCTCTTAGCCTAGTACCAATGTAAACCAACTAAATAAATGCCGGTGTGTTTTAAAACATATTTATATGTACTTCAGTTTTTCCATACTTATGTTATCATCACGTCATTTTTCATTAATGTAACTAGACCAGCGGTTCTCAAACTTTTTTGGCGAAGGAAAAAGCCTTAATATAATTATAAAAAACTGATTTATATGTATTTATGAATAATCATATCGCAATGTAACATTACGTAATATTTAGTTGGAATATTTAGATGTAGCTTTATAATCTCCCTTTGGTAGGTAATTTTTGCAGTATTTTAACCCTAGGGTTCCGCGGAACACACTTTGAGAATGGCTGAAATAGACGTTTCGAAAACAGAAGTATTATAAATGTCAGTTTAAACTAATAAGAATAAACGGAATAATAAATCCGTATAAAGAGTTTTAAATTAGATAAATCATGTTCGCGAATAACCGTAGACTTTATTATTATAGGCAATAATTAATAGTGTAACGAGCTGCCCATGTGTATCTTCCCTCACCTCACCCAATACAACCGGATTGGTCGAACCGGCGCTGACGTCACCTCGACTGCGTAGGCGCGAGGGGTTGCGAGACGCCAAGCGTTTGACCACCCCAGTTCGGTATAGGCAAACGTAGCGCTAACTTGGTGTGAAATTTAAATGTAAAATCTATCACGTAAGACTGTAATGCCATTAAACACACATAAAAAACAGTAAAAGAGTCTTTCCTTTACAATAGTGTAATTGGAAAACTAATTAATTCAATCAAAAATCTTAATTTCGCATAGAGCCTTTAAGCTCTTGCAGTTAGTCAGAATCTACGAGATTTAGCTTTCCTATCACAAGAAACTCGCTAATCATAACCTATAGGTAGGTAGGTCGGCAACCTTTTTTGGCCGCGGGTCAAAATTAACCAAAATTCGAGTATTAAAGAGACGTTTGGGTCAGAGATATTTTCGTATTAAAACAGCATTTTAGTAAATAATAATATATATTTCATTAAGAAAATACTTACAAACATAGTTGAATAAACTTTATTTATAAACTTTCTCTACGATATCAATGGCTCCTCTGATGTTGAACTTGTGACGTCAATTTTTTGGGAAAAAAATTAATGTTTGTATATGTTATACTTTATTTTCGGAATTAGAGTGGATCACTTGAAACTACCAAATGGGTCACTTGGTGACCCGCGGGTCGTAGATTGCCGACACCTGACCTATACAATATAATGACAGTATTAGTAGGTAGGCAGGCATATTCTTGTTTAGCTTTAAATTAATAAAAGGCTATCCTGACAATCTAGACAATTATGTTCTACAAAACTGACAAAATGACGGATGGCCAGAGGCATCTTTGATAACAATTGTCTCCTTCCATGGAATACTGACACATAAACAAACATGAACCAAAATTTATATGGAAAATAAATAATATTAATTTACTCAGAATTTCAGCTGCTGTAATAATAAAATACGTCTGAGAGATGTTGAATATTCTTGTGGTAATCAATTATTTTAATTCTGTGGACACGTGTATTCGGTTACCATACATACGTATTAAATTACAGATGAAAATTATACATCATGTTATGTTTTGTACAATCTCGAAAGGGTAATACTAAATTTGCAATTGCTATTAAAATTAGCACAGACAACTGAAATGTATTAAACAAATGTTACTACGCCCTCTATCGGACAAAATTAGACAACGGGGCTTTAATACTGCTTTATAAAATACTAGCTTTTACCCGCGGCCTTGCTCGCATTTAAGTCATTAAATAAGTATCAGAGATCATTTCAATAGAAATGAATCAATATGATTCCAAACAGCTGAAACTATTGTAAAAAATAATATTTTTTTAAAATAAAAAGTACACTATGTTACCTCTAGTACCTCCAAAAATATGTGTACAAAGTTTCATGATGATCGGTTAAGTAGTTGTTGCGTGAAAAGGTAACAAACAAACTCACATTCACATTTATAATATTAGTAGGGATTAGTAATTATCTTATTAATTACTCAGTTATATTGTAGAGGTCGCTTTTCCCGTGTTACTTCATATTTCTTGCCTTCCTCAAAAACAGATTTAAACTACAATAAAATATAATATCGACAAGCAAAATAACGTTCTAATAGGAAATGATATATCATTTATAAAGAGTCAGCTCTCAAAATAAGATTTATTGCTGTAAATGCGAAACAATGTGAAATTCAGTGGAAATAGAGAAATATATTCAAATCCTGTACGAGTGGACACTGATAACGGTGGCAATGCAGCGCTGCAAGAAGCGCTCCAGTCAGACGGCAAAGGACTTAGTCAAACTAAGTTGTAAGGTTTGTCTAAACCTACCAGCGTAATGGTGCTTTAAAGCGGTTTTCGCTGTATCGATTTTGAAAAAAAAAGATAACAGATTTATTTATATACTAGCTTTTACCCGCGGCTTCGCTCGCGTTTAAGTCGTTAAATAAGTATCAGAGATCATCTTGGATAGACCAGATTTCTGCTTCCGAGCTATTTTTAAAGAAGAAGAGTATGAATTAAAATCAGTGAGTAAGATCTAAAATAATAAAGTGGCATCTAACCACAAAAATGACACTGTGGCGGTCGATTCTACAAGCCGAAAATACTTATTTAAGAAGATTTGAGGTTTTAACGTTTAGTCTGTCAGTGTCATCTTTCTTGTTTCTTCTCGTCTTTTTTGATCGCCACAATGCATTGTGATAATTATATTTTAATCCGTAAAAATCTACACTATTATTTCACATAAGTTTCTCTAAAAGTGGTGACCCAACGACTTTCGAACAACGCAACAAGAAAATAACCTTATTTGTGAAGTTATGAAGCTAACGGCAAATTTTGAGCTCTGTATATGTAGACATTCTAAGAGCCCTTGGTCGTCATCTAGTATACGGTGATTACAGGGCGCTTAATGCCACTACAATGCCTAACAGAATCAGCTCTTCACAACATGGCCAGTGAAAAATATCAAAACACATAAGAAGCGGAATCGGCAGTTAAGATCCTGTGCCTTGCAAATTTTCTCATGTATTTATGGATATTGTTGGACCTCTTCCACCATCCAATCATTATACATGTTATTAAATATTATTAATCGCTTCACTAGCTGGCCAGAAGACTCTGCCACGGACATGGAAACCTTCGCTTTCAAACTTAGAGAACATGTTCGTGTACTTAAGTCAGTTAATGCAAAACATCATTCAACTCAAAATGCTGCTTTCTTTCATCCAGAACATCAAAACGTAGCATGTCTTTGTTCATCAAGAAAACATCATGTGTTAAGTATTTTCAAGACAGTAACAACATATCAATGGCCGCAGAATACGCTTTCCGGATATATATTCTTCTGAATTTACCGAGAGGGGAGTACTTGTGGCGGTCGATTCTACAAGCCGAAAATACTTATTTAAGAAGATTTGAGGTTTTGACGTTTAGTCTGTCAGTGTCATCTTTCTTGTTTCTTCTCGTCTTTTTTGATCGCCACAATGCATTGTGATAATTATATTTTAATCCGTAAAAATCTACACTATTATTTCACATAAGTTACGCTAAAACACCTAACCTTAAAAATTCAAATAGTTTTATACTGCATATAGAAAAATGACAGACGGAAATAAAAATAAATATAGAAAAATTCCAAACAGCTGAAACTATAGTCAATTGGAAATTATAGTAAAAAATAATTATTTTTTTAAAAATAAAAATTATCCTATGTTACTTGTAGTACCTCCACAAATATGTGTACAAAGTTTTTTGATGATCGGTTAAGTAGTTGTTTCATTCACATTTATATAGTAGGGAGAAGGAGGAATTATTTTTGATGATTTGAAAGTGAAAATAGAACGCATAAATATATAATTAGAATTTAAAAAAAAGCGTTTGTAAAAAGCCCAACAGTTATCTCGGTCGGTTAAAACAAAATGCTGGATATCTCACCTCAGAGAGGCTTATCTCGACTGGCGAATTCGTCCCCGAAATTGGAGTGGTCCCGGCAGCGTTATGCAACACTGAACAAACTTATTAGTACACGGGCACGCTATCTATTTCTCTCTGTAGCTCCTTTTTTTCAAATACTTTTCATATATTCTCTACATTAATAACAATTCTTTAACCATCATTAAGTTAAAGACTAGATTGTGTGAACTTCAAAAATGGTCTTTCTAACTGAGTTATTTATTCGTAATTTTGAAATGTGTTGAGTTTATATGTGTTTTAATAATTGTTTATGTTTTTGACGTGACAACGTCTTATAATTCGATTGAGCCGGCTGCACGCACGAAAAAACATGACTCATGCGGCGTTACCTCGCTCTGAGGCGTTCCATGTAAGGCTTGAAGTGATCTTGATCTTGATCAATTTCATTGTGATTTCCAATTACCTCCTTCTCTATATACATACAAATCTATTAAACAAATGAAATCAAAATTTTCTTTTGAAAAATGCTACCATTCCATCAGTATTTTCTTAAGACGTTGTCACGTTCAACTATCGTCAGTAAACCGACTTTACAGACAACCGATTTTTTTTACTATTTATATAGGTACTAAGTTCTGTAACTGGGGTATTCAATAATACATGTTTTTTAAGCTGCTACAGATGCCTTTGGATATTAAATTGTTTAGATGCATTTTTTTCTCCCCTCTTCCTTACATCTATTCGGTGCTTGTTTTTTATTTTTATTATTTTTTATAATTTTATTAGAAGTATAATATCTATCCCTTTATCACCTTGAGCATGCCGTCCTATGCTATAATTAAAATTTCATTTAGTTTATATAATAGTAGTCCTTTTTATAATATGTAGTTTTAATGTAATTTTGTAGGTAGGCTTTATAAATAAATAATTATCAGAAATCTATTTGAAAGCTTCTATAGTGATCGTAGCGAAAATCGAAAATAAAAGCGACATTTACCGACTTTCTCGTTAATCACATACTGAATAGTAGTTTTTCTGCCTAGGTTGATTGGATCTCTGTAGATTGATTGCAGTTGGTACGGTGACTCATTTTTATTTGTGCTTCGTCCCGAAGTCATCGCTGGCACACTTAAGCTTTTCATCTAGACTTAATAACATTCGAGATAGGTCATTTATGGGTCATATATAAAATAGTGCGATAATAGACTTATAAACTCGTATAGACTCGCCGAGAAATAATTTAATTATGATTTTAAATTTAGAACTTTTTTTTTTTAAATAAATACATAAATGTCCTATCTTCAGTGTACAATATAGTAATGCCCCGCTTTACGCGAGTGATACGTTCCGGAAAAATGTGAATACGCACTCTTTCGCGTAATACGGGGCAATTGAGCGCGAAATTTGAACTTCGCGTTATAGTTAAACCGCGCATAACGGAGTCTCGTAAAGCGGGGTATTACTATATAAGGAACGAGGCAATACAAAATAACAATGTTCAACTCTAAAAAGTCTTAAATGTTTCCAGTTTTATTGTTATTACTAGCTTTTACCCGCGGCTTCGCTCGCATTTAAGTCATTAAATAAGTATCAGAGATCATTTCAATAGAAATGAATCAATATGATTCCAAACAGCTGAAACTATAGTCAGTTGGAAACTATGGTAAAAATTAAATAAAAAGTATCCTATGTTACTTCTAGTACCTCCAAAAATATGTGTACCAAGTTTGATGATGATCGGTTAAGTAGTTGTTGCGTGAAAGCGTAACAAACAAACTCACATTCACATTTATAACATTAGTAGGGATGTATTGTATATGACTGTTGGAGCCAGAATAGATAAAAGAAAAATAAAAATAACAACAAAATAATATATGTTTTATAATAAGAAAAAAAATTTAAAACCGTTTTCAGTCTCTGGAAGTTTTCAATTATTCCAGTGACGCCTCTGAAATTGGCCTAGTTTTTCAATATTTTCTTTTATTTTCCATGTAAAGCGTGCAGTGCAGTAGCGTGAGATTACTTCGAAAATTGAGTTAGTCGCATGTGAGAGTAACCCATTAAAAGTACAAAAATCTATAGAGTTGTCGTTCAGACAAAAGTGCTTCTCATCTCAATTCGGTCCAAGATCTCAGCGCATAGTAAGAAGTTTACCAAATTCCCTGTGTGCCGATAAATCCGGTCCCCGTCTGTTCACGCCCGCGTACAATTTTATTACTGCAGCCCGACAGGTTTGTTCTCTATTGCACCTTTCGACTTCGTCACAAATAAATAATAAACCTTGTACAACAATTATTTTATTAAATGCAAATATTGTACAGATGGCCGACCCCGCTCACCTCTCCCGGAAAAAGCCAGTGTTGCCATTTTAAAATTGTTGTAGTGTTACAACCTAATCTTCACTATAACAATTATTTTTTTCAGCGAGTTTTCCGTGTCAGGCAACATTTGACACGTGGGACTGATCACTTACTTGGTCTAAAATTTAATAAAAATAAAATTATAAAATATAAATTCATGCAAAATAATATTTATATATAAGAAAAATTAAAGAAAGTTCAGTAAGAAAAAAAACTATTTCCCAAAATCGGATAAAAATAATCAGTATAACCTTAATTTTAAATCGCATAAAGTGTTTAACCCTTCGTCGGGCGCCCGGCCCCTCAAAAACTCCTTGTGCACTTTTCTAATTAAATCTAAGATGAAAATCAAAATTAATCTTTTTTATTGGAATATTTGAAAATAAATTTTATACAAAAGTAATAGATTTTTTTTTGCCTTTTAAATCAGATTAAAAAATAAAAGAGTTCATAGAACCTATAATTGTTGTGCCTGTGAGATAAATATATATCAGCAGTAGTCCACCGCCTGAACAAAACATGTGAACTAGGAGGTGCCAACCCCGTAGAAGGCCTTATTTGATTCGCGCCGTCAAAGTAGGTTTTACATACGTTTGGCTCAGTTCAGATGCGTTATCCCCATCTCAGCAGATCCTCCCTAGAATTTACAATACGTTTCCTTTCAAAGAATTTAAAATGGATTGCCAAATCTCGTTGTAGACGTTTTGTTTTATGCGATTACGTGTTGAGATACCTAAGCTGAAACTAAACAATCTAAAACACTAGTTAAACGCGAGACATAACCTACTGCTGTTGTATTTTTTTCTAACATTTTTTTACTATTACAGTAATGCCCCGCTTTACGCGAGGAATACGTTCCGGAAAAAACTGAAATTCCCTCGACCATAGAAAAGTTGATGACTACATTATGTTTTTACGCACTCTTTCGCGTAATGCGGGGCAATTTATTTACAATAAAGAATCATAGATAAAATACATAACTACAACGACCAGGGTTTATGGAAAATAAAGATAGCCTTTACCCATCATTGGGTTTAAAATAATAATAATAAATAAATTAAATATAGTTACATTTAAATAATGCATGCTCCTTAGACGGAACACAAACTGTCTCGCGACAAACATGATATCACAACTAGAGAACGCAAACAAAACTTTAAAAATAACTTAAATATTTATATAAATAATATTTATATATTTGTTAAACGAAAACTAACTAAAACTCTTGCATACAGTTGGTTCTATATTATGTTTAATTCACAACTCCTTCATTTGTTTATTTATTTATTTGCTACTAGCTGTTGCCCGCGACTACGCCTGCGTAATAATGAAGATATAAAGTACTATGAACTTTAAAGATGTTTCATATTTCAGTCAACAGACAATGCCTATCACTCTTCTGTAATAAAGTGGCATCTGAGCACAATAATGACACCTAACCTCAAAAATTCAAATAGTTTTATACTGCATATATGATAATGACAGTCGAAAATAAAAATAAATATAGAAAAATTATAGAAAAAAAAAACAGCTGAAACTATAGTCAATCGGATATTATAATAAGAAATAATTATTATTTTTTATTAAAAAATAAACTATGTTACTTCTAATACCTCCAAACATATGTGTACAAAGTTTCATGATGATCGGTTAAGTAGTTGTTGAGTGACCGCGTAACAAACAAACTCACATTCACATTTATAATATTAGGAGGATGTCATTGACATGTCACAAACACGCCATCTAAAACAGCGAATAGCAATAATAATCTGATCTGTTTGATATTTCATATAAAACGTATCCAGTTATATACAACTAGCTGTTGTTCCCGACTTCGTTTGCGTAGTAATGAAGATATAAAGTACTATGAAGTTTAATGATGTTTCATATTTCAACGACGCGTGCCTTTTATGGCAATTTAAAAAAAAACCTTGGGTTATATTATTGTAGTTTTAGTAAGGATCCTTATTTTTTTCTTGTAATTTATATCAGTGATAATGTAGCATTTGGCATTTTGTAGCAATTTTTGAAATCGGTCCAGTAGTTTTTGGGCCAATTCATTACAAACATACAAAAATACAAATCTTTCCTCTTTATAATATTAGTGTAGATTTTAAAAATATTGATTTTAAAAATAAACGCTTATTAAATTTTTAAATGTACAGATAAATTAGTTCGCTCTGCCCTCTGAGGGAAATAGCACTATTTTTAAATGTATTTTAAATTTGGATGATAAAGTAGCCTAACTTGAAAGGAGGTATAGGAAACGTTTGGCATGTTAAAGTCGATGGCCCTCTCAACTCATCTGCCATCTGGATATTTACATTTCTTTGTTATATATTCACTTTTTGTATTTACAAATGTACGTATTATTATAAAGGACTTCTAAAACAATAGTCAGAAAAACAATAAATAGAAAATAAGGAAATCGTTTCATAGGTTAAAACTTGGAAGTTTAAAGTTATTCAAATCCTTTTTGGCGAAGAACGTCGTATAAGTTTGGACGTAGTTCATAAATATTTTGTGTCCCATGTAATTTAAGAGTTTGTGTGTCCTATAAAATTAAGAACAATTTGAATTCTTCTCAGTGTCATGCTACGCAACCTTTGTATTGTATTTCGATTTAATTTTTTTAAAATATATTAAATTTAAGAAGGTCACAAAACTACCAAGGGTCACAAAGCTACTCGGGGTCAAAAATGCATGTCGCATCAGCACTAAACAGCGAGGTCGGCTGCTCCTTGTGTTGTCATTGCATTTCATTTAAATACATACATATTTAACAATCATACTGTTTGCTATGCGACTTACTCCGAGCCTTTTCCGATTCTGCGAGTTTCGGCTTTTTGCAAGTACGCTTATAAAAACATACTCTAGCTTAATGTTTTATTAAAATGTTACACGTCTGCTGAATTTGTAGAAGCCACTGAAATCAGATTACGGAACGGAATCATATCATATTATTAAATTGAATATCATATAATAGTGCTAACCAACTAACTTCGGATTTACTCACAAAAAAAACTATTTGGTACCTATTATTGTACTTTTAGGAAAACAATTTTATTAAGCACTCCATCTGTAGATAAGCTAAACCAGACGACAGTTTTTTTTTTTAATTTTATTTATTTACTTAGCCTATTATAAACACAATAATATTTGAAAAAAAATTGTAAGTATATAGTTAGATAAGTGTTTTTTTGTATATGATAGCCTGCATTCCATATAATGGCCCTGATTCTGATTCTGAAACAGCTGCCACCAAAAGAATAGACAATTGAACGATGAGCGTCTCGGAATATACGACTACCCACAGATGGTAATAAAAAGCGGCATTTTGTCAAAAGATTTAGAACATAACTCGTGACGCGGAAAAAAGCGTAAATTAATCCGAATTGGAAAAGCCGCAACCGTCACCGTGAAAGGCTAAGGGGTCTGAGCCGACAGGTGACATTGTGCCGCTGGGATTCAATTAGCTGCAAATAAATGCGCTTATTAAATTTTTAAATGTACAGATAAATTAGTTCGCTCTGCCCTCTGAGGGAAATAGCACTATTTTTAAATGTATTTTAAATTTGGATGATAAAGTAGCCTAACTTGAAAGGAGGTATAGGAAACGTTTGGCATGTTAAAGTCGATGGCCCTCTCAACTCATCTGCCATCTGGATATTTACATTTCTTTGTTATATATTCACTTTTTGTATTTACAAATGTAC
Organism: Tineola bisselliella; assembly: GCA_028551675.1. Classification (NCBI taxonomy): domain Eukaryota; kingdom Metazoa; phylum Arthropoda; class Insecta; order Lepidoptera; family Tineidae; genus Tineola; species Tineola bisselliella. The sequence goes on from JAPWLS010000537.1 coordinate 35,973, forward strand.
GTATTATTATAAAGGACTTCTAAAACAATAGTCAGAAAAACAATAAATAGAAAATAAGGAAATCGTTTCATAGGTTAAAACTTGGAAGTTTAAAGTTATTCAAATCCTTTTTGGCGAAGAACGTCGTATAAGTTTGGACGTAGTTCATAAATATTTTGTGTCCCATGTAATTTAAGAGTTTGTGTGTCCTATAAAATTAAGAACAATTTGAATTCTTCTCAGTGTCATGCTACGCAACCTTTGTATTGTATTTCGATTTAATTTTTTTAAAATATATTAAATTTAAGAAGGTCACAAAACTACCAAGGGTCACAAAGCTACTCGGGGTCAAAAATGCATGTCGCATCAGCACTAAACAGCGAGGTCGGCTGCTCCTTGTGTTGTCATTGCATTTCATTTAAATACATACATATTTAACAATCATACTGTTTGCTATGCGACTTACTCCGAGCCTTTTCCGATTCTGCGAGTTTCGGCTTTTTGCAAGTACGCTTATAAAAACATACTCTAGCTTAATGTTTTATTAAAATGTTACACGTCTGCTGAATTTGTAGAAGCCACTGAAATCAGATTACGGAACGGAATCATATCATATTATTAAATTGAATATCATATAATAGTGCTAACCAACTAACTTCGGATTTACTCACAAAAAAAACTATTTGGTACCTATTATTGTACTTTTAGGAAAACAATTTTATTAAGCACTCCATCTGTAGATAAGCTAAACCAGACGACAGTTTTTTTTTTTAATTTTATTTATTTACTTAGCCTATTATAAACACAATAATATTTGAAAAAAAATTGTAAGTATATAGTTAGATAAGTGTTTTTTTGTATATGATAGCCTGCATTCCATATAATGGCCCTGATTCTGATTCTGAAACAGCTGCCACCAAAAGAATAGACAATTGAACGATGAGCGTCTCGGAATATACGACTACCCACAGATGGTAATAAAAAGCGGCATTTTGTCAAAAGATTTAGAACATAACTCGTGACGCGGAAAAAAGCGTAAATTAATCCGAATTGGAAAAGCCGCAACCGTCACCGTGAAAGGCTAAGGGGTCTGAGCCGACAGGTGACATTGTGCCGCTGGGATTCAATTAGCTGCAAATAGAAAATCCGATTCCAATAGGATATAATACCGATATAATAACTGCGTGGGGACTTATCGTATGGGGTGAAAGGGGAATTTATTTTCACATATAAACATATTTGATGTTAGCATACATTGTGTAGTTGAAAAGAAAATTAATTCTATAAAAAAATGATTTAAATATTAAGTTGCAATTGCAATGAATATCTTACTGATAAATCTTGATACTGATAGATCTTACGAATACCTCAATGATTCGAAACAGTAAATGAAATTTAGTTTATTAATTTAAATTGTTTATTATTATTATTATTATTATTGTTATTATTATTATTATTTTTAATTTATATTGCTGTGCCCTGACTGGGTGTCACATTTGACACTGAATAATATATGACATCTGAAATAATTGTAACATGCAATAAAGACATTTGAATTTGAATTAAAAAAGTTTGGACATAATCTATGTCATTTTATGTTTACCCTTAGGTATACAATAGGATGACAATGCCCATATAGAGCAGCTATTCTTCTACATCGTAGTAGATTTATTATATATTATTATGACATTAGTATGTAAATGGACAATGCCAATATACAGCAGCTAAATCAAATTTATTTCATTTATATTTGTATTTGTATTGACGAGTAAAAGCGCTCTATTGGAGCCCATTTACTAAAAGTAAATAAATTAAAAAAAAAATGATTTCTTAACAACCCCTATCTTAGTTTACATTAAAGGCTCGATAAATAATTCATATGAACTACTCTATATGCATGACAATTTCAAGTGAAAATATATTCAAATTTAGGTACCTAACAATAACAATTAGAAATACGTAATAATTTCACTCAGAATCTTAACTGAGTGCCTCCCCTAGCTATATTCTCAATTGTTTTAAATCCCTACTAATATTATAAATGTGAATGTGGGTTTGTTCGTTACGTTTTCACGCAACAACTACTTAACCGATCATCATGAAACTTTATACACATATTTTTGGAGGTACTAGAAGTAACATAGGATACTTTTTATTTAAATTTAAAAAAAAATTACTATAGTTTTCAACTGTCTATAGTTTCAGTTGTTTGGAATCATATTGATTCATTTCTATTGAAATGATCTCTGATACTTATTTAATGACTTAAATGCGAGCGAAGCCGCGGGTAAAAGCTAGTATGCTTATAAATTAAAAGATTCAAAAAATGAATCAATAAAATAAAGCATATAAAGTTTTATAATTTAATTAAATCATGTTTGCTACTCTGATACAATTTTATATAGCCCAGCATATGACGACACTCCGCCTGATGTTAAGCCAGAGTGTGCCGGCTTGAGGAGACCGATATTCTTAAATTTGGCAGGACTCACTTATCTCATTTTACGAGTTTCTTGTGGTCTTCTTCTCGTCATACGCCTTTCCGAAGTCACTGTAGAGTCTAACGATGAGCAAGCGCACGCCTTTAGTGCCTATGCTAATAAACGATTTTCAATTCATTTCATTTCATTATTCTTCTTTCCTTCTTTCTCATGTAACTAGAATAGACAATATCAATTTAATTATTAATATCAAATTTGATTTATGCAGTATCAATAACATTAAAACTGGAGATGGTATCTTTAAACAATATTTCTACTCACCGACATAGCTTCTCATATTATTGTGGGCTGATACCTGTGTGGTTGCACCGTAGATCTGATCTAATCTTAATTCTTGTGAATTATGTATTATTGAGAATTATGAGACTTATGAATTGCTATTTACTTTTTTTCTGAACGAAAATTCAGTTTTTTGTTAATTATTTTTTGTATAGGCTATGATTGACGAGTTTCTTGTGGTCTTCTTCTCGTCATACGCCTTTCCGAAGTCACGGTAGAGTCTAACGATGAGCAAGCGCACACCTTTAGTGCCTATGCTAATAAACGATTTTCATTTCATATCATTTAGATTTTTTACACTGCTAAAGACTAATATATTATGATGTAATTTTGAAAATAGTTACCCAGTACATGCCGCACTACAAGCGTCACTGCACTGTATACTAGTACAGATAGCAAAAAAAGACAAACTGCATTTAAAAATTAAATTAATTATGTCTTCATTGCAAACATATTCGATTATGTTTTATTGATTTACACGTCAAAGTAGAAATCACAAATCGATCATCTAGTGCAGCGGTTCTCAAACTTTTTTGGTGAAGGAAAAAGCCTTAATATAATTATAAAAAACTGATTTATATGTATTTATGAATAATCATATTGCAATGTAATATTACGCAATATTTAGTTGGAATATTTAAATGTAACCTTATAATCTCCCTTTGATAGGTAACAACTACACTAGACTAGAGAAATAAAGCTAAGTTTGATAACCTAATAGTCGTGTTAAACATCTGAAGAAAACTATATACATTATGATTAAATACGAATGCCAGTCTGCTGCTCGAACATAGAGTGTTATAGGAAAGCCAAGTGCAAAATAGACTTGAGCTTCTTAGGCTTCAAATGGAACAAATCAAGATCCGTCACATTTTCATGTCGATCGTTAAAACTGCGGCACTTGCGAGGGATGGGGCTATTATACATTACATTGCTCGAAGCATTATTCACATTATATATTAATTTTTAAGAAACTTTCTCCTATATTTTAAGAGACGTGATCTTAACTGAGCGAGACGTTTATTTATTTAATACTTGATAATAGAGAAAGAAAAGATAAGAGTAAGTGAGTAAGGAGATGGCGGCCTTATCGCTAAGAAGCGATCTCTTCCAGGCAACTAACTTTGAAAATGCAGTAGACAAATAGCGGGAGTTATAAATAGATACAAATATAATAGAGATGTGCCGATTATGACTTTGGCCGACTAGCCGACTAGCCGATTAGTCGGTTGTAAATAAGCCGACTACGGTTTAGGGTTTCAAATATCATATCATCACGCAGAATTGCAATATATGTCATTAAATATTAAGTTAATTTGTTTTCTAATTAAGATACTAATTTTGTTTGATAAATGTCATAAATATATTTTCTTTACAAGGAAGTAATACATACATTTTATTGAGAAATATTCACAAAGTAAGAAGCCGGATAGTCGGCTTTACCGACTAGTGGCCGACTAGTCGGAACATCTCTAAAATATAGATAAACATATGAACTACACACAATACACACCATGTTACATAGATACATACTTAAGATAATAATGACAATAATAATACACATATACATAAATACTAGGAAAAGAGATAATATTATTTTAAAGATTTCTTAAAGATGGGAAGAGAAGGAGCATTGCGAAGGTTAGATGGTAAATCATTCCACAAGGACGTTCGTCTTAGATTACATAGTATCCATCGCACGGATGTTATAACGAGTGAAGTCGCTGACTGTACATTGCACAATGGTCGGCCTAGGCACACGTGCGGCGCAAACGAGCACCGGCTGCCGTGTAATGAATAGCCGTCGCCCTCTGCCATATTTTACGGAATTAACAAATGACCCGCTGTCACAACGGTAGCGGCACACGATTTTTCTGCACACCGTACTGCCGGATGGAGTTGTGGTCGTACTGGAGCCAAATTAATGACAGGATAGTTAAACTTGTACACTCGTATACAGGTGAGCACGTGATTTAAGATATAAACATATTTGTGTTTTAAATTTAGTTTACGATATATTCCTATTTTAAGTGTACAGGGATTACTTTAAACATTAAATAAAAATCATTAAAAAAACGTAAATCAATTGAATTAAAAATCTATTTTGATCTTATATTTTACATTAATTTATTATTTGGTAATAAATTTAAATTGCTATTAAATATTAGTAAAATGAATACTAATAAAAATATTTAATTATTTATCATTACCGAATTTATTAAACGTATCAAACTGCATCCAAACTACTTATTTAAATGTTGGTAACGCGATATGGCTAAAGTTGACCAATCACAGCTCAGCACGGAACACTCGCCTTTATTCTCACGGGCGGATTACCCCCCTGCCGCACCTCGGCACACCGTCCAAAAGGATTTGCATTATGATGATCTTTAATCTTCTGACTGTACCGAAATTTATACAGGGATACGGTACAGTGAGTTCGCGAATTGTTTAATTTCTTTCTGTAACTATGTATAATATAGATCAGCCATTCTCAAAGTGTGTTCCGCGGAACCCTAGGGCTAAAATACTGCAAAAAATACCTACCAAAGGGGGATTATAAGGTTACATCTAAATATTCCAACTAAATATTACATTGCAATATGATTATTCATAAATACACATAAATCAGTTTTTTATAATTATATTAAGGCTTTTTTCTTCGTCAAAAAAGTTTGAGAACCGCAAAAAGGTTAAAAGTCACATATCGAGCTATGTTAGGCGTTACTCTGCGATATCGAATCAGAAATGAAGAGATCCGTAGAAAAACAAATGTAACTGATATAGTCCGAAGAATAGCTCAGCTAAAATGGCAGTGGGCAGGACATCCACCACATGGAACTGACAGCAGATGGGGCAGAAAGGCCTATGTCCAGTATTCGGATTCATTCTAAGTTCGACTGATGATCACATTTATTTTAAATAGTTTCATTCGTTATAAACATTTCATTTAGTTTATATAATAGTAGTCCTTTTTATAATATGTAGTTTTAATGTAATTTTGTAGGTAGGCTTTATAAATAAATAAATAAACATTTGACAGTCACACCTGCAGTCTCACAGCGATCACGTCAGTAAGCCACCAAACCATTATTGACGTTTAAAATTCAATTTCAAATATGTATAAAAAGTAGTCGATTACTATTCATAATGAAGCCACAACAGTTGATTTGATTTTGGCGCCAAATCATAATTGCCCATTTTACGTTTTGCTTTTTGTTGTCGCCGACTGCTCTCTGTGACATGAATACTGAAACAATGTTACATTTATCGTTAGACACTTTGATAATAACCTACTAAGCTTTATTGGTAAATTATTAAAGTTGATTTTGGCATGTCTAGTAGTGGATACTTTTAATGTGGTTGCTACTGTAGACACCTACTATGACATTTTATTCCCAAATGCAGTGCAACATTGATATAACGATACTGGAGGGAATCAGAAAATAATTCGTTATATCAAGTAATTTGTTACAATGGGGTTCGTTGTACAGAGGTTAAGTTGGTCTACGATTCGTTTTAACAGGGTTTAAAAAATATTAATCTCAGCTTTACGTACTAGTCTGCTTTCCCTGTTACAGCGAACGATTTCGTTAAATAGAGGTAAATAATACTTTCTTTTTATATTTAACAAAGATCGAAAATTCGTTATAAAAAGGTTTTTAACAAATCTATTCGTTATGTAAAGGCATATTTTGCATTAGCTCTTACGGGCAGTTCTAGGAGATTTCCAAAAATTCGTTATATTGAGGGTCGTTACATTAAGGTTACTCTGTATTAAACATTGTGTTTAAATTGTATTATACTTTTAAACACAAATAAATGTAACTTCTTTTTTGAATGCAATTTCCAATATATCCGTTATGCGTGGTTTCACTATAACGCGAAATTCAAATTTCGCGCTCAATTGCCCCGCATTACGCGAAAGAGTGCGTATAAACATAATGTAGTCATCAACTTCTCTATGGGCGAGGGAATTTCAGTTTTCCGGAATATATCCCTCGCGTAAAGCGGGGCAGTACTGTATGTATATATATTTTTATTGCATTATACAATCGTGATTACTCCAGCTGATAAAAAGCTAAGATGTAATAACAGAAAGAAAAGAGCTCCAATTTGAAGTAATTTTATGTTGCTAGCACAACGTGATAGTAGCATAGTCAGTCTGTCTAAAAAATGAAACAGCGAAAACTTTGAACGACGTCAAAGCTAGCAACAAAAGTTCATAGTACACGACTCCATGGTAAAATATTTGGACTGTCCGATCACGTAAATATTTTTCGAGTTGCACAGAAATATGTCCAGTTGACTATTTTTTATAGACACGACAATCGCAGTTTTACGTGCAGATGCTATTTTGTTGATGCTATGTAGTGGAAGTAGGTGATCGAAATATGTCGCAACTCAAAGACAAAGATTAGTTGTAGCAGCTTAAAATATAACAAATTATTTTATAACTATAAACTATATTAATTTTCAAATGGTTTAACATTGAAATAGCGAATAGTAATTTAAGAACTATTTCGGAGCTTTAAAGGCTTCCAATTAGAATCCAATTCAAAGTCTGGTGTTAGACTATCTAACAATTAGGCTGTCTAACTACACAGACTAACGATCTACGGTATGCACTAATTGAATTTGGGTCTTAAACTTTAACATCGTATGTGGTTTAGTTGACTGTTAAAGAGGGATCAGTTTTCATTAATTTTTGTAAGTTAAATTAAAAATATAATAAATTTTCACCCCCTGTAGTATTCAAAATCAAAAACAAAAATATTTAGTTCACATAGGCCCTTTGGATTCTTCTTTAGGTCTTTCGAAAAAGCATATGACGAGAAGAAACCACAAGAAACTAGCCAATCATAAGATGTACAATATAATTTTAGTAGGTACCATTCTTGCTTTTAAAAATTTAAAACAATTAATGTAAATAAAGCTAGTCCCTAAGTACATAATTCATGCATCAAGATAGACATTTGTCTTGTAATAAGCAACTTTAAGTCGATGATTAAAACTCAAAATTGTAAAAATAATTATTTACCCTAAACTACATACTTACCATAAAACCGAGATTGTAATCCGTTAACTTTGTTGACGAGTGCAATCTTAGCTAAAAGCAACTAAAGTCAGCAAATTCAATCCACTTCATATTCTAGAACTTCGAGTTTAATGTAAAGCAAACGAGTCAAATGTACAAGTGGGATAAAGGCGATTCTACACTAAAGAATATGTTTATACACACATAACCGATAATATTATGAATAATGCCAGATAGTGGAACTAACTTCTGCCTGGCTAAACATTTATTGTGCTACATTTGTATCTGCATTCTAAACGAAAATCAGACGGAATGTTGTCAGAGATATAATATAATAAAGTTGTATAATAACTTATCTATATATATATATAAAATAAGTGGCAATTTTAGTTGTAATTTTATAACTCACGAACGGGCTCACCTATCCAAACCAAATGTTTAGGCTTTGTTCGGACTATTTAGTAGATGGTTTATGTGAAGTTTGCACAAAATCGGTAGAGCGGTTCTTCATTTGTCACATTTTTTGTAACAAATTAATTCAATAAATGGCGGATTGTGCTGTCAAATTGAAACTATTTTCAGTGTTAACAGTAATTGAAACTTTTTATGTCATTCATGCTGTTTGATGCATGAATTTGATGTTCCAATTAATTATTTTTAAAATTTCACTTTATACGTAGCGAAGCACGTACCGGACCGCTAGTTAAATTATATTTTAGAATCACACTCTAAATCAGTGTTTTCCAACCTTTTTTATGCCATGCCCCACTAGCCTTTCTAAAATTCTTATACCCTCCCTTATGTAACCAAACACCCAGTTGATATTTTAGTCTCGTCAAGCGAAATTATACCTAATAATTATTTACCGCAATTATTTAAGAATTTGCTTTTTTCGTTAAATTTGGCACCGAAATCTAGTATTGCATTTAAATGGTTCAGAGCGAAAGGGTTAAATTCATGCCGAGACCATTTTAGAATTGCCCCCCTTAACAATCAAATTGCCCCCACTGTGGGGTGTGGGCCCCACTACATATAAAATGGGACTATATATAAAAACAAATGACATCTAATACTTAATATTGTTATATCTTTTGTTGAAGTGAAGAAGACGGTATTACAGTTGTTGCATATCATTAAGTATAATTATATTTTTGACAAGTACAAGTGTTCCAATAAGAACCTACGGATGATCTTAAAGCAGCCATTCTCAAAGTGTGTTCCGCGTAACCCTAGGGCTAAAATACTGCAAAAAATACCTACCAAAGGGAGACTATAAGGTTACATCTAAATATTCCAACTAATTATTACATTGCAATATGATTATTCATAAAAACATATAAATCAGTTTTTTATAATTATATTAAAGCTTTTTTCTTTGCCAAAAAAGTTTGAGAACCGTTGTGTTGTGTCCGCCTACCACCTTTTCAATTAATCATATATATGTATGCATATGTAGTGTATTTTAGGCCTTAAGTTGGTGTAAGTTCTGTTTGAAAAGGGATTCCTAGATTTTAGAGTTAAACTTTCATTCGATTTCGGCTTTTTAGTTTAAGACAAACAATCAATTTCAATATTAGGAATACCACTTTTAAAATGTCATTACTTATTGGTATAATTATATCTTGATTTATATTGAATGTTATAAAAGAAAACTTAGTTTATAATATTATTGTGAGAAGATCAATGTCATCTATAATTTGAATTTTTTGACGTGACAACGTCTTTTAATTCGATTGAGCCGACTGCACGCACGAAAAAACATGACTCATGCGGCGTTACCTCGCTCTGAGGCGTTCCATGTAAGGCTTGAAGTGATCTTGATCAATTTCATTGTGATTTCCAATTACCTCCTTCTCTATATACATACAAATCTATTAAACAAATGAAATTAAAATTTTCTTTTGAAAAATGCTACCATTCCATCAGTATTTTCTTAAGACGTTGTCACGTTCAACTATCGTCAGTAAACCGACTTTACAGACAACCGATTTTTGACAATAATTACTGTGACATATTATTTTAAACATTTTATTATTATTATTGTTGTATTGTATAAAATTGACTTCTCCTTGCTTGGTGTATTGGAGTAAACTGTTAGGTCTGTAAATGACGATGTTAAAATAAATAAATAAATAATTCTAAAGCACTATTCTTTGTCACTATTATAAATTATTATTATTATTGTCTAGAGCAGAGGTTCCCAAACTTTTTTTTCGGTGAACCCCCTCCCTGCTGCTACATTTCTACCATATCCCCAAAGTTTGCACGCCTTTTTGAAATATTATCTGGCTACATTGATAAGTAAATCTAAACCATTTTTGTTCTTTATTTTCGAAACCAGATAAATTTTTTTGGACCTACCAATTTTTCCACCTGCATCACTATGGGAATCACTGGTCTAGAGTATATGACCACACTCTCTGTTAAGCAAGATGTATATATGTATGTAATAGGGCAGTATTATCTGGAACAAAATATGAGTTTATTAACTTTTATTTCCTTCAAGTAGATGTATTAAAAATCCTCACACACGCCTCTTTATGAACTTATCTAATGATGTCAATTACACGTGCTTCCCTCCTCCCGGTTATCCTTAACTCTATTGAGATAATAGGGTAAATGACACACTTATTTCCCAGTAGTAAAATATAAAAAATAATACTAAGTAAAACGTGATACTATATTGATGTGTATGTCGTAGGTAGTTATGGAAATAAAAGTCCTACTTGAGTGTGATCATTTATAGAGCTTGCTAACGACTATAGACAATGGGATAGTCACCTATCATTATACAAATCATTTAAAATGAAAATGAAATGGAATGAAATGAAAATCGTTTATTAGCATAGGCACTAATGGCTTCGGAAAGGCGTATGACGACAAGAAGACCATAAGAAACTCGCCAATCATAGCCTAAAGATTTACATAACTATATGTGTATAAGTGTTTATACAATTGACACGAAATATTCAAAAGCAGAATATTTGATTAAACCAATTTAATGTTGTTGTCTAATAATTTAAAAAGTTGTCAGACTGGGACTGGTGCAGTATCTAATAGAAGACGGTATTACCACTTTCAAGACGTGAAGTGATCTAGTCATATTTCAGAATCCGCTTGGAAGTAACTTTGTTTCAAGTGTATTTATTTATTAAATATACATGACTAATAGTAACATACAGACTAAATTATTCTAGAGTCTAAGCCAAAGACAAGACACGCAACCCAGTCATAGACAATTTGGACTACACACAACAAATTGCATTTATTAAATAAGTGGTTAACAACTGGAGCGTTCACCCTAATGGAGTCTCATACAGGACTTCTTTGAAATCTTATACACGCTTTCTGATTATTCTGGACATATAGACAATTTAAGAATTTAATGCAATTGTTTCAGTGGATGTATTTATTTAAAACTTTATTGCACTTACGTACAAAAGGCCAACTTAATTATAATAAACTTGGACATAGCCTGCCAGATAACCGTTAGGACCAGCAAAAAGGTTGCATTAGGAAGGAGTAGGTGTAGATCAAAAATAACATAAAAAATAATTAACGAGAAATATTAAAAATAAATAAAGATTCATCTAAATAAAATAAAAAGTCGTGTTAGTTACACTATTTATAACTGAAGAACGGCTGAACCGATTTGGCTGAAAATTGGTGAGGAGGTAGCTTAGAACCAGGAGACGGACTTAGGATACTTTTTATCCCGTTCGACCGCGTTCCCGTGTGACGTATACTTGATTTTTTAAATTTGTTTTTCCTAATAAAAATGTGAACTTAATAAAATCCAAAATCTGCTTATTTATTGCCTCTAAGGCGGAGCAAAGTACGCCGGGTTAGCTAGTATAAATATAACATTCAAATTCAAATTCATTTATTTGCCATAAATATGGTTAGTAACATAAGTCTTAAAATAATGTTAGTAGTATCACATATTTTACACATTGTATATGGCATGCAAATAATTCATACAATTAAATTTTACTATAATATAAATGTCGACCTTAAATGCTAATCAATGTCAAATTAAATTTAAACTAACAAAATGTCACTCATAAATTCATCAATAGTAGGATTGTTTATTAAAAATATGTTGAGATTCTTTTTAAATATGTTTAAGTTATTAATCAATATATAAACACAATAATAAAAGAATAATAAATATAAGGAATACATAAATAATATTTGGAATTAAAATTTATTTATAAATTATTATTAATATAAAAACCTATAGGTACTTGGATATTGTATTTTAGTATTAATAATAAAAAAATTTAAAGCGATATTAAACTTAATATTTTTGGATAACGAGACTAAATTAATATGGGTAAATAATCCATTTTTTTTTAATTTAAATAGAAAGCGATGTAAATGCTCCTTTTTTTTTTTTTTTTAATGGCAAATGTGACTAGGGTCGGAACAACCCCAACAATTCATGCCAATGTCAGGTGTGAAGATGAATGCGCTCTTTATCTGTGTCGCGATGATGAGGTATCCTTGTTTTGGATCCACACCTGTTAAAAATACATGCAGTCAATACACAACATATAGTAGTAACTATAATTAAAAGAAAAAAGAAACCACCGATTCACCAGATTCACAATACAACATAAAAACCGGTACAATCATGCAAAAAAACAAAAAAAAAACAGATGCAATAATAAAAAATAAAACAAAATTTCAATATCAAAGTTTTAAATCATTAATATTTATATATTTACACAGAAGAGTTATAATCCTGACCCTGGAGTAAAATAAGAGTGACTGAAGGTTAGTTGGAAGAGGAATTTTATATTTAGGAAGTACTTGATATAAGTTAAAGGAGGAATTTTTAGAGCATGAGAAAAAAATATGGTCCAAATGTCCTTCATCCATACCACATTCGCAGATAGAAGAATCCCGGCATTTAATCTTTTTAAGATGGACTGGAGAGCAACAGTGACCAGTACGGATTCTACATATGACGGAGGTCTCTCTTCGGGACAGAAGTTTATGTTTAGAAAACCAAGTTCTAATTGGTATGGTGGGCTGTATTTTAAAATAATGTGAGCCTTTTGATCTGCTAGACACAACCCAGGAAGAGTTCCATCTCTTCCTCAGAAGGCGATCTGCCGATGCCACTAGATCGTATGCGTTGTTAGAGAAGTATTTTCTATCTGTTGCCTCTAAGATCGCCTTCTTAGCCCATAGGTCAGCAAACTCGTTACCAGTAATGCCTACATGGCTGGGGATCCAGCAGAGGACTACTTGTTGTCCTTTAATTCTACATTTGTAAAGCACATTTCTAATATCTAGGATTAAGCAACTGTTTATCTTGCTACAGAATGGGTCCTGATCCAATGCCTCCAGACAGCTTCTTGAGTCCGTAAAAATAACAGCCTTTTTCATGTTGTGGCATTCAATATATAGGCAGGCTTCCAAGATAGCTGCACATTCACCGGTGAATACCGAAGAATAAGGTGGACACTTGTATTGCAGTATTGTTCTGGAGTTCTGATAGAACATGGACAGGCCGACACATCCCTCTTCAGACAGTTTAGAAGCATCTGTATAAAACCAATTCCAACCATGCCACAGTTCATGCAGCAGATGATTAAACGTCATATTTGCGGAGACAGATTTTTTGTGTATGTCAATATCCATTTTTAAATTTGGGGAGAAAGTTAGCACTTCATAGTTGAATTTGAAAATAGGGAGAGTGAGAGAGCGGGTAATAGGGGCTTGATGCCTTAATTGGATTAGTCTTTCAAAGGATTTAACAAGAAGGGGTTTAGTTTTTTTATGCCAATATTTGATAGAAGAGCAATAACTTTGTAGGAGCCTTAGTTTAGGGAAGATGGGGTGAGACAAAGAGTAAGATTGTTTGAAGAGGAAGCGATCAGAGAGAAATCCTCTTCTTAAAGCCAGTTGTATGCCATCCATTTTCCTAAGAAGTGATTTATTAAAAGTTTCAAGAAGGATGGAGCTGAAGTCCAAGTGACTACGTATGAAAGCATTATAAAACAGTTTTAAACAAAAAGGATGAGATCCCCACCAAACACCAGCCAACATTCTCAGCATATTAACTCTCTTTTGGCATTTATCTAGTATGTTATTGATATGAGGCGCCCCTGTTAGTTTAGAGTCAAATATAACCCCTAAGTATTTAGCCTCTCTTTTAAGATCCGTAGGCTGAGAGTTGATATAGACTGAGATTTGTGGGAGTTTCCTTTTTCTGGAAAAGAGAACAGAGTTAGATTTGTTAGGAGATAGCTCCAGTCCATGATTTTTTTCTTTAGAAACCGCTTTGTCTTAGCTTGAATACGCTTGAACGCTATCCAGTTATCTATTGACATATCCTGTATGAAGGCTTTCTCAGCGGACTTTCGTTTTCGGATAGCATCCGTGCACTCACCATCCCACCAAGGAGGAGACAATAAATTTATGAGATACTTTTAACTCGAGTGATTGGCGATAATTATACCAGTCTGCTGCACTGAGTTTGTATCTGTGTAAATAGTCAGGCGCCCTACAATGAGGAGATGGAAATGTAGGCTCCAGCAAGATGGGATAATGGTCACTGCCGAAGGTAGACTCCAGAACTCTCCAAGTGATGCTTGTAAAGATATTTGCAGAACATGAGCTAATGTCAACAAAACTATTAGAAGAGGTCGGAGAGGACACCCTAGTAGGGCTGCCGTCATTCAAAACACACAAATTTAGTTCATCAAACATCTTCATTACCAGACGTCCCTGCCCATTGCAGGTAGGGGCACCCCATGCGTAGTGGTTGCTATTAAAATCTCCCATGAGTAGCAATGGGCCTGAAAATGAGCCCAAAATATCCTTGATACTGAAGATGATTGATCGTTTAGGATGAGGTATGTAGACACAGACATAAGTTATATCATAAATTTTGACACCGATGATATTGAAATCAGAAGAGTGAGACGAAAGGGGAGTTTTAGAGAAAGGGATAGTATTTTTAATATATAGGGCGCATCCACCCCATCCATCTGTCCTGTCTTCTCGAACGCACGAGAAGCCTGGAATGTTAAAACTGTCTACCGACTTTAGCCAGGTCTCGGTAATAGCCAGAACAGATACTTGGAATTTATTAATCATATAATATAGTTCATGCTTTTTGTTATGGATGCTTCTAGCATTCCACTGTACTATTTTTATATTCATTGTTACTATTTTGTTTAGAGATTGAATTAATAATTGATAGTGTGGAAGTCAAAGCTGAGGCAACGTGGGACGGTAGGTTTTGATTTTGGTTTTTAATTAGGTTTATAAGAGAGATGAGGGCAGCGATTAAATCATCAGTAGAGGGAGAATGGGGGTTAACTAAAGCACAACCGTTTTGTGGCTCAGGGATGTTGAAGCTGTTTATCAAGTCCTGGTGGGCTTTTTTTTGTTTCAAAAAGCCTGCTGATGCAGTAGGGAGAGGGGATTTCCTATGGACGGTCACTGTTTTTTTGTAAGAAACAGGTTTCGGGAGGGAAGAGGGAGGGGAACTACTGAGAACTGTTGCAAAGGATTTTGAGAAGAAGGGGACTTTTTTAGATGCTTCACTATATGATATTGACTGCTCGCTCATCATTGTTTTGATGTTAGTCTGTCGATTATACTCTGGACAAGTCTTATCTGTAGCGAAATGTTGGGCATCACAATGGACACACAATGCATCTTCCGCCTTAACACTACAAGATTCTCCCTGGTGTTCACCAGCACACTTAAAACATCTCGGTTTAGACCTGCATAGGACCTTGGTATGCCCAAATCTGCAGCAAGAAAAACATTGGATGGTAGGGTATTGGTATGGTTCTACTGGCAACGAGTTGTAGCAACAAAAAACATTTCTAGGCAGGGATTGTCCATCAAATGTTATGACTACAGACTCTGTGGCTCTCCAAGAGGTTACTCCATCAATTACAACTTTGCGATTGAGTCGCCTAGCTTTCACTATTGGGCCGTAAGGATGAGGGACCTTAATAGATTCAATAATCTGGTCAGGATCAAAGTCCTTTGGAATACCCCTAACAATCCCCATCTTTGTTATATTGAACTGTGGAAAAGCTGCTTTCAGTTTATGCTTTTGCAGGAAGTTTGTATCTTTTATAAATCTGTTAGCATCATCTGCCGTTTTTAACTCGACAGATAACCTATTTCTACCAACTTTTTTTAAACCACCCATTTTTATATTTAAGTTACCATTTTTCATCAATAACTGGCCAAACTTAATAGGATGTAAAGATGTACCAGAGGAGGGATCATCTTCGAGCAAGCTTAGATGAACTACATATGGGGCCTTGTCAGATGAGTTATAGTATTGACGGACCGATAGAGGTTTTTTTGTTATAACTGGGGACGACTCTTTATTAGCTTTTTTATGAATAGTATCATTGTCTAAAAAGTTAGATGGGCGTTTTCTACTAGGGTCATTATTATCTACATACATTTTTTCTGAGATTTCTACATAACTACCCACCTCTAAGTCATTTAGAAAAATAGAATCAGGGGGATCCGGTGGTTTTTCCTTATCCATGTTAATAAAAACCACTTACCTTATCACCAAACACAAACACGGGACAAATACAAAGTAATACTCCCTTCCGTAACCCAAAACACAGGATTTAGAACACGAAAAGTTATCAAAAACGCGGAGCGCATGCACACGACACGAACCCCAATTTGACATTCCTAAATGCTCCTTAATAAACAACCATACTTTATTTTATATTGAACTCAGAGTTTTAAATATCGCGCTTTGTCGATAAAAAATTTATAAAAAAAAAAGAGGTAGTATACTAACCTAACATGGTAACATGTAGCAACTAATAGAACGCGTCAAAAAGTCTAGTATCAAAAAGAAAATAACAATTTCCGGACTCCCCAATTAAAGTCGGAGATGCGTAACAACTATTTTATCACGTGCCCCCAATAATTGGCTCAGTCACATCAACAAAAGGGAACAAAATTGAACCCTTTCAGGCGAATAAACGTCCCTAAACGCCATGAGGGGCGACCGTTGACCATTGTTGGGCCTTTTTTATTGTTGCCTATTTCTTCTTTAAAAATGTATTTTGTATTTTGATCATGAGAAAAACTTTACTCTTAATAAAGTTATTAAACAATATAAAACATAAATGCAAATTAAATAAATTATTACAATGAATATGATTTAGCTGCTGTATATTGGCATTGTAATGTTATAATAATACATACTTACATACTAATGTTATAATAATCCCTTACTAATATAAATGTGAATGTGAGTTTGTTTGTTACGTTTTCAAGCAACAACTGCTTAACCGATCATCATGAAACTTTGTACACATATTTTTGGAGGTAATAATAATAATAATAATAATAATAATTCTTTATTGCGCTTCAAAAAACATGGCACAATGGCGAGCTTAATGCCATTTGGCATTCTCTACCAGCTAACCATTAGGAGAAGAATGCGGTGAATGAGGCGCCAATATAATTAATAATAATAATAAAAAAGTACATATTAGCCATACACATAAATACATACAATATCTAGTACCGAGGTACTAGAAGTAACAAAGGATACTTTTTATTTAAAAATAATTATTGTTTTTTATTATTGTTTCTAATTGACTATAGTTTCAGCAGCATCTTTAAACTTCTTTAAACTTCATAATTACGCAGACGTAGTCGCGGGCAACTTCTAGTATATAATAAATCTACCATAACGTAGAAGACTAGCTGCTGTATACTGTATAGGGGCATTGTATACCTAAGGATAAACATAAAATTTAATTAATTTAATTTAATTTTGGTTTTTTAAAAAATAATAAATTAAATACAACATTGTATTAAGTCCATAATTTATTTTTATTAAAATGAAATGTAAATAATGTAGGAATGCGAAAGTCCCTCGCACTGGGGAGCAATGAATATCCCGTTAGTACGTGGTGTTGCAGGATTTGAACCCCGGGGCACGCACTCGAGTCGGCGTCAAAGTTAACAATTCATCACAATCAGTTGATTGTCACTCAGAGACACAGATTTGCATATGTTACGGATGCTATCTCATAAATGGACATTTTTAATACGTCTACAAATAAACATATGTTATTTAGGATTTATTTACTATTCTATGTATTCTAGATTGCAGACTTAGATTCTAGATTTTTGTGTTTTTTGATGTGAAACTTCTATTGGCGCGGGTATAAACCGTGGCGTTGGCGTGGCGACGTTATTTTATCGAGTTATTTCTGAAAACTATATCATTTAAGAAGTTTTCGAATTTTTAATTTTTGTATTTAATATAAATAAATGTTTCTTGAATAAATAGTTATCATTTTCTGTAAAAAAAATTCATAGTATTTAATTTTTTAATTAAGCAATAATTAGTTCCTGTTGTAACCTTGTCTTTTACGCATATGACTTGAATAAATTCGATGTTTCACATCTGCCAGGCGTCCCGTGACGGCTCACATTTTTTTTATTGTTATTGTATTGTTATTTATAACTATTTGTTGTGTATGTTTAAATAAATAAATAACATCTTAATTTGCTCTTAAAGACAGTTCTTAATAACAAAAAGTTTACTAGAATAGTCTATACTATTATATAAAGAGGAAACATTTGATTGTTTGTTTGTATGTATTGAATAGGCTCCGAAACTACTGGACCGATTTGAAAAATTCTTTTACCATTAGAATCGTAAAAAATTCCTGATGAACATAGGCTATAGAATATTTTCAATTGTTTTTTAAAGAAATATTACATTTTAAGTTCACACAGTGTGGAAGGCATTCTCTGTTGACTGAAATATGAAACATCATTAAACTTCATAGTACTCTATATCTTCATTATTACGCAGACGTAGTCGCGGGCAACTGCTAGTATTATATAAAAAAGAACAAGACATTTTGTGCATATCCGAATGTATTTTATTATAACGACATAAACACCCCCGGGCATTGTTAAAATGACAACTCAACCGACTCGTGTAACTACCCCTGTAAAATAGCGGTCGCTATACATTGTTTTAGTGGAATTTTGATGGGGAGATAATAGTTACTTTTGCATGTAAAATTGTTCTTACTTCAGGGAGTTCTTTTGTTTTAACCCTTCAGTTCGATGCTTTATTCATTTATTACGATTCTACGGAATATAAAACTTCAATAATTGATTCGCCTACGCATTTATCGAGGTCATTGTGAACACCAATGAACAATGCACTATTTTATTTATTATTATTATTATTATTAATTTTATTTTTTTGTTTTGTACGCTACTATTTACTTCCTGGTCTACTACCCAAAGCTTAATTGCCTGGTAGAGATCTACGTAATTATAAAGCTGCCTTTTGTTCAAGCATTTCTTGTGTACCAATCTGTAATATTTTTTTCAGTACAAGCGTTTTTATTATTATTTTACAGAACTTAGTTAAGTGTGATTCAAAAATATTACTTTTAAACTAGCAAACTAATTTATTGTTTTTAATTTTTAGTACTTTTTATTCGTATATATTATTTTATTTATATTCGTCATTTTTATATTGTACCATGCGTATTTTGGACTTCAATCCTAAAATTAATCTATAGGTTTTATATTTAGACAATTGCATTGTAGACTGCGTAGCAACTAAAACAAAAGCATGTAACATCAGCCGAGCGAACGTTTTTCAATAAATTACTACTACATTAGAATGCAAAAAAGTTATTGTAACTTTTAATAAATTTTAATCTGAATCCCTTACTAATATAAATGTGAATGTGAGTTTGTTTGTTACGTTTTCACGCAACAACTACTTAATCGATCATCATGAAACTTTGTACACATATTTTTGGAGGTACTAGAAGTAACATAAGATACTTTTTATTAAAAAAGAAATTATTTTTTACTATAGTTGTTGGCGATCGCAACCTCCTTTTGATTTTTATAAATTATATTAAGTTTTATAAAAAATACGACTGTCAATGTGAAGCAGTCCTAATAAAAACTGAAAAGCGAAAAGTGAATTTTTCTTTTGCACGGACTCAAATATATAATATATTGCGAAATAGCAGCAATAATAGATTCCAATTGACTATAGTTAGAATGATCTCTGATACTTATTTTATGACTTAAATGCGAGCGAAGCCGGGGGTTAAAGCTAGTAAGTCATGTAATTCCATGCTCGCTCTCTGTTTAACTTATAAGTACTCCCGTATCGTTCTTCACGTGGCGTAAATTTATTGCGCCCGAATTTGTAAAAGGAACACGCTAATCTAAATAAGAAATTTTGATACGTCCGTTAAATTTATGCGTTGGGAGATTAATGACTTGAATATTCTTTGAATTTCATGCGAATACGCGACTTTTGCGCGCTCTTTTTGTAACTATATGTTTAGATATGAATATTTTTTATTCACATTGAGGCATAATATTCATTAAATTAAAAAATGTAATGTCAATGGTAATCCGTTACGCTGTTAACAAAAAATATACAAAACCTAAAAAGTAGCTCTCACTACTTCGACTCATATTTATTATATTTTCTACTAGCTGTTGCCCCCGACTTCGTTCGCGTAGTAATGAAGATATAAAGTACTATGAAGTTTAATGATGTTTCGTGTTTCAACGTGACTGCCCGTTCGGAGACCTCTTTAATTTATCATCCTGTAATTTATTAGCCTATATTGATTAGTGATAATGTAGCATTCAAATGGCGAAATAATTTTTGAAATCGGTCCTGTAGTTTTTGAGTTAGTTCGTTACAAACATACAAATCTTTCCTCTTTATAATATTTATTAGTATAGATTGATAAAACTTCCTGTGGTGATTCCTGGAAAACTATTTAAACTACATTTGGTTCGGTAAGTGTCAATACAAAATGATTGAATTGTAAATACGTATTTTATTGTAAAATATTTTCATTTGCAGCATTTTGATTGGTCGCTCAAATACGCAAGCTGCCTTCGACACTCGCATTAGCATACTCAGTTAACCTTGTCTTTCAGAATTTCATGTCACAAAACCACATTACACATAAAATATTATCGCTTTTAAATAAAATAGATTTAAAGATCAAAATCGCATCAAAAAAAATGTATAAGATACAATGTGATTACACGATTCGCTGCACCCATTGTATCGCCAATTATTTTTGCAAATTATTTATAAACTAGCTGTTGCCAGCGGCTTCGCTCCCTTTAAGAAGTATTATTATTAATTAGGTATTGTTTTTGCGGCTATATTTTTGTTTAGCGTGTGTAAAAACGTCTTCATCATAGTAACACCAATCTTTAATTTCAGTTCAATCAGTCGAAAATCTAATAAGATTTATACAAACTTTCATCCCCTATTTTATCCCCTTAGGAATTGATCAAAATCCTTTCTTAGCGGATGCCTACGTCATAACATCTATCTGCATGCCAAATTTCAGCCCGATCCGTCCAGCGGTTTGGGCTGTACGTTGATAGATCACTAAGTCAGTCAGTCAGTCAGTCACCTTTGAGTTTTATATATATAGATATAGTATCGTGTTACGCAGTTTTTTTTAATTAAAACTATTGTTTTAATATTTAAAAGTGGGATTTTTGAACTTTACTATATCTAAATTATTTTATATTAATTGGATTTTTTAAAAGGTTTGCGGATTATATTAGCCGCTATACTAAGCCGCATAAAGTCCCCATAAGTCCCCCATAAGTCAAGAACCAAAAAAAACTTGAAATTTAATGGTCCTGGGCCAAGTAGTTTTTAAGAATTTTTTTTTTATTTCTCTTGCTGCGTACACAAAATGTATTATTATTATTATTTATTATTATTATTTCTACTTTTTATTGTTTAGAAAACATGTATGTAAAGTTTGTGTGATTTTTTTATTACCTTTCGCATCTACGTATAGAGCAGCCATTTTCAAAGGGTGTTCCGCGGAACCCTAGGGCTAAAATACCTACCAAAGGGAGATTATAAAGTTACATCTAAATATTACGTAATATTACATTGCAATATGATTATTCATAAATACATATAAATCAGTTTTTTATAATTATATTAAAGCTTTTTCCTTCGCCAAAAAAGTTTGAGAACCGCTGCTATAGAGAGTTCTACGCTCCAATACTTCGGTCAGTATAAATTGAATTTGTAAAATACGTCGGAGGTCCAACACCAAATGAAATCAACAAACAAAATCTGCATTTAACAAACCATGTCCAAAGAGAATTTTATTCAGATAAATTTAATATTGTCCTGAATAAGGAGTCGAGATTTAACTTAAGAGTTATATAATTTTATTGTCGTTATATAATTTGCAAAAATGGAAATTTTGAGCTTTGTAGGGCAGTGCTGCTGAGGTTAGATTCCCATCAAAATAAAAATTTCAATCAATATTACAAATCAAAACTTATTTCAACCGAAATTGAGCCACGCTATCAAAAGTCTATCGTATGACAAAATTTAAATGTGATTAATTATTGTTACATGTAGAGACTTGATTATTAAGTCGAATAAACACAAATTTAATTCGACATACGAAGTCGCTGGCATGCGTGAAACCTCCAGGCTTTACCGTAAACTTGTTTCATTTTTAAAAGTGAATTGTTGCCGTTGGTGATTAAATAAACGCAGACTGGTCAAAGTATATATCGATTTTTTTTATATGCGTGGTAATCTGTGTCTATCTATTCCTATAACTGTCAATGATTGAAGACTTGCCTTATTATGTCGATTATTATTTGCCGATTTTATGCCAATAAATAACCAAAGATCTGGCTGCATGGGATCGATCACTTTGCCTTGAAATGGAATTTTTTTAAAACTGTCAATGTCATTAGTGTCAGTATTGTCAATGCTAAATACATAACATTGAATAAGGAGTCAGTTTTCTTGTTTGAATATGAGTATTTACGTGTGATTTAAAATTTTATAATTTCGTATTGGGCTGCTGCCCGAATACTCGACACTGGCAGGATTGTCTTTAATAGATATCTGAAGCCATTAATAAAAGAAGATGAAGAATTTTGTCTAATAAAACCTAATATTCACGGGTTTTCTCTTTTATAATATTTATTGTTTGTGTACTTCTTGACTTGATATATATGTGTGTGTATAAATATGTGTACTATATATAGGTATGTAGAACTTGTACAAAAAATTGACGTCTTATCTAAGAACATGTTAAATCTATAAATAATAAAATGCATTATTAATATTAAACCCATAGGCGAAGTTTTCCATTTTGCGTATTACTCCGGCATACATCACTCGAAAATAACTTTATACCAGAACAACCCTTAAACTTAGACATATAAAGGCCGGAATCGCGCAAACTATCCCGAGCGCACCGGCAAACTTTTCCCGCTTTCATGTACATGGATGTTTCTGCACGAATAATCACTTTTCTAATCAAATCAATTTGATAGTTACTGAGCGCTGACGTTCGGAAATCATGCCAAATCTCTGCGCTTGTTGCCGTGCTTTTGGATCATACAGATCACAATTTTAATTGAAATCATCAATTGATGTTGGATTGTTTAAAATGAACTTAAATATGTAGTTTATAATGGCCTTTATTTGACAGCAATCCACTTTTGTTTTTTTAATATTTTTTTTATTGATAGCCCAGCACATGACCAGAGGCGGCTCGTCCTAAAGAGCGCTGGTGCAGTGCACTCCCACGAAAATTACAGAAGTAATCTATATTTCTTCATAATACATACTATCCTTACATTACATTCATTCTATTCTACTATGCCTATACAATAGTATATTATATTACCTATATCTACGCCGCTGTAATATAAGTTCTGTAATTTTCGTGGGAGTGCACTGCACCAGCGCTCTTTAGGACGAGCCGCCTCTGCACATGACCACTCTCCGCCTGATGTTAAGCCAGAGTGCGGACAACTGTTACCACAGACAGATGTCCGCGCGCAACAGTCGACTCCACTATGCCGGCTTGAGGAGACGAATGTGCTCTGTCCAAATCAACAGAGCACACTCTTCTCGTTATCCCGGCTACTTCCAAGCGGATCCTGCTGAAGCTGAAGCTGATTTGATTAATTCAATGTAATTTTCGTAAACTTTGCAGCTTTCCAAGTAATAGTAAGTATATTTTAATCATTTGATAATAGAAATAAATATTCGATTTAATTATTTATTCATTTTTTTATTATCTATGTATTGTAGCCAATAGAACAAGTGGACTGTACTTATTAAGTAAAAACTCTTGAAAATTATATTTACACTATATTACCAATCTCTTATAATCTAAGCACACCCATCCGTTCCCATGGGCAACCAACAACGAAGTCCTCATTCGAACGTCCCTCGCGTTCATCTTTTGTTTCATTCCAAATTCAAATTGACAGTTTTATTCATAAAAATATATACACTATTAACATCGCCGCCTCAACCTCTTTTCTGTCAACGACCGTATGGATCTATAAAAACTCTAATAATAGAGTTAATGTCTATTCATTGAACTCCATCTAACACAATGGATAAGACCAATTACATACGGACTCTATTGAAGTTAATGGAAATTTAAATATTCCCTTCCGGTGATTTGCCTTTTAACTCATAAGTGGGAAAATTGAGGTTCCGTAAAGATACTTTGGCATATTTTCATGACTCATTTGATTGATTGATATATGTTCGATGTAAATTATTGAAACTGAAAACTAAAGAAAAATATTTTTGCAGAAAAGGCGTGCACTTGTTCATCGTTAGACTGACTCTACAATGACTTCGGAAAGGTGTATGACAAGAAGAATACCACAAGAAACTCGTCAATCATAGCCTGTACATAAAATAATTAACAAATTAGTATTTTAATTCTGAAAAAAAGTACATAACAATTCATAAATTACACAAGAATTAAAATTACATCAGTTCCACGGTGCAACTACACAGATATCAGGCTACAAAATATTATAATATGTAAAACCTACGGAACCTATAAAATTGAATACTAAAAACGAACTTGGGATAATTTTTCCCAACTGGTTGGAATGTCAAATTGGCTCTATTGTGTTCGTTCAATCATCGAACATTAGTTTAGAGAATCCCTCTCTTCGTAGTCGAATGAAAAAGGATCTTAACCAACACGTCATAACCTTTTATACTTTCATAATTATAAATAAATAAATGAATTCTTTATTGCAAAAAAATCACATAGGCAAGCTTAATGCCATCGGAATTATTTACCAGCTAACCTTTGTCGGTGTGAGCGGTGATATTTGGTGCAATGAAAAGAAAATAATAACTAAATATACACAATACAGTAATGCCCCGCTTTACGCGAGGGATACGTTCCGGAAAAAATTGCGTTAACTGAAATTCCCGCGACCATAAAGAAGTTGATGACTACATTATGTTTATACGCACTCTTTCGCGTAATTTAATAATAAATTTGAATATCGCGTAAAGCGGGGTATTACTGTACATACATTACATAAAATAACAAATAATAATATATACTTAAATACATACATATTATAGAAGAAACGTTATAAGTGATTTAAATAAATAGTAGAATTAAGAGATATTTATCATAGTAAATTATAATTTAAATATTATCAAGACCAAATACTGCAAGATCCCAGTAGCTCAATCCCTTGCATGTGCCGGCGTTTCAATAATCTACATGAAAATGTCACTGATATTGATTTATTTTACTTGAAGTCTATTTTGCACTTGGCTTTTTGTAGTGTTCGAAATTTGTGAGCAACAGTCTAGCATCCGTATTACAATTACTTAATAGTATTCGGTTTAATAATTTCAATAACTTTTGTTCCAACTGCAACACAACTGTTAGGTTAGCAAACTTAGCTTAATTTTTCTTCTATGTAATTGTTATTGTTATATGTGGGTTTGTTAGCTATTTGTTATGTTTAAATAAATAAATAAAACCGTGTTAGGGAATTAGAATATTCGGTATTTTTTATACATTATTACAATATTAGAAACAATATTTACAGTTCGAATATATGTATATAAAATATTAACGCTGGTGTCTATATATGTACATTTTAAATACATGCATTTTTGTTAAGAAACACATCCACTTGAGGCCCAATAATTTTTTGGCGGAGGATTCAGGTAAATTACATATGGTGAAGTCGGATCCGTATAACATGTCAATAATTTTTTTAAAATAATATTGTGCCAAGAGTGATTAAATGTGATGAAAGCCTAACACAATTTAAAAATAAATTAAAAACATATTTGATTTTAAAATGCTTTTATTCAATTGACGAATACCTCAATGATTCGAAACAGTAAATGAAATTTAGGTTATTAATTGAAATTGTTTATTATTATTATTATTATTGTATTATATTGCTGTGTCCTGACCGGGTGTCACATTGACACTAAACTATACTGACATCTTAATTATAATTATGACATGCAATAAAGATATTTAAATTTGAATGTATAATCTCCCAATAAAAATCCTACTATATATTTTGGGTTGCTAGGATTTGAAGCCAAGTCACCGAAAAGCAAAGTCTAGACCGCGCCAGTGTTGCCAGCACGCATTAATTGACGCGTGTGTAAGGATTTAATGACTACAGTAAACACAGTCCGTCGATATCGAGCGCCATCTATCGACTGCTCGTTAAACGATGTTTGCTTTATGTTAACTAAATTATTTTGTCGTGTGTGTAATTTATAGAAGATATGCGAGTAACAGAGATAAACTGTAATGCTGTCTCTCTTTTTCAGTGTTTAAATGCACTTTTAAGCAAATTGATTGGTAAACCAAATGGAATATTTAAATTTCTTAGTCGTTCTAATCCATCTCAGTGTGTTTTATGTCAATGCGCACTTATCCCATCAAACCGTCACGATTAATAATAATAATAATTGCACAAAATCTATATATATAAAACTCAAAGGTGACTGACTGACATAGTGATCTATCAACGCACAGCCCAAACCACTGGACGGATCGGGCTGAAATTTGGCATGCAGGTAGATGTTATGACGTAGGCATCCGCTAAAAAAGGATTTTGATCAATTCCACCCCTAAGGGGATAAAATAGGGGATGAAAGTTTGTATGAAACTTTGTCAATTTTAAACCGATCGGGCTGAGACTTTGCATGCATAAACCTACTATGACGTAGGCATTCCCTAAGAAAGGATTTTGAAAAATTCCACCCCTAAAGGGATAAAATAGGAGATGAAAATTTGTATAAATCTTATTAGATTTTCGATTGATTGAACTGAAATTAAAAATTGACAGATATGTGGTTAATAACTGGAGCAAGTTTTCAATTATGACCCACGACAGGAATGGTGATAACTACTTAACACACGTTAAACAAAAGTAAAGCCACACAAACTAAACCTAAGTAATACTTCCTACTAATACTACTACTACTACCTACTAATACTTCTTAACGCGAGCGAAGCCGCTGGCAAAAGCTAGTAATATATATAAGTACAGAAGAACAGAAAGAACAAAAGGCAGCCTTATCACTAAACAGAGATCTCTACCAAGCAACCAATAATTGACTATAGTTTCAGTTGTTTGGAATTTTTCTATATTTATTTTTATTTCCGTCTGTCATTTTTATATATGCAGTATAAAACTATTTGAATTTTTGAGGTTAGGTCATATTGATTCATTTCTATTGAAATTATCTCTGATACTTATTTAATGTCTTAAATGCGAGCGAAGCCGCGGGTAAAAACTAGTATATAGTATAAGAGACTTAAATGTATTTCATCACGGTAGAGTCTAACGATGAGCAAGTGCACGCCTTTAGTGCCTATACTAATAAACGATTTTCATTTCATTTCATTTCACTTTTTCATTGACATTTTCGTCATGTCCAAACCAAAGGGGAGCCAAATGCAAAAAGGGTCAATTTTATTTCCTAAACGATAATAACATTTTTGATAATTTACAATTCAATATTGTTGATGATTAGATGTATTCATTGGGAAAAGGGTTAGGCCCTTTTTGGCCTCGAGGGACAACTCTTTACAATACATTTATGCCTATTTCATCAGTATTTTATTATTATATAAATATATATTGTGCGTGTTTTAATAAATTATATACTTATTTACTCCTTATCCCTACTAATATTATAAATGTGAATGTCAGTTTGTTTATTACGTTTTCACGCAACAACTACTTAACCGATCAGCATGAAACTTTGTACACATATTTTTGGAGGTACTACAAGTAACATAGGATACTTTTTATAAAAAAAAATTACTATAGTTTTAGCTGTTTGGAATCATATTGATTCATTTTTATTGAAATGATCTCTGATACTTATTTATTGACTCAAATGCGAGCGAAGCCGCGGGTAAAAGCTACTTGCTTATATTTTAGGAATTAAATATGAATTACAAATGTGAACTTAAAAATAAAAACGTAATATTTCTTGAACAAAAAACAATTGAAAAACAAATGAACAACTGACAGCCCGTTTGAGCGTCAAAATTAGGCTTAGACATCGAATTCCGTCCGAACAGTATATATTATTTTTAATACAGTCCAAACTCAATACATATATTATTTTTCACGAACTAAATTAAAACATTATATTCGGCTTACTATTGCTTTTAAAACACTTCCCGAAATAACTATAAAACTGCATCACGCGAAAAGATTAGCTTTATGAGAAAAAATCTAGCAGAGCTTTTGACGTGTGACGTAATTTAGGGTAGAGTATCTTATTGCCGGCCAGTTGACGCTTAATATAACCAATCAGTAGGGTGCGTGTCACTACACGTGTCCATTCACAGGGTGGTTACAACCCTAACTAGCATTTACCCCTTCGTTGCACCGATTAATAACAAACATGCTGTTTTTTGACGCTCGAATGCAAAAAATCTCTTCCAGGGAACCAACTTTGAGATGTAAAGAAATGCAGAAGACAAATAGCGGGAGTTATAAATAGATACAAATATAGTTAAACATGAACTACACACAATACACACCATGTTACATAGATACATACATAAGATAATAATGGCAATAATAATACTATAATACACATATACATAAATACTAGGAAGAGAGATAATATTCTTTTAAAGATTTATTACTTTATTTACTACAATTGGCAAGTTTCTTGTGGTCTTCTTCTCGTCATACGCCTTTCCGAAGCCATTGTAGAGTCTAAATATACGCAAGCAATAAAAACAAAACTTAGTAGATAAATAAATAGAAATAATTCAGGATATTGAAGCTACTAAAAAATTGTAAGGATGATTTTAGTATTTTATTTCACGGATAGATGGCACCACTGTTGTTTAGGAACATCAGGAGGTTTGATCACAAGCAAAATATATATACTAAGTATGAAAGAGAAATAAATAATCTATCTTCTGTTGTTACTAGACAGGGCTTCACCCAGGCCTAGTCTCAATCTCGCCTTTTTTGGGTATTTGGTCTAGTCCCTTCACGACTGTTCCATCCTAATCCGCTCCGCAGTATTCCTAAAAAAAATTAATTCAAACAAGCCTACCTTAACACAGCCATTCTCAAAGTGGTGTTCCGCGGGCTAAAATACTGCAAAAAATACCTACCAAAGGGAGATTATAAGGTTACATCTAAATATTCCAGCTAAATATTACATTGCAATATGATTATTCATAAATACATATAAATCAGTTTTTTATAATTATATTAAGACTTTTTCCTTCGCCAAAAAAGTTTGAGAACCGCTGCCTTAACAAAAACGCCGCGTCCTCCCCGCTTGTTTGTGTAGCACAATAAACCCCGTGCGACTTTTGCATCAGCACATTGCTTGTGACGGATTATGCTTAAGATATCATCTTTAATTTATAGTCCCCCGTAACTGATATTGTATGTTTTTTCGCGTGCGTAATGTCAATACGGCTTAATGTGACACGTCAGATTAGGGTGTTACAACTGGTTTGTTTACCCTACGTTCTTTTTTGCAATATTGAGGGGTCTAATTAATTTTTCGCTTCTAGATTTATTATAGATCCTCAACAGGAAAGTAACTTGGAGTCTTGCAGGAGGGCGGTTGTGATCCCTAAAACAGAATGGGTAATTTATTTTTATTTTAACGTTTCCGAGATACAGTTGAGAACCGCTGGCATTAATTATTGTGTAAGGATTTCGTCCCGAATTATATGCTTGCAAAAATGATTATTTAAGGCTTCTGCCAAAATAAATGCAGTTTTAAAGTTTATACGATTTCATAGGGAAAGTTGGCAACTGCTAATTAAATTTTAATATTTATGTCTATACTAATATTATAAAGAGAAATCATTTGATTGTTTGTATGTATTGAATAGGCTCCGAAACTACAGGACCGATTTGAAAAATTCTTTTATCCCTGATGAACATAGGCTATAGAATATTTTCAAAAGCGTTAGGGATCCGTATGAAAACTTTAATAATGTAAAGTTTTTGGCTAGAAACTTGAAATTTGTAAGAGAGTTAGTATATTTTGCGACAGGGGTGTGGAAGGCATTTTCTGTTGACTGAAATATGTAACATCATTAAACTTCATAGTACTTTATATCATCATTATTACGCAGACGTAGTCGGGAGCAACTGCTAGTGTTATATAAAGTGAATTTTTCTTATAATGATGAAACGTTAACATATGTTTTTAAGTATTTCAAAACATATATAAATTGTAAAATGAAATACAGTTGTAAATGAGCACGGACATAAATTAAACATTTTGTTTATCTTTTTATCAGCCGTCCACTGAAAATGCATTTACATGGGAATTTAAACTGTCGCCGGTCCGGTGTACGGTTCGCATAAAAATTAGCAATGAACGCCCAACGTGTTAACGGCGTCATAATTTTTTGCTGACTACGTGCACTGCATTGACAATAACGATTTATGAAGTTATCGGACAATTTCGTTTGAACTTTTGCTATCTATATATATAAAACTCAAAGGTGACTGACTGACTGACTGACTTAGTGATCTATCAACGCACAGCCCAAACCACTGGACGGATCGGGCTGAAATTTGGCATGCAGGTAGATGTTATGACGTAGGCATCCGCTAAGAAAGGATTTTGATCAATTTCACCCCTAAAGGGATAAAATAGGGGATGAAAGTTAGCATAAATCTTATTAGATTTATTTCATTCATTATTACGCAGACGTAGTTGCGGGCAACAGCTAGTTTATTTATAAAATACTTGGCAACATTTAATAATAATAATAATAATAAAATTATTTATTTGTAAAGTCACAAATCGACGAACTTAATGCCTAAAGGCATTTTCTACCAGCTAACCGGTTTATATTATACTAGCTTTTACCGCCGGCTTCGCTCGCATTTAAGTCATCATACTAATTATAGTCAATTGGAAACTATCATTGCTGCTATTTCGCAATATATTATATATTTGAGTCCGTGCAAAAGAAAAATCTACTTTTTGCTTTTCAGTTTTTATTAGGACTGCTTGACATTGAAAGTCGTATTTTTTATAAAACTTAATATAATTTATAAAAATCAAAAGGAGGTTGGTTGTGATCGCCAACAAATATAGTAAAAATATTTATATTTTAAATAAAAAGTATCCTATGTTACTTCTAGTACCTCCAAAACTATGTATACAAAGTTTAATGATGATCGGTTCAGTAGTTATTGCGTGAAAACGTAACAAACAAACGCACTTTCACATTTATATTAGTAAGGGATTTATTAAAACTAATATTATAGGAAATCGCTCGTAGATTCTTAATATTGTTAAAAGATATTCGCGAAAAATATTTATGTAAAATTTATATTTAACACTAGATTGACCACCTTAAATATACCTATTTCTACCAAAACCAAAAAAGTATATATTTGTTACAAATATATATAAAATAACATAAAATTTATAAAACTAATTCTTCTGTTATAAATTAAAGGAGATTAGAAGAATTAAAGAAAATGTTACACGCAGTAGGAATTTTAATTTGATCTTGCAAGACCAGTCATTTTGACTGGTCTCGTAAATCTAGTGTTAAATACATATCGTCGAATCCTATTAACATTATAATATGTTACAAATATTTTTGGCACTTTCGTTTTTTAATGAAATCGCTTCAAAATACAATTCCGCATCTCATGAAACAAAAGAAACGTAATCTCAATGGTTTCTGAGATACTCAATACAACAACGAAGAATCTACACAAACAAACACACAATAACAACTTTAAACTTAAGTGTAAAATTTCAATTTGATTTAGTTATTGTTATTATTAAAAATATCCCAATTAAAATAATACTCCCAAAAGAAGTTTCAATTTCGTATAAAAGTTATGCAAATCAAAATTCCCAATTACAACTGGCGAAAATGTATTCATGACAATCCTCTTTGCATATTTCGCGTTTAAATCTTCATGAAAATTTGACTAACATCATTAATTAATTAATGAAAGCAAGCGATGCGAAAAATACATTCATTCAATGTTTATTATTGTACTAGCTTTTACCTGCGGCTTCGCTCGCATTTAAGTCATTAAATAAGTATCAGAGATCATTTCGGTAGAAATGAATCAATATGATAACTATATTTTCTTGCTTGGCTGGAATTATCAATTTTTAAAAATTACTAAACACAATGATGTTTCCTAACCTCAAAAATTCAAATGGTTTTAAACTGCATATATAAAAATTACAGTCAATTGGAAACTACAGTAAAAAATAATATTTTTTTAAATAAAAAGTATCCTATGTTACTTCCAGTACCTCCAAAATTATGTGTACAAAGTTTCACGATGATCGGTTAAGTAGTCGTTGCGTGAAAACGTAACAAACAAACTCACATTCACATTTATAATATTAGTAGGGATTGTATAAATCCATTTAACACTACTAACCGGTCAATATGACCGGTTCACAAGACTTTTATATACAACCCTACTCGTTATTTTTTGTAAACGATTCTATTATTGACAATTCTACAATCAATTTATTGAATTATATTTAATACTTTGCACACACAAGTCATCCGGTCATTTTGATCGGTTGGTAAAAATAGGTCATATTGACCGGTTAGTAGTTCTAGTGTTAACAACATTAATTGTATCCATTGAATTACATACTGTAGAAGACGCTGATACAATACAAAAACTCACTATGTCCCATCTGGTTTACTCACGACTTGCCCCAAAATTACAATAATATATTAAAAAATAATTTATACACCTTACATCCTCCCCTAAACTCATGAATCGTGAGAATTTTATTGTCTAGACTTTAAAGTAATTAAATTTCCATACGACTGCCTATGAAGGGGTAAAAATATATAATACTACGACTTGCTATTAGCGGAGCGGGGAGTGATAGCGTTTTTTTTTTTGTAATTTTCAGTGAATTAGTTATTAAAAATACATACGTATACGATGTTCTATGCTGTAGGGAACAGGACAAGGGCGGTATTTTATCTCAATCTCAGACTGAATGCACAGGGTGGGGCGCGGGAAGCTTCCACAATTTTACAGTCTGGTAAATTATGAGATAACAAAAAAACCTTTGCCAGAAAGTTTATGCACATTCACGTGTAGTGTAGATCCTGTTGGCCTAAATTTACAAAACACTAGCAGTCGACGACACTGCGATTTTTTTAACTCTAGATTTACCAGACCAGTCAAAATGACTGGTCTTGCAAGATCAAATTAAAATCCTACTGCATGTAACATTTTCTTTAATTCTTTTAATCTTCTTTAATCTATAATAGAAGAATTAGTTTTATGAAATTTATATTATTTTATATATATTTGTAACAAATATATACTTTTTTTGGTTTTGGTAGAAATAGGTATATTTCAGCTGGTAACACTAGTGTTAATATGATAGGTTCTCCATCTTGTATTAAAAAAATTAAACATTAGTTGCAATCAGGAATTGAATCTGGGACCTTTTATTAATTGAACTATTTGTATATTGTTTAAAATATTATAATTAGTAACAAACCGCTGTGCTTTCTTTAAAGGTAGGAAACAACTTTTGCTGCACATTGTATTGTACCTAAGTGATTTTATTAATTTGTAGTCTACGGCTTGTGGTTGCTTTTCCATGAAAAATGGTATATGTTTTCTAATTAAGATATCAAGTTAAAACTTTGCCTAACAACAATGTTCTTTTATCTCATAAAAGAACATTAGTTTTTAAACTTTTTTAATTAAAATGTACACAAATAAACATATGTCTCAACTCGTAATGAGTATTTTATTAAACTGATGTGAAATAGTACTGCGGATAAAAGATCACAAAGCTAATTGACAAAGAAGAAAAACAAAAGAAGATATGACATATCAAATATCAAAGACCTAAAATCTTCTTAATTTTTAAAGTCAACCGCCACAAGTAGGTTTGGCCAAAAAAAGGCCGGATATCCCACGTTATTGAGGATTTCATATCTTAGTATTAACACGACAAAAAAAATTGTATGCAAAAACCAAGCTTTTTTGATTATTGATGTGAAACATCTATTGGTCGCCACGCTATACTAAAGTATATATACAGTCTATATATAGTAGAGTGTACAGTGTGGCGACGCTTGCCGTGGCGACGAGTTTATTTTATCGAGTTATTTGTGATATCTAGGATATCATTTAAGAAGTTTTCGAATTTTTAATTTTTGTATTTAATATAAATAAATGTTTCTTAAATAAATAGTCATCATTTTCTGTAAAAAAAATCATAGTATTTAATTTTTTCATTAAGCAATAGTTAGTTCCTGTTGTAATCTTGTCTTTTACGCATATGACTTGAATAAACTCGATGTTTCACATCTGCCAGGCGTCCCGTGACGGCTCACTTTTTATTTACCATAAATTATCTAAAATTCCAAATAATCTAAGTACTTTATTATTAATCAATCAAATTGAGTCAAAATTTAATTCTAGATCTACATTTTTAAATTCTTCTTACCAGCCGTGCACCGTTTATTTTAGCCGGACACGCAACTCAGAAACCCTAACTATAGGACATAGTTATGGCAATGCTAGCCATAGTATATTAACTTTCAACTAAGTGTGTATTCTTATCTACTTTATTTTATAACTAGCTTTTACGCGCGGCTTCGCTCGCATTTAAGTCATTAACTAAGCATCAGTAAGATCTAAAATAATAAAGTGGCATCTAAACACAAAAATGACACCTAACCTCAAATATTCAAATAGTTTTATACTGCATATATAAAAATGACAGACGGAAATAAACATAAATATAGAAAAATTCCAAACAGCTGAAACTATAGTCAATTGGAAACTGTAGTAAAAAATAATATTTGTTTAAATGAAAATTATCCTATATTACTTCTAGTACCTCCAAAAATATGTGTACAAAGTTTCATGATGATCGGTTAAGTAGTTATTGCGTGAAAACGTAACAAACAAACTCAAATTCACATTTATAATATTAGTAGGGACTGCCGAGTTACTAATTAATTTTTAATTAGCAAATCAAAACAGTTTGTTTAAAATTAAAAGCGATTGAATGCGAAAATGTAATCTCAAGTTTTCCTATTAACAATTTTATATACAATGAAGGAGTTAATTGAGTCATTTCTTACAGAATTGTAGATGTTTTACAATTTAAAATTTAATTTAATAAATAGGCACAACACCGGAGCCTATTATATGCAAAATTGCAATTTTAAAGGAAAGCGATTTAAAATTGTTATTGTGCATAGTTTGTTTGTGTAGATTCTTCGTTGTTACATTTAGTACCTGATGATTTTTTATGAGAAAAAAAATATATTCTGAAGCTATTTCAACGAGGATATAAATTAAAATAGCTAAAATATTAGTTTCAATTATGTTAATAGGACCCGAATATCCCTACTAATATTATAAATGTGAATGTGAGTTTGTTTGTTACATTTTCACGCAACAACTACTCAACCGATCATCATGAAACTTTGTACACATATTTTTGGAGGTACTACAAGTAAGAATCCTATGTTTTATTTAAAAAATGATTATTTTTTACTATAGTTTCCAATTGACTATAGTAAAATATTGAGTATAGTTATATTGAAATGATTTCTGATACTTATTTAATGACTTAAATTTTATTTACGCTTACATAGTAATTTTACCTAAAATTGCGTGAAAACGTAACAAACAAACTCACATTCACATTTATAATATTAGTAGGTATGTATGTATGTTTAATTATAATATATTAACGGCCCTGATGATATATAATATATAAATATAGATACGTAATAATTATTTAATAAGTACAGTTATGTGTTTGTGAAAGTAGTCAGCGACGTAGACACAATTGTCGCTATCCTAAATCACACAAAACCTGAGTCATTAAAGACACGTGTTACGAAGGAAAGTTCATTGGACACGTTTCCATTATACCTAGTCTAAATTTACATTTTCTCCTTTAATAATATTGTAGTTATATGAATAAAAAATATTATTTAATATGAGCTAAACGAAGACTGTTGTCTTTAGAGTACAATTTACTAGCTTTTACCCGCGGCTTCGCTCGCATTTAAGTTATTAAATGAAATGAATCAATATGATTTCAAACAGCTGAAACTATAGTAAGAAATATATTTTTTTTTAAATAAAAAGTATCCTATGTTACTTCTAGTACCTCCAAAAATATGTGTACAACGTTTAATGATCGGTTAAGTAGTTGTTGCGTGAAAACGTAACAAACAAACTCACATTCACCTTTATTATATTAGCAGGGATATTATTGACGACAATGCCCCTATACAGCAGCTAAATCAATCTAATAATTATTAAATTAATAAATTTACTTCATTTATATTTGTATTGACGAGTAAAAGAGCTCTATTGGAGCCCAATTACTAAAAGTAAATAAATAAAAAAAGAAGTTAAACATATATTGTGGAGGAACAGTGGGCTTATCACGAATTTAGTCTGGCTTT
This sequence comes from Tineola bisselliella, assembly GCA_028551675.1. Lineage (NCBI taxonomy): Eukaryota > Metazoa > Arthropoda > Insecta > Lepidoptera > Tineidae > Tineola > Tineola bisselliella. The sequence goes on from JAPWLS010000537.1 coordinate 72,611, forward strand.
TATATCGAGCTGTCATAAGTAAAACGGATCTGTTAGCAATCGGGATCATGAAATTTTACTAACGACTAACGAGCACCAGCAATCTATCAAATAAACGTAAGATCTCAACCGATCGACGTTAGAAAATTAACAAAAACTATCTGAAATATTGTAGTCCCAAATCCACAAGCGGTGGCGCTGCTCAAATTTCCATACAAATCGCTTGAAGCGAACTCGGTTCGAAAGCCAGACTAAAATTTGTGATAAGCCCACAGGTGTGAGAACGTCGACGCTCGCAATGGCAGACCTTCGTGACTTGTCAGCTTTCTTCGGCTTGACTCGTATACTTTCGCCATCCCGTATGTATGTAATGTATGTAGTGCTGTTTAAAATGATCGGCTTCTGGTAATTATTATTGACAATACAATGGAGATGTACCTCAAAACAATGAAAGTACAAGTGAATGGGCACCCCTACTAGAAATTATCTGCTGAAAGTTTGTTGTAGTGACTCTTAATAATTTATTGTTACTGATTCATATTTACATGTCTGGGGTTCCACCCTTTGGAGTTGAGGCATCTTGATATATGTACATCTACAAGTTTTAAGGGTAGACACCAGATTAGGAATAATTTTACGATAATAATCAGTGACTCGTCGAGAAAGTGTATGAGTTTTGTAAAATAATCGAAAATGTAGAGTGGTTTCATTTTTCAACTATTTCCTCGATTTAACGAATTTTTCGAAATCCCTTAGAACTGCCCGTAAGAGCTAATGCAGAATATACCTTTACATTACGAATACATTTGTTAAATCTTGTTAAAACGAATAAACCAACCTAACCTCTATAACGAACCTCATTGTAACAAATTACTTGATATAACGAATTATTTTCTGATTCCCTTCTGAGGTCCTATTTATAATATATTCAAATAGAAAAATAACTACCAAATAACCTATAAAACTATATAAAATATAAATAGCAAATACTATATTAGGTACTAAAAAGAATAACTCGATCTATATTTCAAACATTCAGGGACTACGTATTATCGCTCCCAAAAGGCAAATAACATTAGACATTAGGGATATTAAAAAAGTAGCTGAAACCGAAATAAAATTAAGTCAGAACGTAAAATTATTCATAGGATATGGAATCGTTTCGTAGCGTTGTGTGAAGCGCAGGAGGTGCTCGGTAATTTCACACGTCACAATTGTACCAAAACGTATTATACGGCTAAATTAAGAAGACGTTACTTATTGATATTTTACTTTATTCTATTTTCATTGAAAGTAATAGAATAATACTTTCATTGAAAAATATAAGCAAAAATCAATATTTTTTTATAGAATTCTTTTGTTAATAAAAGCATTTAGAATTTCTTATTGGACTTTTGCCCGAATACTTGATATTGATAGAATTATTTTCATAAAATATCTGAGGTAATTAATAAAAGAAAAATATAGGTATATACTGTAAGAATCGTGTGTAAAACGATACACTAATGGGACACAATCAGATTCGAATAGAATAAAAAAATCTATATTTTCGCCTATGTGATAATTATTTTTGCTATAAAGAATTTATTTATTTTTACTAAAAAATATACATCTATATTGATATTTTTTCGTAGGTATAATATTTATTTTTTATTTATAGAGTTATACATAAAAGTTATTTCAGTGATATTCACAATTTAATAATACCAAAAACAAGAGTTAAAAAAAAGTATTGCAAACACCTTCTTAAATTGGTAGGATGTGTTCATGTGTTAGGAAGAACGCGACCATACACCATCATGAATGGGGTCATGAATTGGTAATGTAATTTGGTGGGTCGTGTACGATACAATTGTTGACGGGTCCGTTGTTTTTTCTTAAGACGGAGGCTCATCTCGGCCCAAAACATTTGAAAGTAAATAGTGTGTTTATACCGTGTCTGTCTTCAAAAGGAAATTGGTTTGTCTTTCAATAGTCCTTATAGCTTATAAAGTTTGCTTTAAAGAGCAAATACAAGAAAAAATATCACTTTAAACATTAGACAAACAACAATACATTAGAGCAATATTCTGTGACATACGAATCATAAATTTTGTTAATAAAATAATATCTATCTATCTATATATATAAAACTCAAAGGTGACTGACTGACTGACTGACTTAGTGATCTATCAACGCACAGCCCAAACCACTGGACGGATCGGGCTGAAATTTGGCATGCAGGTAGATATTATGACGTAGGCATCCGCTAAGAAAGGATTTTGATCAATTCTGCCCCCAAGGGGATAAAATAGGGGATGAAAGTTTGTATAAATCTTATTAGATTTTCGACTGATTGAACTGAAATTAAAGATTGGAGTTACTATGATGAAGACGTTTTTACACACGCTAAACAAAAATAAAGCCGCAAAAACTATACCTAATTAATAATAATACTTCTTAACGGGAGCGAAGCCGCGGGCATCAGCTAGTATTGTATAAAGGCAAAAAACTGTAACAAAATTAACATTTTAAATGTAAGAAATTATTTACTAATTATAATCAAATCGTATTTTATTATAAACAAATTTTTTGTTACAATTTTGTAAACTTGAAATTTGTTTGGATAAATGGAAAAGGGCTGACGTCGAAAATCAGTGTTACCGCACGTCTCAAAACGAAGCTTAAATGACCTAAACATATCAAAAAATGTACTTTAGTATTAGCATAAAGCTTGTTTTAATTCTTGTGGGAGTTCGTAGAAGGCTGTCTCTAGCAGATATAGTGTTTTACTTAGGGCTCTAGATTGCTACCTAACTGCTAGTGATCGATTACACTTGTCGACAAAATTAATTGGCCAACTTATTTCCTCTTATTGCCTTAACACTTTTTTAACCCGAACTGATAGTTACCACAATATTTATTTTTTATATTATTTTATTTTATATTATTTATTATACCCCCCCCCCCCTTCCCCCTCCCCTCTCACTCTTCCTATATAAATATAAATATCATAGAAATAAAAACCATTTACATGATTTGTACTATGACCATGACAGTCGTTGAAGCGAAGCCGAAGCGACAGCACGTATCCTGATGATGCCACGTGAAGTGGCGAAACGCGTCGAGACAAATTACTGAATGTTGTAGCGGGAATTATAAGCAAAATAATTTTAAATAATTTCCTTTAATATGGATTTCCGCAAAGTAACGCCTGAAACAACTAATTATATGACCATGGTTGTCTAATCAATGTATATGATAAAATAAATAATTTTAATATTAATATAGAACTGAAATAGAAATAATAGCCCGTAGTAGGCAGTGTATTTAAAATAAATTATATTCCAGAATTGACGCAATCTATTGCAGTTGCTGTCCGGCGCCTTTATTAGATTAGACCAGACAAGATGCTTTGCCAAGTGAAAATTGTAAAGATAAAAGGAATAACAAGACAATTTAAAAACGAAATTGTCCCTTTTGTTTTGTAAATAGAAACCGTTAAGAGAGTTACTGAATAATCAACTTTATTTTTACTATTAAGTTAGTAAGTAGCACAAAGTTTAGTATTTTGTTGAAGCTCTATTTTTTTTATTCATTTACTTTTAGTAATTGGGCTCAAATAGAGGCGCTTTTACTCGTCAATACAAATACAAATATAAATAAAATTTTATTAATTTAACAATTATTAATTTGATTTAGCTGCAGTATACCGGCATTGTCCACTTACATACTAATGTCATAATAATATATAATAAACCTACTATGACGTAGTAGACTAGCTGTTCTATATGGACATTGTCATCAAAAGAATGTCTAGAAAAATACATATTTGTTGATTGAATAATAATTGTCGAATTTAATGGTATATAGAAAGTTGGAACAAACTTATATGTCCACAGTATCTGCCTATTTTAGTAAAGAAATAAGAAGATTTACTAATTAGTTAGATAGTTAACAATAAATAATTACCAGTAGTGAAGAGCGGTGTAAGTCTAAAGGTAGAATGAAATTATAAAAAGTATGTGTACCAATAACTTTGAACACAAGTGTAACCGATTCTCGTGGGATAGTCTCTATTCTAGGTAATTCTGTTTTTAATTAAAGCTCAGGAACCGTGAAAAAAGTTCCTCCAATGCAAATGAAAGCTTTCCATCCTCCTTGTAGAGGTTCTTCTGATTTGAAATAAGCTTTTTATAAGAAAATTTGAATTGTGATAAAGAAAATACCTGTCAAAGGTTCCAACCACTTTATCTTTAATAGAATATTGACTTTATTACGTTATAATAGAATCGGTTATAGTTTGACCTCGTCCTGATATAACGCAGCCTACACACGTCTGAAAACTCATTTCAGGGAAACAAGGCAATGTAAATGCGAATGTCTGAAATAGTTTGCGGAGACATAACTTAGAATATACCAAAACTGTTCCCAAAGTCTAGACCGAGCGAGACAAACAATCAAACACAGAGAGACCTAGATAAATATACGGAGGATTCGTGAAGTCCTAACACTTCACACAATTACTAAATTGCAAAGCTATTTTATAAAGAAAAGATTGGAGCAACCGATATATAATAATAGAAGAACTTATCCGTAATAACACAAATAAATATTGAGGGTATATTACTAATATTTTGCATTGTTTTGTTTTTCTTTTCTTTACCAAGATAAATCAACATATTTTTTAATATATAAACACATTATTTGTTATTATTATATTGAAATGAAATGAAAATAGTTTATTAGCATAAACACTAACGGCGTGCACTTGCTCATCGTCAGACTCTACAATGACTTCGGAAAGGCGTATGACGAGAAGTAGACCACAAGAATTAAAATTAGACAACATCCACGGTGCAACCACACAGGTATCAGCCCACAATAATATGAAAAACTATGCCGGCGAGTAGCAAAGAGAGAAACATGGCACTCAGGAGTAGACCCCCATCGCAGGACCCGTATGATAAAAACCACTTAATCTAATACTTAATTTAGACTAATCTGTAAAAACAAATGACACCACTACTTGATATTATTATATTGCTGTATGTTATTAAGTATAATTGTATTTTGACAAGTTCAAGTGTTCCAATTGGAACCTATTGGATAGATGATGTAAGAAAATAAAGCAAAGTGGTGAGAATTACCCAATAGCAGAACACAAACATTAAACATTAAAATGCTACTACAAAGTAATACATGCAGACAACAGTCACCTCTACAATACTGTGGGCTTATCACGAATTTAGTCTGGCTTTCGAATCGAACTGTCACAAGTAAAACGGATCCGTTAGCAATCGGAATCATGAATTTTTACTAACGACTAACGAGCACCAGCAATCTATCAAATGAACGAAAGATCGAGACGTTCGAAAATTAACAAAAAGTATCTAAAATATTGTAGTTCCAAATCCGCACGCGGTGGCGCTGCTCAAATTTCCATACAAATTGCTTGAAGCGAACTCGGTTCGAAAGCCAGACTAAAATTCGTGATAAGCCCACTGATTTGAAAAATATTGATCTACATTTATACGCGGCGAAGATTTGTGTGAAGTATTTTGGCTACATAGTAAAACTGCAATCAGCGGCGGAAGTGATTATATATCTGCGACACACGCCAATGATGCTTTCTCAAAACTTATAACATAACATACATTATGTGTATATCTATATAAGTTCATATATTATTATTTCATACTATGAAATAACTTACATTTACACAAGTAAAATCTCTTTTCTTTTTCTATCTCCACCAAGTCGATATCAAGAAAGAAAACTTCCCTTCTTCTTCTTCTTCTTTTATTAATGGTCTAAGATATATATTTAAAAAAAAAAACAATTCTGCCAATACCGAGTGTTCGGGCAGCAGCCAAATAATAAATTATAAAATTTTTATTTACAATTAAACACTCATGACTCAAAAAAAACAGAACGAAAGATATTGTGTTCTTTTTATATTGCAAATGTGTTTATTGAGAATTTTTTTTGATGATAATTTGGATAATTTTATGTATTGAATAGGCTCAGGAACTACTGGACCGATTTGAAAAATTATTTTACCATTAGAATCCTACATTATCTCTGATGAACATAGGCTAAAGAATATTTTCAAAAACGTTAGGAATCCGTATGAAAACTTCAATAATGTAACCCAAAGTGTGAAAAAAAACATTATATTGCGTACGCTGCGGAAATTATTGACAATAGAGCAAAGTGATGTACTACAGTTTTATAGAGGACATCAATATCTACAAAGAAGTCTGCGATACCATATGTCTAACTATTACAGTTATGTCACAATAACTACTTTTTCATGTTAAAATTTAAACTACATAGTACTTTATATTTTCACTAGCTGTTGCCCGCGGCTTCGCTCCCGTTAAGAAGTATTATTATTAATTAGGTATAGTTTTTGCGGCTTTGTTTTTGTTTAGCGTGTGTAAAAACGTCTTCATCACAGTAACTCCAATCTTTAATTTCAGTTCAATCAGTCGAAAATCTAATAAGATTTATACAAACTTTCATCCCCTATTTTATCCCCTTGGTGGAATTGATCAATTCTTAGCGGATGCCTACGTCATAACATCTACCTGCATGCCAAATTTCAGCCCGATCCGTCCAGTGGTTTGGGCTGTGCGTTGATAGATCACTAAGTCAGTCAGTCAGTCAGTCACCTTTGAGTTTTATATATATAGATTACTACGCGAACGAAGTCGCTGGCAACAGCTATTTTTATATAAATAAAAATAAATAAATAGAAATAAGAAGTGGAATAGCGATAATGAGTCATTACATTGGAATAACACAGACGTGAATCCGTATAGAACGCATTCATATTGTAAATGAAAACTGTAGCACAACGGCGGCACATCAAAGAGCGACGCTGTGGCGAGCCTTTTCAAGCTACCGACCATTTTAACGGTATTAGTTTTTCCATCGCTGCATTCTGCTATGGTCTTTGTAGCGTTATGTTTTACTTTTAATAAGTACCTATTAACATATTAATCTCTAACTACTTTGAGAAACTTGAGAAAATTAAATTTTTGAATTACTCCAATTAGTTAATTTTAAAGTAATTTTATTTATTCTTGCTGATTTATGATCTCATCTGACTTTGAAATGACCGTTAATTATATACAAAAAAATTAATTTATTTATTTAAATACATCCATATTAAACACTAAACCCTAAAAACCCTAAAGATTTTTAAATACAAGCACATATATATACATATATATATATATATATATATATATATATGTAAAGAAACGACATTTCATATTTGCCATGCTTCGCAGCGCCATAGTCTCTGGTCGTGTCGCGATTGTCTATGGACGTCTTGACACAACGCCACGTTAATGCGTATAAATTATTAAAATAGAAAAGTTGTTAAATAATTACTTGAAATATCGTTTCTTTAATTTCAGGTAAGTAATTTTTAATGTTATACACAATCGTGTAATGTTAGTATAGTCAAATATTAATAAAAAATACTCTTTAATTTCAGTTATTGAAACATTTGGTTTTATTTACAACAAAGAAAAGTGTCTACTAAAAAAACTGCGCCTAGTGTCTTATATATATATATATATATATAAGACATATATATATATATATATATATATATATATATATATATATATATATATATATATATATATACGGGACTCTTAAAGGGACGGGATTTGTAATTCTTGTGAATTATGTATTGTTGCGAATTCAATCCAATTTAATCTATCATAAGACATCGTAATTACTTAACCCCGAGCCGGCATATCGAAGGTGAATATTGTCCTGTTGTATCTGTGATTATTTTATTAATAGTCTCTCATAATTTTAGAGTTCTATCCAATCCAGCAATACCCCGCTTTACGCGACCCCGTTATGCGCGGTTTCACTATAACGCGAAATTCAAATTTTGCTCTCAAATGCCCCGCATTACGCGAAAGAGTGCGTATAAACATAATGTAGTCATCAACTTCTCTATGGTCGCGGGAATTTCAGTTTTTTCCGGAACATATCCCTCGCGTAAAGCGGGGCATTACTGTAATTTAATATCTATTTAGTTTGTAAAGAATAACAGGTTAATAAAGAAAACGTATATATTCTTATATATCCTAGTGTGTGCAATTTTTATATAGTCAATTAGATTATTGATCGGTTCCACAGGACAGGCTTGGCCTAGTGTGTCGACCAGCGGTGAATCTTTATGTAGGTATACACGTATAAATTGTAAATAAAGTATTATTATTATTATTATTATCATTACATATTAAAATCAGAACTACGTACACTTTACTAAATTGAATTTTCATATAAAAAGTTCACTTGCCGTAGCTATCAAATCAAGTGAGAGATTCAGTTACTTTCTATTGCCCAATAGTTTTAGACTGAAGCTTATCGATAGAACCGCTTTATACCCCACTTTAAACACAACTGGGGTTACCATATATATCAAATATTACTGCCCAATTGGAGGAGTGTTATGACTAACTTGAATCTAATGTTAAAGCCCAATAAGCCTACCTACAAAATTATCTTAATATACTAATATTTATATATACTAAGATTTGTATATTTGTAACGAATTGACTCAAAAACTACTGCACCGATTTCAAAAATTCTTACGCCATTTGAATGCTACATTATCACTGATCAATATAGGCTATATAAATTACAGGAAAAAATCGGTTGTCTGTAAAGTCGGTTTACTGACGATAGTTGAACGTGACAACGTCTTAAGAAAATACTGATAGAATGGTAGCATTTTTCAAAAGAAAATTTTAATTTCATTTGTTTAATAGATTTGTATGTATATAGAGAAGGAGGTAATTGGAAATCACAATGAAATTGATCAAGATCAAGATCACTTCAAGCCTTACATGGAACGCCTCAGAGCGAGGTAACGCCGCATGAGTCATGTTTTTTCGTACGTGCAGCCGGCTCAATCGAATTATAAGACGTTGTCACGTCAAAAAATAAGGACTACAATAATGTAACCCAAGGTTGCCAAAAATTGCCATAAAAGGCAGGCGTCGTTGAAATATGAAACATCATTAAACTTCATAGTACTTTATACCTTCATTTAAATCAACAGCTAGTATATTTTAAAAAGGATATCTACTATTAATTGAAGCTAGTTAATTAAGTTAAATAAAATATAAATTAATGTTTTAAAGTATATATACTATATCTACTCAAATTCCTTTACTGTGGCAGCTATACGTTTCTGGAATAATTTACCTTTATTTATTAAATCTGCACCATCTCTCCCTATCTTTAAACTTAAACTTAAATCACTATACCTATCTCCTTCTGAATAATATTTGCATATATGTGTATGTTCATTATATATTTAGTTTACTTATATTTATGTATTTTATTTATCTAAATTGCATTGCCCAATACTATTACTGCTTCTTCTATGACAATTGGTTATCTGGAAGAAATAAAATCGCTAATTGCTCTAAATCTGTTTCCTATGAGCTAATTTGTATCAGCATTGTTATAATTTTATTTAAAAGCAATAAAGTATTTATAATTATTTTTAAAGTATATTCCTTTTTTTTAAGAAGCGTTGTCACCCTACAAAACAGACGCAGTAACCGATCCGACATTGCATTACCATAGGAAGTGCTTATTACGACATTACCTGCATCAACTAGGCACTACATAAGGTTTAGGTCGCACACATTGAACCACCACTGAAGTTGGTTCCATGTTGAGATAGATTGTCCAGATCTCTCGTTCAATTTTATAGCTTTTTACACTAAACACTGCAGCCTTTAGCTATTTATGACTATACTAGCTTTTACCCGGGGCTTCGTTCGCATTTAACTCATTAAGTATCAGAGATCATTTTGGTTAGACCCGATTTCCGCTTCCGAGGCATTTTTAAAGAAGAAGAGCATGAATTAAAATCAGTGAGTAAGATCTAAAATAATAAAGTGGGATCTAACCACAAAAATGACACCTAACCTCAAAAACTCAAATAGTTTTATACTGCATATATAAAAATGACAGACAGAAATAAAAATAAATAGAGAAAAATTCCAAACACCTGAAACTATAGAATAGACTATAAAATAATAATTATTTTTTTAATAAAAAGTATCCTATGTTACCTCTAGAACCTTCAAAAATATGTGTACAAAGTTTCAAACACTCACATTCACATTTATAATATTAGTAGGGGTTAAGTTCTCCAAGTGCATAGTCAGAATCTACGGAGATTTCAGAAAGGCGTATGACGAGAAGAAATTACAAGAAACTCACCAATCATTTTTTAAATTCATTTTATGCACAGGCTATGATTGATGAGTTTCCTGTGGTCTTCTTCTCGTCATACGCCTTTCCAAAGTCACGGTAGAGTCTAACGATGAGCAAGCGCACGTCTTTAGTGCCTATGCTAATAAACGATTTTCATTTCATTTCATAGCCTTAGCTAATATTAGTATTAGCAATTTGTTACTCATTTGCTTGACTGTAAATTAAGCATGTGTCAAAATTTATACCAATTAATGTAAATAAAGTTACATTGGCACCGGCTGAGATGTTTCGTATGAATATACGGATTCTTATGAACCACTGAATTATGTGTTATATAAATTTTGATATTTGTAAAAAAGCATAGTAGATGCTTAATTGTTAATTACATTTTTTTATAAGATAGTGTGAAGAAGTGTTCACTGTGCATAGGGCCTACAATTAGATTATTATAATTCTTAGTGTGATATTAATTACAAGTCTACTTTGTTCAACCCTGTTTGTGGACCCATTAATAATAATAATAACAATAATAAATTCTTTATTCCAAAAAAAAACAATTTTTTTCACATAGGCGAGCATTAAGCTGTCGGCATTATCTACCAGCTAACCTTTGTCGATGTGAGCGGTGATATTTGGTATGAAAAAAAATAATAAGAACTAAGTATATACTGTACATAAATAAATAAATAAAAATTCGATATAGATATAAACTTCTTCAACAATCTAATTGTATAAAAACATACTACAAATCATTACATACAAAATAAGTATGTATATGTGCCTACCCTACAAAAGGATTGTTAAACCCAGAGCCATATTTGTTAGGCCGTCATGTCATTGGCAGAACAAAGCCGAATGTCTACTGTCCAGTATCTCACATAAATCTTATACTTTAGTTTCTTTGATATCGATGCGTCGCATCTACTCTTTGCAAAGATTTATTGTTTTAAGAAATGCATTTATTCTCAGTACAAATATTTTACTCTTTTCTCTTTTTATAAATCCCTTTACCAATATAAATGTGAATGTGAGTTTGTTTGTTACGTTTTCACGCAACAACTACTTAACCGATCATCATGAAACTTTGTACACATATTTTTGGAGGTACTAGAAGTAACATAGGATACTTTTTATTTAAAAAATATATTTTTTACTATAGTTTCCAACTCACTATAGTTTCAGCTGGAACTTTTCTATACTAATTTTTATTTTAATCTGTCAATTTTATATATGCAGTATAAAACTATTTAAATTTTTGAGGTTAGGTGTCATTACTGTGCTCAGATGCCACTTTATTACAGAAGAGTGATAGGCATTGTCTGTTGACTGAAATATGAATCATCTTTAAACTTCACAGTACTTTATATCTTCATTATTACGCAGACGTAGTCGCGGGGAACAACTAGTTTAAAATAAAGTAAGACATGTTATCCGACGTTTTTAAACAACAGTGGCTCCATCTAGTGGTAGGTACAACAAAACATTAATATTATAAGACACAAAGACAGTTATTGATATAACAGTAACGTACCTAATTGGATTATCCAAAAGGGTCAGTCTAACACGAAGAATCAATATAAAACGAACATTCGAAATTAAATTACTCGGAGACCCTCAATAATGAAGCTATGTCCAAAACTATATTTAATAACTTGACACATTTCCATTGCAAATTTTTTATCAAAGATTATTTGTGTTTGTTTTATACCTATTTATTAATTGCCTCCTGGAGGTTGTTTAGATGTATCATTATTAAGAAGATATATAAAAAAAATCCTAATATAGAGCCTTTGTTTTATTTTATGAAATGAAATGAAAATCGCTTATTAGCATAGGCAATAAAGCGTGCACTCATCGCTCGACTCTACCGTGACTTCGGAAAGGCGTAGGGCGAGAAAAATACCACAAGAAACTCGTTTAAATAGTTATTAGGTATAAGTTGTTTTATTCTAGACTAGCAGTTACCCGCGACTACGTCTGCGTAATAATGAAGATATAAAGTACTATGAAGTTTAATGATGTTTCATATTTCAGTCAACAAGAAATGCCTATCACACATCTGTCGCAAAATCCGTCGTTTCCCCCACTTTTGGTCACATTATCGAAGTTTTCTAACGTTTTCGAAAATAGTCTATAGCCTATGTTCATCATGGATAATGTAGGATTCTGATGATAAAAGAATTTTTCAAATCGAGCCAGTAGTTTCGGAGCCTATTCAATACATACAAACAATCAAATGTTTCCTCTTTATTATATTAGTATAGGTTCCGGTTTACCTAAAATTTTAAAAGAAGTGTAGCTAAAAACTATATGTCACATCTGCGTTTATTTACTCTTGACCGAACTAAACAATATTAAAATCCATTGTCCAGTGGTGGGCGTATAATTTTATTTGTTTTATCAATTCCCTACCCTTCGCTTCGTCCAGTTCGACACTTTGACATCTAACATTATTATTAAATTTCAATAAATCTAATAAATTCCATTGTATTATTCGATCCCTGGGTTTATTAACTTATAATATTTATGTATTAAAAAGTACGCCAAGCGACCGTGGTCAAGCTGATCTTAAACCTTTTTTTGTTTTTTTAGCATTATACAAACTAAATGAAATTTTAATTATAGCAGCCATTCTCAAAGTGTGTTCCGCGGAACTCTAGGGCTAAAATACTGCAAAAAATACCTACCAAAGGCAGATTATAAGGTTACATCTAAATATTCCAACTAAATATTACATTGCAATGTGATTATTCATAAATACATATAAATCAGTTTTTTATAATTATATTAAGGCTTTTTCCTTCGCCAAAAAAGTTTGAGAACCGCTGAATTATATGATAGGACGGCATGCTCGAGATGACAAAGGGATAGATACTGCACTTCTAACAAAATTACAAAAATACATAGTTTAGATGTTACACGATAATAAAAATAAAATTAAAATTAAAGAATATATTTATTTAAATAAATCCCGAGCAAAAACGCTTTCTAAGGTAAACAGGACTTAATTTTTAAAGTTCTTAAAGTGTGTTGTGAAACGTTTTGTAGTTTTGAGCTTTGTCGCGCTGTGACCGGCCTAATGAAGTGACTTGGCACTGAGGCATCCTTCCTTGTGTCTCTTTCCATTTGTACAACAACTACGTGTCTTGAATAAACAGGAAGCTCAAATTTACAGTCAATTTTTGAGTATACCAGCACATTTTACAACACTACTCGTTCAATTGTAGAAAGAAGGTGTGAGAAGATTGTAGGTTTTAACGTTTGAATAAGGTAATTGATTGTTTCAGGCGTTACTTTGCGGAAATTCATATTAAATGAAATTATTTAAAATTATTTTGCTTATAATTCCCGCTACAACTTTCAATAACTTGTCTCGACGCGTTTCGCCACTTCACGTCAGGATACGTGAAGTGGCGAAACGCGTCGAGACAAGTTATTGAATGTTGTAGCGGGAATTATAAGCAAAATAATTTTAAATAATTTCATTTCAATAAGGACCTTAGAGTTTTTTTTTAACATGAAGGTTTATGTGTGAATTAAAATATTATAATTTCTTATTGGATTTCTGCCCGAATACTCGACATTAGCAGAATTGTCTTTAATAGATATCTGAAGCCATTGTCGTCAACAGAAAAGAGGTTGCGGCGGCGATGTTAATAGTGTATATATTTTTATAAGTAAAACTGTCAATTTGAATTTGGAATGAAAGAAAAGAAGAACGCGTGGGACGTTCGAATGAGGACTTGGATGTTGGTTGCGAATGGGAACCGATGTGTGTGCTTAGATTATAAGAGATTGGTAATATAGTGTAAATATAATTTTAAGAGTTTTCATTTGATACAGTCGACTTACTCTATTGGCTACAGCTATTAATAAAAGAAGATGAATACATTTGTTATGTCATTGCTTCTTCTTCCTTCTTTTGTTTTACTTATTTTAAATCTGCTTTATTATTACACATCAGAGTTTCTCAACATACCTTTTCTTATAGGACACATTTCTAATAAACCGGGACAGCACAATAATTAGTTCGGTTTCTTTATTAGGTAATAATTATAAATTGATCAAGTCCGAGTGTTCCAACAGAAGTATATGTATGTTGTGAATAATTGAAATATATAGAAATACATGTAGCTGTAATCAATTAGCTAATATACATTTTAAGTGATATATACAATTAAAAATTGTGTCTCTGCTTATCCCAGTCGTACTACAGTCGTGAGTATACGTGTACATAGATCAGTGGCACTTAAGGATGGTCACATAAAACGGCCGAGTAGACACACGAATAAAGCCGAACACAAATAGCGACTAACGTGCCGGAACTAATGGTTGTCCCTTCATTCGCTGAGCTTCACGACTATCTCTGCTCTACCTAAATACCTAAAAACTATTTATTCAAACAAATATATCAAGAACGCATTGCAGCATTGCCTCCACCCTCTCGAACGTGCGCTAGTGTTTTGTTTTGTATTCGTTGTATTTTTTTAGACCTCCACCACCGCCTGTGCCTCACCTCTCTAACATATTTGCTTTGTCTAGGATTTAGTTTCTTTATTAGTTTAAGGCAGCGGTTCTCAAATTTTTTGGCGAAGGAAAAAGCCTTAATATAATTATAAAAAACTGATTTATATGTATTTGTGAATAATCATATTGCAATGTAATATTACATAATATTTAGTTGGAATATTTAGATGTAACCTTATAATCTCCCTTTGGTAGGTATTTTTTGCAGTATTTTAGCCCTAGGGTTCCGTGGAACAGCACTTTGAGAATGGCTGTATTAGATAGTAATCGATTGTTTTGATTTATTTTCTTACATTAACACAAGATCTTTAGTACCCAGTTGCAATGAGACCAATCCAGTTAAAATATGTTCGCACATCGCTGGGGCATATTCTTTTATAATGCCTATCAGTCGATAGTTGCATCAAAAGCTTTAATTGGTTATATAATTAGCTGTTTCAGGCATTACTTTACGGAAATTCATATTCATGATCAGTCGTCGAAGCGAAGCCGAAGCGACCACACGTATCCTGATGATGCCACGTGAAGTGGCGAAACGCGTCGAGACAAGTCATTACATGTTGGTGTAGGTTATTTTCCTTCATCGACCTAATGTAGAGGGAATTATAAACAAAATAATTTTAAATAATTTCCTTTAATTTGTTATAACGAGCATTATCGATAACCAATCCACGTCTGTTCCGACTCGCTCACGTGCAGACATAAACAGATCTATATTTATTCAAGGGAGAAAGAGACAGAGAGATAAATACAATAAATTCTTACCAGGTCTAACTTATTTTATTTTAACAACTAGTCTAATAAAAAATCCAAAAAAATATATAAAAAGGTGTCCAAACGCCTTTCAGTGTATTTTTTTTATTACAAAGAAAACTGTCATATAATAAAGGAAAGGTCAAAGCGAAATGACAAGTAAAAGCCACCCCTTCGCGGCAGGTAAATAAACTAAGGCACTGTCTAATCCAACGCACTACTCTTTAAAGCAATTCGTTTTAATACTTGCGTTCGCTGGAATCCACCATTAACAAATACCTACAAGCAAGTTGAATGAAAATGATCTCGAAACGCGACTAAATTCGATTGGGTTGAAACTACCCCAGGACAACTCAAACATACAACAGGACAACATAAAACATCCAAACCCAAGACAAATATCTACTGTTATCTAAAATAATATTTGTCTGCTGAAAATCTAACCTGTGTCGTCAATATCTGACTAAAGTAATTCAGGAATAAATACAAACTAAATCCAGTAACGTTTTCAATTCAATTCGATTCAAAATTGTACTAAATAGTAACCCTATTGCGTTGAAAGCGACGTTTTTATTTAAACCCCTAAATAGAGCCTTCAGAATACCTTTAAGATATTTATTAAAGAACTCCCCACACAAAGAGAAAAGATATTGAATTGTGAGGAAAATAACCAACGTGTTAGAAAAGATACTGGCACATGTGGATGCGGCAATTCTTTACATTACGCTCTTCTAATTTCTTAATTGTGTATATGGAGTATATCTGGCAGAAGATAGCCAATCAGCATCTAGCAGTTTTGCTTTGGATATTAAACCTAAAAATTACATATTTGTTACAGAATATTTCACTTTTTAAAGTTTAATAAATACAATTTAATTTAAAAAACTGGTGACAAAATAAAACAAAACTGAAAGTTAACAAAAACACGACCTAATAGTAAAAAATAAATATTTAACGATAAGCCATATCCAATACATTTTCTTTTATAATTCCGTGATAAAAATAGTACTTTTTCCTTCGGAAGCTCATTTTGCAGCTAAATAACGGAGGTGACAAAAAGTCAACCCAGTGCCTTTCATACTAGATTACACTCTGTCTATCCCTATACCTATATCTATAGCCGTGATGGTAATATTGGCAACCGTTTCCTCTTACGTGCTTCGTGCAGTTTAATTTTGAAATATTTGAATATAATAAATATTTCATTAGACTCTTTATATATGTAGTATTTATTTATGGCGTAAAAAACAAATCACAGCTGAAATAAAAAGAAATTTGTAAATATAATATAAATAGGTAAATAAACAAATCTGAACTACGTTTAAGAGAACTAAACTGCGATCAAAAGACATGAAAAATTATTACAACAATAAATATAATCAGAAAATACAAGATTTAGGTTTCGTAATACTAAAACTATTATTAAAAACTTCACAAATAATTACAACAATAATGTTAAAGAATTAAAAACATTGGTTTTCTTTATTTTTATAACAATATCACACACTGATCGCACTTTTCTGCGCAATTCGCACGACTGCCGTTCTTTTGTTTTTTTTTCCAAATCCAAGATGGCGACCGTGTTTAGCAAAAAACAGTCAAATAAACAACTTTTAATTATACTAAATATAGAAAAGTATATTTTTGATGATATTAATATATGTACATTTATTTATTAATATAAAATATAATCACTTTGATAAAAAAAAATATTATTATATTTTTTAACAAACAATATTACCTACATATGAAATAACCCGTAACTGTGATTACGGAAACTATTCCCCTCTATATCAACAAAAGGCTTGAATTAATTTCAAGCTTAAATAATGCAGTAGACAGCTTAAATGTGACTCAATATAAAGACCATACGGTTTTACGAACAAACGCGATTTACGGATTAAAATTTAATGTTCCATTTAATTCCGTCGCTGTTACGCTAATTAGCCACGTATTATTTTAAACCAGCCATTCTCAAAGTGGTGTTCCGCGGAACCCTAGGGCTTATTTTAGCAAAAACTACCTACCAAAAGAAGATTATAAGGTTACATCTAAATATTCCAACTAAATATTACATTGCAATATGATTATTCATAAATACATATAAGACACTAGGCGCAGTTTTTTAGCAGACACTGTTTTCTTCGTTGTAAATAAAACCAAAAGTTTCAATAACTGAAATTAAAGAGTATTTTATTAATATTTAACTATAATTAAAGAAACGATATTTCAAGTAATTATTTAACAACTTTTCTCTTTTAATAATTTCTATGCATCAACGCGGCGTTGTGTCAAGACGTCCATAGACAATCGCGACACGACCAGAGACTATAGCGCAGCGAAGCATGGCAAATATGAAATGTCGTTTCTTTACATACATATAAATCAGTTTTTTATAATTATATTAAGGCTTTTTCCTTCGCCAAAAAAGTTTGAGAACCGCTGGTTTAAACTAATATTTGTTTATTAGCGTTAATATAACTTGGTGTTTTAAACAAATGTCTACCCTTATGACAAATGCTGGATATCAAGATATAAAAATAACTACCATATATGTAAATATTTCAGAATATTAATAACTTTGGCTGTATACCTAGAGAAATTTAATTTGTACTGAAGTATTCGTATTTGCACTGAAAAGTACTGAAGTTCGACCAAAGTGTATCCACTTGGCGAGTTCTAACCAATTACACGGGCTCTCAGAATCTAACTGGATACTTGTGCAAGTTTTGCGTGTATATTCTACATACATGTTTCTAAATATTAAAACATATGATTACATGTGATTGTGGTTAGACATGCCAAAGCCTTGGAAAGCAAAAAAACTGTCAAAAGGATACATCAGGAACTTGTTAACGATTGTAGGTTTTTTACGTGTAAATTAAAATTTTATAATTTCTTATTGAATACTCGACATTGGCAGAATTGTCTTTATAGATATCTGAGGCGATTAACAAAAGAAGACGAAGAACAATTGTAGATAAAAAAGTTATAAAATTCGTTAAATGTTGTTTCTCCTTTTTTTATTTCAACCGTATTTAATACCTATAAACACATTATATACAGATATAATTATTAGGTACTATACTCGTATAATATTTATTTTTAATGATATTTTAAAATGTAAAAAAATCGGTTGTCTGTAAAGTCGGTTTACTGACGATAGTTGAACGTGACAACGTCTTAAGAAAATACTGATGGAATGGTAGCATTTTTCAAAAGAAAATTTTAATTTCATTTGTTTAATAGATTTGTATGTATATAGAGAAGGAGGTAATTGGAAATCACAATGAAATTGATCAAGATCAAGATCACTTCAAGCCTTACATGGAACGCCTCAGAGCGAGGTAACGCCGCATGAGTCATGTTTTTTCGTGCGTGCAGCCGGCTCAATCGAATTATAAGTTGTCACGTCAAAAAGCAGTCGCGGCTGAGTCCAATTAAAATTAGAAAAAATAATAATTGCTTAAAAGTTGGGGGGTTGCGTTTGCGTATTTTTAAATCTCAATGTTTTTATTTGTAATATAAATACATTAATTAATCAAAGTAATTAAGAGGTAAAGAGTAATTATTTTTTAAATGTCAAACTGATTAAAACCAAAATAATGTAGTTGTTATTGATTCGAATAGGCTTGATGCGATCAGCGAATACTCGCGGTTCAATCACAACTTTTTGTTATATCGCTCGACCAACACGGTTGTGCTAACCGACCAAATTAAAAAGTACACTAGTCTATATGAAAAGTATTAATAAAAAGTACAATCTAAAATTTGTATAGATTAATAACCATATTTGTAAAATAATTATTTTATTGGATAATAATTATTTATTAAATTAAAAATGAAGAAGCATGTTAATATTGTGAACAGGGTACAAAACAATTAAACACTTAAAACACGCCCCAATGTTTCGATGTTTTTGTCTAATGTTTCGAAGAAACAGGAGCAGGAGACGCGGCTTAACGGAATACTAGTGTTGCCATTTTAAAATTTGTCGTAGTGTTACATATTCAAAATTAATCTACGAATCTCTAAATCAACTGAATCAATTAAAATATTTTGATTACTATACAATTCTGTGTAACATTATTATAATACTACCAATTTATATGTGTCGTTAATTTATAAAGAGCTAGAATTATTGGTATGATATTCGCATTAGTCAGGTTATAGGAGGATACAGGGTGTCTGCTCTTGCGTGAAATTGAGCATTGTCGGGGCAGCGGCGTGCGACATGGTGTTTCACCCGAGCAACTCATAAAATATTACTGACGTTTAATGATATATGACTCGAGAGCCTGACCATGACGCGTCTTACTGATTATGTAAACTTTATAATTAATTCACTATTACTGAGATCGATGGAATTTCCATTCAATAAGTGATTAAAGGGAAGATCTCTCTGACAAACTATTTTTCAATTACAGCACTCAATAGGACAAAAATAAAAACACGAAAAATTAATTTTTTAATATTTCTTATAAAAAACTATATTAAAAATAATTTCTTCATAGCAAAAAAGCAAATTGCATCAACACAACGGTGTACGTGGTCGTCAATGCAAGTAAACGCAGCGGTAATAATGCATCCAATGTGAACAAGCCGAAGACAGTGAACTTCTGCATACGAACGTTTAACACACGTATTATGTTCTTTACATATCTGCGATCTAAATCTGTAAGTAAAATGAATAGATTTGAGTGAAATTAGAAAATGAATGTCCTTGAGTAACTTCCAAACTGATCCCGACTAGGGCTTCCAATCCCGCAGCCTGTGTTCAATTTCGGTATTTACGGGACTAGGAATTTTCAATCCTGCGGGATCCCCGTATTTTGCCTTATTATAGGGCAATTTAAACAACAACAGAATTAATCAACATAATCCCCTATTTATTTTTACTATTCGCATGTGATCAATCAATCAAATTACACTGTCTATTTATCACAAGATACAGAAACAATACCGAAAAAAAAATCTATCAACTACAAACTGAATGTTGACAGAAGTTTTTATGACGTTAATTACGACGCGAGAGGCCGTGTGTATGCTTCTTTCTAATCCCGCAATCCCGCAAATAACGCACCCGTAATCCCGCAGCACATCAGTGGGCTTATCACGAATTTAGTCTGGCTTTCGAATCGAGCTGTCACATGTAAAACGGATCCGTTAGCAATCGGGATCATGAATTTTTACTAACGACTAACGAGCACCAGCAATCTATCAAATGAACGAAAGATCGAGACGTTCGAAAATTAACAAAAAGTATCTAAAATATTGTAGTTCCAAATCCGCACGCGGTGGCGCTGCTCAAATTTCCATACAAATCGCTTGAAGCGAACTCGGTTCGAAAGCCAGACTAAAATTCGTGATAAGCCCACTGGTCACTCAGTTAGCATTATAATTGTAGTTAACTACGCACTTACTATTGTTACAGGAACATTCG
Source organism: Tineola bisselliella (assembly GCA_028551675.1). Classification (NCBI taxonomy): domain Eukaryota; kingdom Metazoa; phylum Arthropoda; class Insecta; order Lepidoptera; family Tineidae; genus Tineola; species Tineola bisselliella. The sequence continues at coordinate 93,564 of JAPWLS010000537.1, forward strand.
AGGAATGTTCTAGATGCATTGATTAAACTGCGTAATCGTGTGCTGAGATGGTGACACGCCATACACACAAATATCACACGTGCCGTCACCATTATTATACCAAACAGTGACATTACGATTACATTTATTGTTAGATCCTGAAATTGAAGAGAAATTCTTAAATTCACGTGTAGTGACGTCATACTACACGTCGCGCTGCAAGATAATAAATTTACATTCATGCATTTGAATATTGTGTTATAATTTATTATCACGACCAAATCTCCTTCACACATACAAAGAAATTGGCTATTTGCTATACACCCTCTATTAATGAGAGCCTTTACTAAGGTTGACATAGTTCGAAATGAAATGAAATGAAAATAGTTTATTAGGCACTAAAAGCGTGCACTTGCTCATCGTTAGACTCTACAATGGCTTCGAAGACCACAAGAAACTCGTCAATCATATCATATCATTCAGTTCAGCAAGGAAATTAATTTCTGTTCATCCTATACAAATATGAGAAAATACCAGGCTGTTAGAAATTGTAAGAAGTATTGGTAACCACACGTCTAATGACCCTTGACTGTCCTAAAGTAAACTTAAGGAATCGACAGAATTCATTATAATTGGTAGCATCGTACGATACATTATTAAACACTTTTACCAGGAGAACATGAATTACTAAAGTTAAAATGAACATTGCAATACTCACGCTCGCCATAACAATCCAACGCCCAATGATTATTAACATTGAGAAGAAAGCGTACAAGCTTATCGCGAACATCTGAAAGTATATTACATTTGAAAGTACATACATATATATAACTAGCTTTTACCCGCGGCTTCGCTCGCATTTAAGTCATTAGATAAGTATCATAGATCATTTCAATAGAACTATACTCAATATTTTACTATAGTCAATTGGAAATTATAGTAAAAAATAAAAACTATCCTATGTTGCTTCTAGAACCTCCAAAAATATGTGTACAAAGTTTCACGATGATCGGTTAAGTAGTTGTTGCGTGAAAACGTAACAAACAAACTCAGATTCACATTTATAATATTAGTAGGGATGTTTGGAAAGGGATTACTCATTGTTAGATATATATACTTACATAAAATTCATATATTTTCTCCAAAGTATTAGACGCCCTAGTCAAACATTGAAATGCATTAAACATATCTTCACCGCATACTTCTGAATCATTGTAACTCGACTTCACAATAAACTGACGCAATTTCGCGTCTTTCCCTTGACTTATTAACGCTTTAATATGATCTACCCTCAAAACTATAAAGTTTAATATCACACCAAAGGCTACCATTTCCAAATCAACAACAGAGAACGACATAAAGCTTATTATTGTTAAAAAGACATTTGCGTTCTTCGTAAACACTAGCATAAACCAAACGCACCATAAACAGTAATAAAATAACGTAATCGTGGTAACAAACATATTCCTTTTATAAAGTAAATAATATGTACTCCTTATATTACTAGACTTTAAATACCTATCAATATTCTGTAAATTTACGTAAATGTTCGAATTTAATGGTCTATTAAGATAAATGTTAGTGAAGACTAGTGAACAATATACTAAGAAATTTAATAAATATTGAACTGTTGATAAAAGCGACAATTTATAATTTGAATTAAATACGCCCATGGATGAAGAATCGAACATAACACAGTAGAACGAGTAACTTGACACAAATAACATTAGAAAAGCATATATTATTTGTTCAGAAGAAACGGGAGATATAAATTTATCATCAATACGAAATCTAACCGACCCGAAGCCAACTTGTACTAAATAAACAGGTCGGAACATTTTAAAGAAATCTTTCTCTATTAAATCGTAACTTAACATTTCTAAAATCATTGTTTGCTTGTATACTTGATTGTCTATATGTCAATACTTGATATTTTACTGACGAATTTTTAATGGAAAAATACTGTCAACTAATAAATTAAAGTCAAATAATTTTAGCGTTATTAAAATAAATATCAATATTATAATTAGGCAAAGAGCATTTTTAATAATTATTTACGATTTACGACGTATTTACAAACAACAAATAACATATTAATTAATTAAATATATCATACAAAGGAAATTGTTCAAAATTATTTTGCTTATAATTCCCGCTACAACATTCAGTAATTTGTCTCGACGCGTTTCGCCACTTCACGTATCCTGATGATGCCACGTGAAGTGGCGAAACGCGTCGAGATAAATTACTGAATGTTGTAGCGGGAATTATAAGCAAAATAATTTTGAATAATTTCCTTTAATATGGATTTTCGCAAAGTAACGCCTGAAACAACTAATTATATGTATATGTCGGAACACAGCCCATATCTTGAAACGCAGCACATCCATCCATATTGCCAATAGTCGCCAACGCCGCAGCCCGCGCCGCAGCCCTCGCCGTCTTCACGCACGTGTGCACGCCGCTGCCGCTCGCAAGCGTCAGTCGAACGTTCTTCAAACCGACTGCGCCCCTACTTCTTCGTATCCCGTCAGCACGCCTCGTGTATCTTCTCTCTCTACACGACGCAAGCACATGGACAAAGCCGAAAGGTCGCTGCGCCGACATATATATCATACATAAGCAAACTTAAACCTAAAACTTATCATGAATTGTAGTCTGGCTTTCGAACCGAGTTCGCTTCAACCGATTTGTATGGAAATTTGAGCAGCGCCACCGCGTGCGGATTTGGAACTACAATATTTTAGATACTTTTTGTTAATTTTCGAACGTCTCGATCTTTCGTTCATTTGATAGATTGCTGGTGCTCGTTAGTCGTTAGTAAAAATTCATGATCCCGATTGCTAACGGATCCGTCTTACTTGTGACAGCTCGATTCGAAAGCCAGACTAAATTCGTGATGAGCCCACCGTACTCAGAAATGACACTCAAGCAATGGTCTCTACTTGAAACGGAATTTTAGTAGAGCATAATTAAACGCAGATTCTATACTCAAGTAATGATCAAGTAATCAAACTATGCTCGAGTGTCGTTTCTGAACACATGCCATGAGAGTTTTTTTAGCTTAATACTCTCCCTCCGCAGATTTTCTTATTTCTTATCTCTCTTATTCTCTTTCTTATTCAGCTTATAAATAACTAGAGTATAGAGTCAGGAGTGTATAAATGATGTAGTTTTTGCAGGTACATAAGCGATAGAAAGAGAAACGATCGCGGTGTCGTAAACGGCAAACGAGATATTTGCATCTCTTTCACACATGCCTCAACATCGACAAATGAAAAATATAGTTATCCCTTTCTAATGATTATTTCTTCCAGTTCAGAGTCCAATCTGTATCCATTTGAACATTGTCAACTGTACAGTATTCAAGTAAAAATGACTTTTTTTTTCAATTAATCCAATTTATGAATTAAACAATTTTCACTTTAAAAATGCAAATTGCAGCAATACAACAGTGTATGTAGTTGTTATTGCAAGTAAATGCAGCGGTAATAATGCATCCAATGTGAACATGCCAAAGACAGTGAACTTCTGCATACGAACATTCAACACGCGTACTATGTTCTTTACAGATCTTCTTATTTTACCTGAAAATAATATTATCATCACTACAATGTTTTAGTATGTAGGTACCAAGTAAGAGAACACAAAACACACATTCAGACCAGAAACAAATGATCAGGCATTGAACCCAAGGCAATCAATCTACGGAACCATTTTGTCATCATTGAATTGGTATCAAAAACCACTATGTAGTTTGATCGCTCCTTACCAATGACATAATAGACAAACTATATCGACGAGCGTGTATTCTTTCTTAATTCAGCAAAGTATAGTTTGATACGCGTTTTTGAATAAATGACGTATTTAAGAACAGATTTTATACTCAAGTAATGCTCAAGTAATCACAGCTCAAAATACTTACTAATACTTATTATTATTATTTTTTTTTTATTGATAGCCTAGCATATGACCACACTCCACCTGATGTTAAGCTAGAGTGCGGTCCATGGGTATAGACGACTGTTACCACAGACAGATGTCCGCGCGCAACAGTCGACTCCACTATGCCGGCTTGAGGAGACGAATGTGCTCTGTCTAAATTGACAGGGCACACTCCTCTCGTTAATCCCGGCTACTTCCAAGCTGATCCCGAAACGCGACTAGGTCACTTCACGGGTGTTCCGCTTGAAAGTGGTGGTACTGCCCCGGGGCGACATACTGGGCTAATGCCATCATCAGTCTGCCTACCACTCTTATTAATAAAACCTACCTATTAATAAAACAATAGTACTTACGATCATAATTTCTTTGTAATATAGTTGAAGACTGTTGTCTTGTGATACGAAGCTGTATTATTAATACTTGACACATAATACCACAAGTCACAGGTCTCGATATCAGTTTGAAGCATGTGAATATTATTTGAGTCACCACTGAGAAGTCAATTATCTAAAAACATAAATATAGTGTTAGCTACACTCAAGTTATGATGTTTATTTGATGCTGGTTTTTGTAGAGCGTTCATTCTAAAGCATAGATTCTACACTCAAGTAACGATCAGTTACATGTCAATCTACGCTCGAGTGACATTTCTGAATACCTTGGAGTATTTTTTGAAGGAAATAAAGTCCTTGAGTAGTTTATTAAAACTGACGTTTTTTACTCATATCAATATAAAACAAAACACAAGCAATCTAAATTTAACAGCAGTTAGTTCCAACATTGTCCGCGGAATGGATAAATTTATAGCGCTGTACAACTTAAGTTTACGTTTTAATAATAAAAATAAAATAATACTTACAATACGTGACGATATTATTTTTTGTACAGTCACTAACATATTAACAACGGCAATAACTGTTACTGATATCATCTGTATTTTAAAATAAGTACACAATTAATTAAAATAATTTCACGCGTATGAAGGATCGATGGAAAGCAAGACTTACATACAAACCGTGTACGTGACTTAGCAAGTCAAAAGTGAGACAAATCTTTTTATATGCTAAAAATAACTTATTAAAACAAATATCCGATTCTTTGCCTTTTAATTTCATTTCCAAGATATAGTTAATAAACTTTATCCTGTTGTAAAGTATTTTTTTTACACACATAATGTTTATCATCTCAATATCTTCAGCGCTGAACGCTGCGAAGGAGATCACCAACATGGGCACTTTGTTAACATCCCCTTTGTCAATATAATAAACCACAAACCAAATAACATAAACCAATGCGACAACTACGAAAGCCAATTTAGTAAACCCGAAAACTTCCGCATAATCTTTAAACTCCAAACAACGATCGATCTTTTGCAACTCCACGTAAATTTGCGGGTTTTTATTGCGGTAAAAAAACGTGTTTGTTATAACCGTTGACATGTACATGTATGCTAGAAAAGCGATCTGTATGCATGCTAGCACTTTGTTCACACTGCTATACATGTAAACCCATTCTATGCGAAAAGCCAAATAGTAGAAACTGTAAGCCGCTATTGACATTACAACTAAGGAGTACAATTGTTGGAAATTGCATGTTTTACTTATGAAATTGTCTTTAAAATGAAACCTCACTGTTCCTAAGACTGATTGCAACCGGTAAATAAGACGAAACTCATTGAAAAATTCATTGTCTACTAGATCGCTCGTTAAATCCTCTAAACAACGCATTTTTAACTTAAACTCTAGTATTTAACTGTTATTTAACCGTACGGTTAACTTGTAATTTGTATAATTGTTTATTAGGGCCGGTATTTCAATTACTTTAAGCCAAACCTAACGGACGTGTGGCGATTGTCAATACAAATTATAAAGATTTTTTGACATTTCGTCTGTCACGTGTCGTTTCTGTTCTTCTATCGTTTCTATTTTGCATTGTGATAATTATATTTTTAATCCGTAAAAACCCGCACTATTTTTTCACATAAGTTTCTCTAAAGACGTTTTTAGTAAGAAATATACATTTGTCCTATTACCTTTGGTATTTTCTCTTTAAATTTTAAAACAATGTCAAAATAATACATTGTTACCTCATTAAGATTTCAATAGTATGAATTTATTTTAAATTTTTATGAAATTTAATGTACCTTTAACAAATTTCATTCACCCAAATTTAATTAATGTATATTTTAATTAAATTTTATTTCTATTGACAACATCACTTATAGTAATTATGTAAATATCAATCGTGTATGTACTTATTAATAAGAAAACTTATTTCAATATTATTATAGAGCAGAAGTTCCCAAACTATGAATGTGTTAATAGAAATGTCCTTCAATTTTTTTATTTTTATTTATTTACTTTTAGTAAATGGGCTCCAATAGAGCACTTTTATTCATCAATACATATACAAATACAAATATGAATGAAATAAATTTATTAATTATCAATTTGATTTAGCTGCTGTATAGGGGCATTGTCATTCTATTGTATACCTAAGGGTAAACATAAAATGACATTGGTTATGTCCAAGCTTTTTTATCAGTAAGTTATTAATCTAACAAACAAATCACATTTGTTATTTTCATTCTAATTAGAGTAAATAAGACTCCATACAAGGGAATATCTGGGTGTTACCAATATTTATACCCCTATTTTTCTAAAACAGCCAAGAGGCGAGTCCCAAGATTGGATTTTTTTGTTAGAGGAGTCAGAGCCCAGTCAACTTTGAGAACCACTGTTATATACTATACATGTGCAGACATCCTAAAATAAGTAAATAAAAGAATTCTATTAAAATCAATCAATTTGTTTTAATATGTAGTACGCAATATAAACCACAGTAGTCCGTTGGTCTAATGTATGCGGACGCAATAGTGTAGATATTGACAGCTTCTTCTTATTTACTATAACTGTTGTCTCCTTAACAAAATAACTTAATCTTAATTACTATCTTGTTATCGTAAAAATGCAAACTGCAGCAACACGACAGTGTACGTGGTAGTCAATGCAAGTAAATGCAGCGGTAATAATGCATCCAATGTGAACAAGCCGAAGACAGAAAACTTCTGCATACGGACGTTTAACACGCGTACTAAGTTCTTCACATCTCTTCTTCTTTCATCTAAAACATAATTTGTTAAAGAAACAACTACAGAAGAATACGACTGCTGTGCATGGGTGTAGCCAGCCATGGGCTCAAGGTAGGGCAGCAGTCAAAAATAATATGTAACTAGCAAACTATACCCGCGGTCTTACCCCGATTAATTTTTTTGTATCGACTGACGACTGTCAAGTGTAAACTTTCTTACTGATATTAAGTATTGTAGTTAGTACCTAGATCAGCCATTCTCAAAGTGTGTTCCGCGGAACCCTAGGGCTAAAATACTGCAAAAAATACCTACCAAAGGGAGATTATAAGGTTACATCTAACATATTCCAACTAAATATTACGTAATATTACATTGCAATATGATTATTCATGAATACATATAAATCAGTTTTTTATAAATATATTAAGGGTTTTTCCTTCACCAAAAAAGTTTGAGAACCGCTGACCTAGATAATTAAGTTTTTTAGGTTTGATTAAGTATCTTACAGGTCAGAGCCAGGGTGGGGCGCTTGCTATAGGCGTAGCTGCTGCCTTTTACTGCCTTCTCGTGATAATGATACTTACGTTCATCCAACCGCTCAATTAGTTTATGACAAATGTCACGTGTTTTCGTTACTTTGACAATAAGCTGCTGGTTGACAACAGCTATAATAATAGGTCGCGATATAATTTTCAGCAATGTAAACATAGTAAGGCCTATAAAATAGACAGTGACTTCCTGAAAATTAACAAATTAAGTGGTTTTTTAATTATTATTATTTGTCCGAAACAAACTAAATACTGTGTTTGAGCACATAACTTACGATTTCACTTAAAATCAATCTTGCGACAAATACTAACAGTGTTATGAAAGTGTAACCGACTGCTGAAAATATCTGCAATAGAGAATAAACACAGTATTTAAAAACAATGCATTTTTTTATTAATAGCCCAGCATATGACCACACTCCGCCTGATGTTAAGCTAGAGTGCGGTCCATACACCACAGACAGATGTCCGCGTGCAACAGTCGACTCCACTATGCCGGCTTGAGGAGACGAATGTGCTCTGTCCGAATTAACAGTGTACACTCCTCTCGTTATCCCGGCTACTTCCAAGCTGATCCCGAAACGCGACTAGGTCACTTCACGTCCGCTTGAAAGTGGTGGTACTTCCCCAGGACGGCATACTGGACTAATGCCATCATCAGTCTGCCTACCACTGTTTAAATGCATACAATAAACTGAAATATTTAAATTGATATCGGTATTACTATTCCAAGACATCATACTACTAAGCTCATAACCGTCTTTTTTTTGTTTTCTAATATAATAAACCCCTTGACATACTCGTACGAATAAAATTCGCATTCGTTCGAGATCACTGTTATACCGACTGGTGTTCTGAAAAAAACAACGTCGATGTACGATAATACTGCCTGGTATTCGCCTAAGAGATTTCGTAACGTCTTAGAACTAAGGCGAAAATACTGGAAAAAAAAATCATCATCATCATTACATCTAAATATTCCGCACTTAAAAAAAAAACAATAATACTTACATAATTATATGCATAAATATTACGTAATATTACATTGCAATATGATTATTAATAAATACATATAAAGCAATTATTCAAAATTTAAATGAAATAATAATAAAAAAATTTAGATCTTTTTCCTTCGCCAAAAAAAGTTTGAGAACCGCTAGCTTAGAGACGTCATTGTATATCAAGGGGTGGTAGATATATTTCTAGTGCTGAATAAACGGTACTTACATAAATACTAAACACTCGCTGGAACATAAGATAAGCTCTTATTAAATCCTTGTAAACCTTCAATGTATTTTCATAGGACATATTCCAATATCTTTCCCTTCCATTATTCTTATTAATTTCAGCAACAGATTCAACAACTAAACGTCCTTCTAATATGTTATTTATGTGTTCGATTCTGTCTTTTATAAACGAAAGTATCATCGTATAATTCAGCAGCTCAAAATCCTCAGCAGAGATCACGAAATAGAAGGACAAGTTGATAATAACATGAAAAACGTTTGTGTTATGCACAAAACCAAAACTGAACCAAAACGACCAGAAAGTATAAACAGTAACTAATGCTGAGGTTTTTATTAAATTTCTAACGTACATAGAATCATAATGTTCATTTGCGCAGTAAAATTTGAAGGCGTTTACGACCTTTTTTATAATTGAATATAATTTTGCGTTTTGTTTCGTATTCATAAAGTTGTTTGTCAAATTATTAATCATGTAAGAAGAAATTAAAACAACTGTTTGGATATTGTTTAAGTGTTTATATATTTGTGTTTGTGAGCTCTCCGTGTGCATGTTTCCTTTTATTTCCATTCTATATACTGTGCTTATAGTGGCATTAATAGCACACAGTGATATCACTATAGTATAGATCTTTTGTAATCTTATTAAACGATTGTAGTGCATTTAAACGCCACTCCGCTTTGGCGCGCTCTGTGACGTCATAGTGCTCATAGTGTCAAAGTTGATAATACGATTTCTATTGACAATACGGACGGATAATCTCAGTTTTCTCTTGTTGTTTTGTACTGGCATTGAATTAATATTTTGTATCACTATCATTAAACCATGGAGCAACGCAGATAAGTATTGTCTTATGCACAAATGTGATAATACGACAAAGAATGCACCTGACAAAGTGTTTTTTTCTTATTCCGAGAAATAAGGACGTAAGAAAATTATCGGATTGCACCTTCACAAAACCACTATCAGTCATTTTCTCAAACAAAACAAAACTCCGAAAATCACAAAACAAAAACAAATCGCAGGCAAACTTCAAACAAGCATACGTCGGTTGTTAAGTACCAACTTGGTATGGGTGCGTTCCCATTTGTTTTGCTGCCGCAAACAATTTTATTGAAAAAATCATTTTTGGCTTTTCGCTGTCATCTGACATAATAAACACTAATCGTTTCAATTAATATGGTAAACGTAATATAAAACATCACGTCATTAAAGCAAAAAAAAAACAAAAAAGTTAATAACGGTTTCGTGCCAAAGCGAGAAACTGATATTTGTGATCAAAATGAACGTATTCTTTGTTCTTGGTTGCTATTGGTCCAAGTTACTACAACACAATTACGTCACATCCGTTTTTCAAAATATATGCGGGAATTTTGTATTCTGCTATTTTATCAACTTCTTTTCCCGGTCAAAACTAAATAATAATAAAAAATATTCACGTACACATAATTCTGATGCAATATAGTTTATAAAAATATATAGATATCGCATAATAAAATTTTATGCATATACCCTATTGCTGTAAATTTTTTTTTGTATGTATTAAATTGTATTAGCATTATTTATTTAAAGCGATAAAGTATTTATTATTAATATTTATTTAGTTTAGTAGTTATATAGTACACCCTGATGATTCTGCAAAGATTTCGAAACGTGGAATTAAATAAAAACGAATTCAATCACAAGTTGCATAATACGGACATTTACACTTAATTGCTATATCGTTCCTTGTCCCACTACTTTTAATAAAAGGAATATAATAATTTAGTAGTAGTAGGTATATGTCGCACGATGTGGGAGGTCCCTGGGCTCCTTATTGCGAGCTCTGTCGGATTACATACAGTCTGAGCCTCGAACGGGAATGCCAATTCTATTTCCTCGCAAAAAGGAAAATAAAGAGAATTTCCTTCAGTTCTGTCTACTTGATACCTTGGCTGTGCAATTGCTATAAAAAGATGTGAAGCAAAAATTAAATTTTAAATTTGGAATTAACAATTTTACGAATTTTAAACCAATCATACTATCGGATCACTATAAAAAACATCACCTAAAATTATATAGATGGCGCTACCGTCAATCATAGTATCACTTCAAATATTTAATATATTGTTCTACTTCTTCTTTTTTAATGGCCTTAGATGTATAATGAAGACAATTCTGCCAATGTCGAGTATTATGGCAAGAGTCTAATATGAAATTACAGAATTCTAATACACATGTAAATATTCATGTCAAAAATTAAACCTAGCATTTATCAAGAACCTAAACTTATGCATTGTCAAGAAGGAAGCACATGGAAATAAATATATGTAAATAAATAACAGGAAATTACAGAATCAAATTATAATGTGCAATAAAATAATGCATTTAAAAGTAAATGCCTTTTTTATTTTATAAGGTGGTGTAGGAAATTTTCAAGTAATAATCCTGAAGTAAAATTGGATGCACCTCTCGGGAGCGAGACGTGGGCTCTTCTCGGAGCGTATTGTCTCGAAGAAGCGGATTTTTAAAAAAGTTTAAAAGCTCTTACGATGTGGACTGAAATTGATATTAAAATATAATCACTTATTGCATAGTTTTAATAATTGTTATAGACGAAATTATACCGAATAATTGGCATTTATTAAATATATACACACATGGGCATAACTATTGCTAAATATAAAAAAAAAACTAAAAATCGTTGCTACCCAAACTTGCTAGACGGATAAATGAATTTGATAAACGCTGACAGTTGGCTGCGAACGCCATGTTTGAAAATTTAAATTTGGAACGGTTTTCAAAATTCGAATGGGTCGTGAATATTTGACGAGTCGCTCACTCGTTCACGGCTCAGTCCCGTGAGAACGTTCAAACGGGTAGGTGCGTGCGTTGCGATTTTGCATAATGCTATAAAGGTGGGGTTACATGAAGACATTTTAATAATGGCAGCTTTAAATCAATATGAAACTCTTGATTAGATCCAAATGCTTTTAGATTATTCGGAATATTAATGAGTTCATGGATTGAAGTTGCTTTATCATCGAATTTTGGACTTCGGGTGGAGTGCATTAGACTACTTCAGGCACTCCTCTGCTCACAGATGCGAATACCATATGCAAATTGCATTTATATTCAAATGTATGTGCTTCCTGCAATTTTATTGAATATATTGGTTTTATACATGTAGGAATTTACGAAATGTTAAATATTTATTTTTAGAAAACCAAATACAGACCTGGATGCTCAAGGACCGTATGCCGGGCTGGTATATAAAAATATATTTTTTAAATTATTATCATGACTTTTAAACCAAACACCAAGTTGAGTGTTATGATATATTTATGTATTTTACTTATTATTTGTATCTTAATTATAAAATAAAGTCTTCCTACATTGCATTGCCCGATACTATTACTGCTTCTCCTATGACAATTGGGTATCTGGAAGAAATTACTTTCAGTGATAAGATCGCCAATTGGGAATTTGAAAAAAAAAAAATTGATTTTTTTAATGTATTTTAAAACTTTATTATTATTAATGTTGATATTTAATATGAAAAACTTGAAAACATTTTTTTTTCAATTAATTATAAACAATTAAAAATTGAAAATTTTTTTTAAAAAATCACGTGACTATAAACGCGCCCGATTGGCCACCATACTTGTGACGTCATAATGTTATAGCTATTTAATAACAGTACAGCGTTTATGGCTGTTACACATGAATAGACAATAATATTGAAATTGTATTGCTAAAAAACGAGTTGTTAGTTGATTTTAATTAGCTATGTGTGATAAAGGATTTATAAAGGCAAACCATTATAACATAACAACATAAAATTAAATTTTACTCTAGTCAAATACATAACCTAAAACGTAAAATTAAAATTATATCAAATTGAATTCCAATCATTAGATAAAGATACATGAATTTATTATTTTAGCACTCTAAATTATCAATTACTCAAAATTTTTTTAATGCTATGCTTTTAAAGGTTATGATTCAGAGTCCAGTTAAAAAAATTTATTGACTTAACTCTACTTATTTAGTTTGTATATTTACATAAATAATAATTAATAACAATGATGTTAAAAAATACTTACATCAAAATGATCTTCACAACAAAAAAAAATCGATTTTGTTTTGGGATTATCACGGTGCACTACTTGAAACCATTTATTTCGACGCTTTTCATCTTGGGGAACATTTAAAAACATTTTGTCAGGAGTTGTTTTTGTTGTGTTCCTACATAATGGTACAAAACAAGAACGATAACTTTTGAGATTCGACATTTCAATACAAACTTATGTATTCAACAATGACAACAGAATTGAATATTTCAAAACACTTATTATGTCAGTGTCAACTGTAATGAGTGAAAACTAACATTATGACGTCACACGTGGTCGGGTGTATTCGGGAGTTGTCGGCGTGTCTTCGGTATCGGATTCAAAAATTAATTTTCATTTTAAAATAACTTTTGAATTATTGCAAAAAAAAAAAAAAAAAAAAATAGTTTTGTTATAAAACTTATATATGATCTTTCCATTTATCACAAAAAAAAAATTCAAATACCCAATTGCTCTAAATCTGTTTCTTATGTATATTAGTATTATTATTTATTTATTATTATCACAAAAATCAGCTTCTGTCACGTGACTCTCACCCGGTCTGTACAATGCTATGGAAACGTGTGTATTAGGGGAATTTTTCTTACTTAACAGTGACAAAAATTCTAACTAATGTCATACAATATAAAATACATTTTCGTATAAATATTAACCTCATAATCTAAATATACAGTAAAAGTTTTAACAAAATCATAAATTACTCACAATATATATTTATAACGAATGCAGAACAGACAGTTAAATTTGTAACGGAAATGAGATAATACAAAGTTTGGGAGCCTTTGTTGTCATCTAATCAAACTGTTGTGAAGTATCTTCACGACTACATTTCATGGGGGTCTTGTGATTAGATAAATACATAAGATAATAAACCTCAAAGAAAGAAACTTAAGTAATAATAATAATTTATCGCAAATAAAACGAAAACAGTTTCTGAAACTGAATTAAATAATATATTATTAGGAATTACCAACCTGAAATTAAAGAAACGATATTTTAAATAATTATTTAACAACTTTCGACTTTTATAAATCCATGGAATAGACAATCGCGCTGCGACCATAGACCATAGGCTATGGTGCATAGCGCTAAGAACCGCGGGAAATTTCAAATATAGTTTTTTTACAGATATTTATTTTACTTATATTTATAATCTCACTTATATGCATATAAAGAGTGGTAGGCAGACTGATGATGGCATTAGCCCAGTATGTCGTCCCGGGGTAGTACCACCACTTTCCAGCGGAACACCCGTGAAGTGTCCTAGTCGCGTTTCGGGATCAGCTTGGAAGTAGCCGGGATAACGAGAGGAGTGTGCCCTGTTGATTTGGACAGAGCACATTCGTCTCCTCAAGCCGGCATAGTGGAGTCGACTGTTGCACGCGGACATCTGTCTGTGGTAACAGTTGTCTATGCTCATGGACTGCACTCTAGTTTAACATCAGGCGGAGCGGTGGCTATCAATAAGAAAATAAAAAAAAATCAAATACCTACGCAACTTTTAAATTATACTAAACAATGAAAAATATATTTACAATAATATTAATAACACACATATTTATTAATTTAAAATGTAATAATTTATTGCTAACAAAGAGTTACAGCAGAAGACGTAATAAAAGTATCTTACTTACTTAAAGCCTAATCCCAAATAACTAAACCTTTAAAGGAAAAGCTATTTAAAGTTTAAATTAGTATTTAGTACTTCAAGTAAACCATTTATAATTATTAACGATTCTAGGTTTCTAATCTATCTATCTATATAAAACTCAAAGATGACTGACTGACTGACATAGTGATCTATCAACGCACAGCCCAAACCACTGGATCGGGCTGAAATTTGGCATGCAGGTAGATGTTATGACGTAGGCATCCGCTAAGAAAGGATTTTGATCAATTCTACCCCCAAGGGGATAAAATAGGGGATGAAAGTTTGTATAAATCTTATTAGATTTTCGACTGATTGAACTGAAATTAAAGATTGGAGCTACTATGATTCTTAACGCGAGCGAAGCCGCTGGCAAAAGCTAATATATATATATATATGTCTTTGGATGTTAAAAAAAAACAGTAAGCCGGAAAGAGTATTTTAATTTACTTGATATTAGTAAAATAAATTAAAAAAAAATTAATGCCAAAGTGCTTTTATATACCTATTAGATACACAATTAAAACACGATCAGTTTCGTTTGAATATTGACGCAAGATGGCCGACTTACAACTAGACATTATATCAAGGGATATCATTGATAAGGAGTTTTTTAAAATATTTAAACCGTTTTACATTCTCACGTACATATTTGGCAGTGTTAGGATTAATTACAAACATAAATATGTGTGTCGCAAATCGCTAATGCAAAAATTGTATGCGAGCTTCATTTTCACGTGTTGCGTGCTGTTTAATCTTTATGCTCTGAAGGAAATATTGAACGGTAACAATGTTAAAGAAGCCTTCACAGATATGATACAATTATTTAATTTCCTAATAATGTACTGCACAATCATGATCTCGAATTCATTTGGACATTTAGATTCGAATGCACAAATATACTTAGTTCTACAAAACATCGATCGTTCGTTAAAAATTTTAGGTAAAAAGAATCATTACTCGCGTCTCAAAATAAATAATATAATTCATGGCTTGCTTATAATCGCTTATTATTTGGGCTTCGCTGTGTGTTATGCATTTTTATACGGATCTGTGTCTTCGCAAAATGTCTTCACAACACTATCGCTAGTGATGTTCACAATAGAAGATTTGGAAATGCTTTTGTTTGTTACTTTTTATCAATTTTTGTATTCCCGTGTTGAGTTCATTAATAATGTTTTGGGTGAAAGTAGCCAAATGGGATGGGCAGGGGTGAAGCGGTGGAGCGTTCAGGTTTCAGCTTTGAATAGGATGTTTCAAGCTTACAAAGCAATCTCAAAGGCATTTCAGTTGCTACAACACATGTATGGAGTTTATGTAAGTTTTTTTAAAAAATACATATCTATATATATATATAAAAGAAAGTATCTATATATATATATATAATGAATTACCAATTAACATAACTAATATTAGAAATATTATTAAATTTAAATATGAATTAAAAAAACACATAATGGGTTTGAGTGCCTTGTGATGGTGTTGTCAATATTCTACGTACGATATGTTTATTTATAGTTATTATTATTTTTTTATCTCAATTAAGTGAATTTTTTGTAATTCTTTTTGAGCAAATAAATGTCTTAAACCTTAAAGTCGTGTTAGTTACACTATTTATAACTGAAGAACGGCTGAACCGATTTGGCTGAAAATTGGTGAGGAGGTAGCTTAGAACCAGGAGACGGACATAGGATACTTTTTATCCCGTTCGACCGCGTTCCCGTGTGACGTATACTTGATTTTTTAAATTTGTATTTCCTAATAAAAAAATGAACTTAATAAAATCCAAAATCTGCTTATTTATTGCCTCTAAGGCGGAATAAAGTACGCCGAGTTAGCTAGTATACTATATATCTATATCATTGTTATTTATACCGAACTTGATGTTTGATCTCTTTTGTACAACTCGACCTTATAGACCTTGAGACGAGTTATTGAATGTTGGTGGAGGTTATTTTCCTTCATCGACCTAATGTAGCGGGAATTATAAGCAAAATAATTTTAAATAATTTCCTTTAATATGGATTTCCGCAAAGTAATGCCTGAAACAACCAATTATAGACCTTATATATTTGTGTTACAGCTGTAATAATGCAAATGAAACATAAAACCAAATATTTCAGGTATTTTCAGTTACAACATACTCCTTCATTAGTCTACTAGCAATTGTGCAAAATATAATATCTGTCGAAGTAAGTACAAGCAATTATCACCGCTACTGAACTTCGGGAGACAACTACCTTCCCTTGATATTCCTTCATATTCTCATAGATGGCGCTGTCTTGAATGTAACACACATCCTATATTCGTATACCGTCAGTGCTGCTTCCTTCTCCTTAGATTCTTAACCCTTTGCACTCGGCACCGTTTCGGACGTTACCTACCAGCAACTCAACGCCATTTATTAACGAAAACCTACATCCTGAAAACGTGATTATATACGTATTTCCTTAAAAATTGCAGTGGAATAATTTCATTGTCCGTAATCGCTAACAAACTATCATGTCTCCTCTGAGGGGACAGCCGAGTGTAATGGGTTAAAAAAACAGTTGAATTCCTTCAAGTAGCGTCTATTAACAGCGTTATGTTTCAGATACTGAACGGCAGTGAAATCGCTATGTTAATTTTCATTTGCCTGAAAGTAAGCTCGAGGCCTGTCTACATGGGGGTGGCCAGCGAGAGGCTCTACATGCAAATAAAAAGAACCAGGGTTATATGTCTAACATTGCTCTATGAAAATAAAACAGGTAAGATCGTCGACACTCTAGCGCAGTGCTTCCCAACCTTAGTCTTTCTAAATTTATTATGCCCCCCTTATGTAACCATGATATTTTAGTCTCGTCAAGTGAAATTATACCTAATAGTTATTTACCGCAATTATTTAAGAATTTGCTTTTTTCATCAAATTTGGCACCTAAATCTAGTATTGCATTTAAATGGCCCAAAGTGAAATGGTTAAACTCGTGTCGAGTCCATTTTCGAATTGCCCCCCTGTTGGGAAACACTGGTCTAGAGTTACCACAGACAACACAAATATTATGTATTTCAGGAGCAACTCGCAAAATAACAAAGAACATAATACGCGTGTTAAACGTCCGTATGCAGAAGTTCACTGTCTTCGGCTTGTTCACATTGGATGCATTATTACCGCTGCATTTACTAGCATTGACGACTACATACACCGTTGTAATGTTGCAGTTTGCATTTTCGTAATCAAAAACATATAAAACATCTGTCTATCCCATAGTTTGTTTTTGATGACGTAAAAAGCTAAAGTAATTGTTTTTTTTTTTCATAATAAAAAAAGTTAATACTATAACACTATTAGTTTGATTGAATATTGAATTTAGGAATCAATTTAATTATAGTAATAATTAGCATGTTTACTACGACCCTTTATATATACCTATCATATAGATACATATAAGCAACTAACGCAATACTAAAAAATAATCGGTCTATTTACGCACTTATTTTGTGTAAATATAACTAATGGTTTGTATTCAATCAGAAAAAAGCAAAGCACGACAGTGGCTCCATCTAGTATTTCACATAGGAACTATTACATACGGTCTTTTGACTAAACACAAAAACAACAAAATATATTCATTTAAGAACGGTGTACCTCAATACAGTAATACCCCGCTTCACGCGACCCCGTTATCTGCGGTTTCACTATTCAAATTTCGCGTTCAATTGCCCCGCATTATGCGAAAGAGTGCGTATAAACATAATGTAGTCATCAACTTCTCTATGGTCGCGGGAATTTCAGTTAACGCGATTTTTTCCGGAACGTATCCCTCGCGTAAAGCGGGGCATTACTGTATAGTGATTTTAATACTAAAAATATATCAACAAAAAAGCAGTCATTTGACCCATAACTACTTCTGTAAGTTGATTTACTCGTAAGTAATTTATTAAGCGATTAATAATCAATAACGTGATTAAATTTTGTATGTTTGTGTAGGTTTATTACAACACGACGACACACGTCAGCTAAGTTGTTTTAATCTACAAAATGTAAAAAACAGTTTTTCAAGTATTAATAATTAGAACGTGGCGTGTTAAGATGTCTTCGTTAGAGAAACTGAATTGCGATTTAATCGAGGAGGATTTCTTTGAAGTTTTCCGACCTGTTTATTTACTACAAATATTATTGGGAGGCGCGAGAATCCAATACAACAGTAAATTCATCACTGCGCCGACGAAACATAGACAATTTTATTCTATGATTGTATTCTCCGTAACCACTTACGCTTCATTCTACGTTATGCTCATCCTGAACCGTTTTTCAGCGATTACCAATCCAGTATTAGTGTTATTAAACTTGATTAACTTTCTAATTGTTTATACGAATTATTCAATTGTTATTTTAACAAATAACTTCTTCAATAGACGCCTCAATTCGCAAATTTATATCCTAATGCAAAATATAGACCGTACTCTTAAAATGCATAAACAAAACTCACACTATAACGAAATGTATAAATTCAACTTAATATTTACAATTGTAATAATTGTAATTTATATATTATTATTTATTTTTCATTATTTCAATAAACAAAGGACAGATTATTCGATTGTTGTTGTAGCTGTATTTTTTTTCTCGTTATCCGTACAAGACTTCGAAATTGTTTCGTTTAGTTCGATAATTAATTTTCTTATTATAAGAACTCGTCAAATAAATGTTAGTTTAAATAATGGACTCGACGGCGAAGCTGAAACGACTCATATTTTTAAAGCTTTCAAAGGAACTATCGAAGTATATCGGATGTTACAAAGAATTTATAGTATTTATGTAAGTAATTATTTTATATTGACTTTATTTGTTTTACATTTAACACTAGAACTACTGACCGGTTAGTATTGTTAAGAAATAAAACTAAAAATATAATAATAATATTCTTCATTTTGATGTAAAGGCCTCTGGTCGTTTAATATTTAAGACAACAACTGTCAAATGGTACTTTGAATAAAAAAAATCCCGTTACAAGTGACACGTGTCTCGTTTTCTTTCTTAAAATAAAAATAACCAGTAAAATCCATAAAACCTTTCAAATATTACAGGTTTCAAAAATTTTTAAACCTTACTCGTTATTTTTTACAATTCTACAATAAATTTATTGATTTATATTTAATACTTTGCAAGCACAAGTCATCCGGTCATTTTGACCGGCTGATAGTTCTAGTGTTGTTGTTAATTATAAAATTGGAAATATACCGCTTTCCCTGTTAATTTAAAATTATTTAAATGCATTTATTCTTTCAATATTTAGTTAATTTAGCTTAACACAGTCTGTTATCTCGTTTACTTTGAATAATTGCAAACGTCATAATTGCGGTGATGTAAAGAAAATAAATACAATAATAAGCTTTTTAAATTAGGTAAAACCTGTTAGTACAAACTTATTTTACTAAGAAACAAGCTTCACTAGTGTATTGCTATAAAGTCACTGTGTAACACTACAACAATTTTAACCATTGGTAACACCGGGTTTCCGGAAGTGGTGAGCTCGGTCGGCCATCTTTTTTTTAGTAGTGTAATGTTAGCGGGTGTATGATATCATGTAGCATTCTTCTTTTTTAAATATGTGAAATAATATTACATTTTATTAATTATGTTGTGTTATAATTGTTTTACAACTGATATATTTCATTTATATATAATGTGTCGCATTTTAGTTCAGTTTAGTTCACACTAAATATAGCTTTTTTCTTTTCATTTGAACTATACCTGTTTTGTATAAACAAATTTAATTTTCAGATTTTAATGATAGCAACATACGGTTGTATCGGTATATTGATTATTATTGAAAAAGGTATTCAAATGCAAAACGTAAGTTATAATAGTATACCTTAATCAAAACATCTCTACTTACCAGTGTTACCAACCCTACTGTTTTAACAGTCGATTAGCTGTTTTCTGTTTCATTCCTAATTTTTACTGTTTTTCAAATTAGCGTTCAGCGCCACCTATTACACTATGCAAATCTTTTTTGATAACTACAGTGTAATAAAACGCACTGATACTAGATGCCAGTATCTACTCTTGTTATTTGAAACCACAGAGAGACACAAAAATTTAACAAAATATGTAGATTTTGAAAAAGAAAATGATTGAGGATGAAAGTGGAAAATATTTTTACTTTGATTTTCGTTTTTTATTATGCTGTGTTCAATATTATTATATAACAATGTATGCGAGTCCTGGTAACTAATAAAAGTAGGTGATCGTTTTAATTATATGAGGACAGTATGAACTCTACCTTTTTACTTTACTGTTTTCTCCTGTTTCTTTTTATTGGTGAGCTGCTGTCTTTTAGTTTATGGGGGTTGGCAACACTGCTACTTACCTTATTAGTTACCGCGGTCCCTTGAATGTTATCGGCAAGATAAGCTTGGAAGAAGTCGAACATAATGTGTAAGCATATTGGAAAGGATAATACAGAAAGATATGTTTGTCTATGGTAGTGATAAAAATATACACTATAAAAAATAGCATAGCATGTAGAAACATAAGTAATTTAGTAACTTTATAACAGTGCGATTTTCAAATGGATACAGTTTTTGTAGGTACATAAGCGATAGAAAAGGAAACTATCCCGGTGTCGTGAACGGCAAAGAAGATATCTGTGGGGTTATCACGAGTTTAGTCTGGCTTTCGAATCGAGCTGTCACAAGTAAAACGGACCTGTTAACAATCGGGATCATAAATTTTTACTAACGACTAACGATCACCAGCAATCTATCAAATGAACGAAAGATCGAGACGTTCGAAAATTAACAAAAAGTATCTAAAATATTGTAGTTCCAAATCCGCACGCAGTGGCGTTGCTCAAATTTCCATACAAATCGCTTGAAGCGAACTCGGTTCGAAAGCCAGACTAAAATTCGTGATAAGCCCACTGTATTCCTTTCACATATGCCTCAATCTCGACACGATAAGAACATAGTTATCCCTTTCTAATGATTCTTTCTTCCAGTCTAAAGTCTGTATCCATTTGAAGATTATTGTTTGTACATACTTTCGTCCCAACATACAGATATGTCATTTTATATATTACTTACCGTGTTTCTTGATTCTTCCAGGTGTTAACACTTCAAGAGATAGTGATTGCGTCTATTGGAATAATAAAAATAATAATAGTTATTGTTTTTTTGAGTATTTACAACCAACTGTATATTACGGAACTGAAATCTCTATCCAAATGTTGTTCCTATATTTTATGTAATGGTAAGTAATATAATATTTTCAAATTTAATATTAAACCTCCTATCTTTAAACTTAAACTTTACTATACCTATCTCTTTCTGAATAATATTTGCATATATGTGTATGTTCATTATATATTTGGTTTACTTATATTTATGTATTTTATTTATCTAAATTGCATTGCCCAGTACTATTACTGCTTCTCCTATGACAATTGGTTATCTGGAAGAAATTACTTTTAGTGATAAGATCGCCAATTGCTCTAAATCTGTTTCCTATAAGTTAATTTGTGTCAGCATTGTTATTATTATGTTTTTAAAGCAATAAAGTATTTATTATCATTATTTAATTTGGGGCTTTTATCTATCAAGACATATGAGCCCCATAGCGCCTTACCTGGATTTACAAAACTTAACATTAAAGAATAGGGAACCGCTGATGAACCATCTTGCAGAAATCCCAACACATATTTAATGTCGGTCCAGTCAAAATGATCTGCGCTAAACCAATTTTTTATATATGTATTTTGTAGGCTGAAAAATATTAGATAAAAAGAAATTCTTATTTTTCTTCTTTTACATATTAATGGCCTCAGATATCTATTAAAGACAATTCTGCCAATGTCAAGTATTCAAAAAGAAATTATGAAAATTTTATTCATACGTAAATAATAATAATAATTTAATAAAATACAAATTAATATGAACTGCTACAAAATCTGTGTTGCCAATGATAAAAATTTTAAATTAACGGATTTCTCACAGACAATCAACTCTTCATTCTTCTTCACAGACAAACCTTCAAAATGTGTCAAAAATATACTCCGTCTACAAAAAGTATACAATAATGCATTCTCTGTCTTCGGCTTGTTCACATTAGATGCATTATTACCGCTGCGTTTACTTGCATTGACGACCACATACACCGTTGTACTGCTACAGTTCGCATTTTTATAATTATTCACAATTTAATCAGGAAATGTATAAATAAAATATTACTATATATCAAAAATAAACACTTTTATTAGCTATAACGAAAAACTACTAAAGCCTTCACAGCCAAATAAATATTCAGATCTAACAAAAAAAAAAACAGGAGCATAAAAACAAAACAACAATATTTCTAAAATCTGACAACAATAACACTTATATATTTATTAATTTAAAGGAAAAACAATTAAACAAAGCCTCTAATTAGTTTTAACCTTTCTATCTCTCAATAGACTAGTAATAAAATATTCACCAGCCCTATAAGAGGAACGTACTAGCGGACCACTGGCCGTATACAAGAAGCCCATTTCGTTGCCTCGTTTCTCCCAAAAGGCGAATTTATTCGGAGTCACATACTCGTGTACTTTCAAATGTCGTTTTGTTGGCTGCATGTACTGTCCTAATGTCAGACAGTCTACACTGGCTTCGCGGAGATCTATAACAAAATATATATATATATACATAAGTCAAGTTAATTGCAGGCAGTGGCGGCCTTAGCCATTGCGAGGCCCTAAGCGGCAAGTCTTTGCGAGGCCCTTTGTCCTTCGTGAAAAGTACGTGTGCGAAAGTAGATCTAGTTGTTTGGTTTAGGTATTACACATATTCAGTTCTTCATACAATTCATGTCCATCAATATCATATTGCATATATTATATATATATATATTTTTAATTTGCTTGGGTTGTTGCGCGAGGCCCCTGCAAGAGCGAGGCCCCGGGCGATTGCCCCGTTTGCCACCCCCTAAGGCCGCCGCTGATTACAGGGGAAGCTGTGAGTAGAGCAATGAAAGCTCTCGGCTCGACTTGTCATCCTATGCACTAGTTGTAGTTCAGTCAATAGCAGTGGCGTCAACTAGAGCCCCAACTAAACTATATACTAAACTAAGAATACAGGGGAGTTCCCCGCAAGTTTCAAACAAAGATGTTTGAGACTTGTTGGGAATTCACCTATATTTTTTAAATAAGTTTCCATTATAAAGCCGCGTTCCTGAAATCTGGTTTATTTATATTCCGAATGTGGGAAATATTTTCACTAGTTCAACTTATGGTTTGTATTCTAGGGTCCGAGGGACCACCTGGGCTTTAGCAGCTACGCCACTGGTCAATAGTTAATATTGTACAGACTTTGCAGCTTATCATTGCAGATAAGCTGCACACCGAGTGTACTAAGCAATCCAAAAACGCACTACATCCCAACACAATACTACATATAAAACACAACACTACCTTTCATAGTCTGTTCAATCTGCTCATCAGTTTCACCCAAACCCAACATAATCGACGTCTTAGTTATAAGCTCGGGATTCAACTCCTTCGCTGTCTTCAACACACTCAAAGTTTGCCGATAACTGAAATAAAATACAATATCAATATGGAGATCCATAACTGAAACCAATTAGAATATAATAATAATACTAACCCAGCGCGTCTATCACGCACAAACGGCGTCAACCGTTCCACAGTTTCAATATTATGCGCGTACACATCCAGGCCAGAATTAGCTATTAAATTAATACTGTCTCTATTACCGCGAAAATCTGGCACGAGACACTCGACCAATATATCTGGTTTCCTGTCAAATTACACAAAAAATAGTTAGTGAGGATGTTAGTATTCAAAAATTACACTCAAGCATAGATTGTCTGAGTAGAGTTCTAAAACTACAAACGATTCTTAGAACTCAGAACAAAAAAGACCGGTCACACGCTTGAAAATTTGTTGACGTGATTTTTAACCAATGATAATAATCCATTGCAACTGCCTACTGTCATTCTGTTACACACATTTATAAGAAATCGTTTCAAGTAACGACTTATGAATACGTTAAACACTCCGTAACAACATCACCGGCCACTGGGTGAGCACTCAACGTGTTTTACTTGGGGACCACTTGTACACCGGGGGGGCATGATTTAAACGCATACAATACAAAAAAATATTTAAAAAATAATACACGTAAAAAAAAATGCCAGTCCATACATGAAAAATACGATTTTGCAAACAGAAATGCAAATTATTGTTTAAACTGGATATTTGATATACAAGCATATGCAACATATTACTATTTTATTTTGATTACTGTCTAATGGTTGCCATGTTTAAAGAATTGTAATTTATTAGTAAATAATTTTGACTGCATAAAATAGAATAAAATGCATTTAAGTAATGATCAGGTTTAATAAAACTTTAAAAAATCTTAATATAATGTGAATGTGAGTTTGTTTGTTACGTTTTCACGCAACAACTACTTAACCGATCATCATGAAACTTTGTACACATATTTTTGGTGGTACTAGAAGTAACATAGGATACTTTTTATTAAAAAAAAATATTATTTTTCACTATATTTCCAATTGACTATAGGTTCAGCTGTTTGGAATTTTTCTATATTTATTTTTATTTCCGTCTGTCATTTTTATATTATATATGCAGTATAAAACTATTCGAATTTTTGAGGTTAGGTGTCATTATTGTGGTTAGATGCCACTTTATTACAGAAGTGTGATAGGCATTGTCTGTTGACTGAAATATGAAACATCTTTAAACTTCATAGTAATCTATATCTTCATTATTACGCAGACATAGTCACTTGCAACAGTTAGTAAATATATATTCAGACCAATGTGTGCTTAATATAAAATACATAAAACTTACTGTTTTTTAATCTCAACAACAGTCTCAGCTATATGAGCTGCTCCACCATCCGGCAAATCTGAAACACAATTTTTAAGATGAAGACACTTTGAAGTTTTTTTACCAGATAGTCTCAAGAAGCTGGTAAAGCAGACATAGCTACCTATAGCAATTGTTACATGCAGAACTAACAACGAGATCACATACAGCGACATCTCAGATGAATTTGATATTTTCTAGAAACTAGCATTAAGATAACTATTGTTTTAATGGATCACTTTGCTCTATTGTCAATAATTTCTGCTGAACATGAAGTATAAAGATTATTTTTGTATGTTTTCACACTTTGGGTTGCGTTATTGAAGTTTTCATATGGATCCCTTACGTTTCAGACCCTATTCAATACGTACAAACAATAAAATGTTTTCTCTTTATATATTAGTATAGATGTATTTTTTGTGTTCTTTAGCTTGTAATCTGCAGTCTTTCCTATTTCTTAAAATAAAATAACAAATCATCAAGGCTATGTTATTACCGTTACTTCATATTGTTCAGTTGTATTTTGATAAGTCCAAGTATCCCATGATGTAAGGGAACAGAATATGCTGTATTGAAGATATACTCACCATCCCTGTCAACTGAAGTCAGTACGATATATCCTAGCCCCCATTTGGCAATAGCAGTGGCCGTGTGTACAGGTTCAAGGGGATCTAACGGAGGGGGCGTCCGTGATGTCTTTACGGAACAAAACATGCAGCCTCGTGTACATGTGTCTCCCATTAACTGGAGTAAAACAATTTTTTATTGTGTTTTGTATTATAATAAACATGCTGAAATATATATGTTATTTAGATATATTTATATCTCTTATCTATATATCTTATCTAAGTATGTTATTTTTATTGAATTTAATTTCAAATTCAATAGTTAGTTCTGTAGATAGAGCACAATTGTATATAGGGTTTTCGTATTCAATAAAATAAATATTATTATTATTAATAATAATAATAGTCAACTTATTTACAAATATTCACAAAGAAAACATGCTATCTAACGTCATCCTGCATGGTACCGTCTTCGGATCACTGACGAGCTTACCTCACTGTAAGCAAGATACCAGCTCCGTGCTCACAGTGGCAGAAATTGCTTCTTATCTGGTCAAGCACAATTATTTTGCATGACTGAAATTAAATTACCATGATAGTAGCAGTGGATGTGCCATTCTCCCCTCCACTCCAGCATTCCCCTATGTTAGGACAACGAGCCTCCTCACAAACTGTGCTTAATTTCAAACTACGTAATTGCTGTTTCACTTCGGCAAACTTTGTACCTAAAACGCAATTTTTAACAGTATTTCACTAAATTCCCATGGCACAAAACTGTAGTACAGAAACGTCTGCTATTAAACAAAATGCTAGGAACATATATATAACACATTCACTAACCTGTTGGAATGGAAGTCTTTAACCATGGAGGCAATCTTAACCTTTCAGTTTCGCCTTTTTCACGTTTAAGTTTCCCTTCATACTCGCCCCAAGTTTTAGGCCGATCCTCAGTAACAAAGTCCGCTAAACCTGGCCCTTCTCTTATCTTCTCCCTGATTGTATCTAATTTGCTTGTGTGATTACATCTTTGTATCTAAAAATAACGAAACAATCTTACAAAGCGATGATAATCAATTTCGATGTGGCGTTTATGTACATACCTCATAATTTCTAGATGTTAAAGCCGTTTTTAATTTATTACGAAACATGTTTTAATTATTTCCTAGTTAACCCTCATTCAAAACAAACCTTATCAGCCCAAGGGCGCTAAATCTTTTTTAAATTCCATTGATTATCTCCACAGACAATTTATTGAATGATCCATTCAACAAAACAACATTCATGCTAAGGTATTTTTTTCTCCTTACAACACTGTATTTATTTCAAAATGTCAGATGTCGTCAATAAAAAATGCATTTTTTGTTAGATTATGTTTGTCGATGAAATTAATTTATGCGTGTTACATAATTACGTTTTACATATTTTAAAGAGCCGAAAATAGTGAGTAGTGTAACTTTTATATTACTATAATGTTTACGAGTGACCTTGAACTATAAACCAAACAGCTGTCAACTTTGTGTTTGTGGGGTAAAATAATACTTTTGATTAATTTTATTTTTATCAAGATGAAGACTGTAAGCCAATATATAGAAGACAAAATGGATGAGGCGGTGGCACATTACATGATTACGCATCCGACTAACGAAGTGAGTAGAGACCGCAATTTCTGTAAGTAAACAAAAGATCGTTTGTTATATTTACGCTTTTTACAGGTAGTACATTTAGATAATGGTATGCCGCTATCTCTACAGGATGGGAGACAAGTGTTAACACTCATGCATCCATCTAATTTCCATACATCTTTACATAGGTTTGTTATTACATACTTTTTTTTTCTATTTACACATGTTAATTGGTAAATTGTTTATTATTCGTCTATGCTTTTCAATATTGTAAGTTGTACATATTTTAATCTAATTTAGAATACTGTTTTTTATTTACAAGATAGTGCATTTGATAAATTGTAAGTTATAACTTTGTAGTTACTAGTTTTATGGTTATTTTTTTACCTTTATAAATAATTCTCTCATGCATGGGCGTAGCCAGCCATGGGCTCAGGGTGGGGCAGCAGTCTAAAATAATATGTAACTAGCTATAATATATATAGAGGGTAGTTTCTCAGTCTGCCGTCAACCATTAAAAGGCTTGGACGTATTTAGTGTTTTAATTACAAATACTCACGCGCATATCTTACACTAACAAATATACGCGGTCTTACCCCGGTTAATTTTTTCATGCCAAAAATTTACACCCGCACCCTATAGCACCCTGTATCTGTATGTATAATTCTAATTATCCAAAATAGATGATTAGGTTTTTAGATTTGATTAGGTACCTTACAGGTCAGAGCCAAGGTGAGGCAAGTGCCCCATGCCCATGCTCTCATGCTATTATTTTTTTTGGTATATGGGTAAAATAAAAGCCGATTTCAATTTATTACAATATATTCAATTAAGTACAAGTTTTTTAAATGTAAAAATAAATTAACTGATTGAAAAAAAAAATACAGCTTATAATCCAGTGATTCAAATTCAAATGTCTTTATTGCATGTCACAATTATTTCAGATGTCATATATTATTCAGTGTCAAATGTGACACCCGGTATATATATAATAACAATAAACAATTTAAATTAATAAACTAAATTTCATTTACTGTTTCGAATCATTGAGGTATTCGTCAATAGAATAAAATCATTTTAAAATCAAATATGCCTTTAATTTATTTTTAAATTGTGTTAGGCTTTCATCTCGTTTAAGAACTCTCGGCACAATATTATTAAAAAATTTTATTGACATGTTATACGGATATATATATATTCAAAAGCTCGCCAGTTATAAAGCTTGTTTTAGTTGACCAAAATACTTAATAGAATTGAGTTTTGATTATTTTTAAGTCTATATTCAGAAATGATGCTTGAACGTAATTTGATCTGTGATCACCTGATCATTACTTAAATGCATTTTAATCTATTTTATGCAATTTTTACTAATAAATAATAAATCTTTAAACACGACAACAGTAATCAAAATAAAATAGTAATATGTTACATATACTTATATATTAAATATCAAGTTTAAACAATAATTTGCATTTTCTTTCTGTTATTTATATTTCAAGTAATGATTGAAACGTTTTCTTATAAATGCATGTAACATAATGTAATGACAGCTAGGTGACAGTAGATAGTTGCAATGGATTATTACTAGAGATGTTCCGACTAGTCGGCCACTAGTCGGTAAAGCCGACTATCCGGCCACTATCGTAGTCGGCGACTAATCGGCAAAAAGCGGCGACTATCCGGCTTGTTACTTTGTGTCTATTTCTCAATAAAATGTATGTGTTACTTCCTTGTAAAGAAAACATATTGATGACATTTATCAAACAAAATTAGTATCTTAATTATAAAACAAATCAACATAATATTTTATGTCATAAATTGCAATACTGCGTGATGATATATATGATGATATCGTCAAACTAGTGAGCTGTAAAACTCAAAAAACTTTCTTTGTTATTTATATTTGTCCACGTGTCAGTAGTGACTGAAATTGCAGCGAATCAGCTGTAAACGAAGCGTCACGGGAATCCCCTACACCGTAATCGGTTTGGCCGATTAGTCGGCTTGTTTACAACCGACTAATCGGCTAGTCAGCTAGTCGGCCAAAGTCATAATCGGCACATCTCTAATTATTACCATTGGTCAAAAATCAAGTCAACAATATTTCAAGTGTGCGATTGTTCTATTTTGTTTTGTACGATTGAGCGGCATTTGCAGTTTTGAACTCTACTCAATGAATCTATGCTTGAGTATAATTTCTGAATGTGAACCTTAGTGTCTATATTTATTCAGCAGATCAGTTAGTGAGGTGGGAGAGGGAATGAATGAAACAAGCTCCTGGGGTGAAGAAATGTTGGATGCTGAAAGACTTGCAGCCTTTGTTGGTCTGTTACCACCGAATTCAAGGCAACCCATACATGGATATGTGAAAGTAATTATTATTATTATTTTATTGATAGCCCAGCATATGACCACACTCCGCCTGATATTAAGCTGGAGTGCGGTCCATGAGCATAGACAACTGTTACCACAGATACTATACATGCTTGAGGAGACAAATGTGCTCTGTCTGAATCAACAAGGCAAACTCCTCTCGTTATCCCGGCTACTTCCAAGCTGATCCGGAAACACGACTAGGCCACTTCACGGGTGTTCCGCTTGAAAGTGGTGGTACTACCCCGGGACGGCATACTGGGCTAATGCCACCATCAGTCTGCCTACCACTCTTTGTGTGCCTATATTATTCAACTATAGGCATTGAGCGACCAAAGTACATATAACAAAGTTACATTAGTACCAGCTTAATTTTTGAGAGATTCGAACACGGCCGCTTTTAATAATCTAATCTAATAAATATATATTGTGAATTTGAATTTGAAATGTGCAGGTAACGAGAAGTGAAGTGGAGTCTCCTTCAATGCTGGATGCGCCTATAAGATTGTTTAACTACCAAAATATAGTAAGTTGACTCCGCTTTAGATTTATTAGTAAAATAATACAGTGGTTCTCAAAGTTAACTTCTATAAAAATCCAATCTTGAGATTCGCTCTTGATTGTCTTAGAAAAATAGAGGTATATACGACGCGCTTCGTCACTTCACGTGGCATCATCAGGATATGTGAAGTGGAGGTTATTTTCCGTCATCGACATAATGTAGCAGGAATTATGAGCAAAATAATTTTAAATAATTTCCTTTAATATGGATTTCCGCAAAGTAACGCCTTAAACAATTAATGATAGCTGAAACTTAATTAAAATTGCAGGATGATCCACATAGCAGTCAATTGGGTGAGCAGCAGAGTGTGTTACCATCACTTCCCCGATGTTCGAATGCAGAAGAGCAATGGATCACAGATAAACAGCACAAGGTATTGTTGATAATTGAATTTTTGTCCAAATATTAACCCATTACTTCCCACTGTCCTATTTTTAAGACACTATATTTAATTTTTTTAACCTATTAAGAGTTTTATTTTTTATTGTTTCGTGAAATGTCACAAGGGTATTATACTATAAAGAGACTTGACGAGTTTATTGTGGTATTCTTCTCGTCATACGCCTTTCCGAAGCCATTGTAGAGTCTAACAATGAGCAAGCGCACGCCTCTAGTGCTTATACTAATAAACTAATTTCATTTCAAGAATGCACCACTAATTTATTGGTGAGGCTGCAGTGGTGGTGAAATAAAACAAAGGTCACATCTTTTTTCAGAGTTCGCCAATATTGCCAGAGCCTGAGTCCCAAGTCCTCGAGATAGCATCCCCGGCTCCGAGCAATAAACATCACAGTAAGAAAAGTCTACCTCACAAGAAGCGCATTTCTAAGAAACTTAAACGTAATGCTGGCAACACCACACCACAACAGGCTAGTCTATTTATGTATTTGTAAATTATACAAATATAACCTCGACGGTAGCGCCCTCTATACTGTAGTTTGTATTTAAGGCTTATTTTAAGACTACAGATTACAAGTTAAAGAATACAAAAAATATATAAAGAAAAACAAACATAAATCTATAATCCTATTAAAGTCAAACACTAAATATATAGAAAAAAGAAAAGAAAAAAAAAACAATAAACAATTAAAACAATAGTTATCTTAATGCTATCTTAATGCTGATGGCTGAACGACTCAATGTTATTTCACTTGCGAACATCTTTGTTAGAAACTTGTGGGGAACTCCCCTGTATTCTTGGTTTAGTTGGGGGCCTAGTTTATTTTATTATTATTATTATAAAAAATAATGAAATTAAAATAATTTGTGATTTTTCTGCGGTCTTGCTAGGTTTGGTATTGCAAATATAAAAAAAATCGATTGTTTAATCTTCAACACGGTTATATTAAAGTTGCTATTTTGTTATTTCAGGACATGGTCGTCATAACAGTGAATCAAGAAGAGATACTGCCTGATAACTACACGTCGTCGCACACCATTGCTGACTCACAACAAGCAACGCATGAGGTATTTACACTCATATATTATAACTAGCTGTTGCCCGCAACTACGTCTGCGTAATAATGAAGATGTTTCATATTTCAGTCAACAGACAATGTCTATCACACTTCCACATAATAAAGTGGCATCTAACTATAAAAATGACACCTAACCTCAAAAATTCAAATAGTTTCATACCGCACAAATGCAAATGGAATTTATCAAAATCCTTTCTTAGGGGATGCCTACGTCATAGTAGCTTTATGCATGCAAAGTCTCAGTCCGATCCGTCCAGTGGTTTGGGCTGTGCGTTGATAGATCACTATGTCAGTCAGTCACCTTTGAGTTTTTTATATATATAGATAATAATAATAACTCTTTATTGCACACGTTATGAGAAAATAAAAATAAAAAAAAAACAAAAGGCGGCCTTGGCCTTATCACTGAGCAGTGATCTCTACCAGGCAATCAACCTTTAGGTAGTAATATTACCTAGAATACTAAGCAGTGAGTATTTACAATTTTTCTACTACCCACATTAGCAGGTCTTATTACATAGTTCTTGATAGAGTAGACTTCGCAAAGAGTGGTGAAGAAGTGGTGATATTAATTTTAGATGGTAGTCAACGGATCGATACTATGTGTTTAGCACAGCCATTCTCAAAGTGCTGTTCCACGGAACCTTAGGGCTAAAATACTGCAAAAAATACCTACCAAAGGGAGATTATAAGGTTACATCTAAATATTCCAACTAAATATTACATTGCAATATGATTATTCATAAATACATATAAATCAGTTTTTTATAATTATGTTAAGGCTTTTTCCTTCGCTAAAAAAGTTTGAGAACCGCTGTACTAGCATATGTACCTGTTTGTCGTGAGATTCTACTATAACTTCGAAAAGGCGTATGATGAAAAGAAATACCACAAGAAACTTGTCAATTGTCATCTGTACATGAAGTAATAAACAAAAATTTAACTGAAATTTAATTCAAATAAAAAAATAAATAGTTTAGTGACGTATATTAGTTGATAAAGTTTTTTGAAATTAGTTGAATCGTGTTAGTATCACTACAAATGTATTTACTTATTTTATTTATTGGGTCCACAAACAGGGCTCTACAACTAGACTACGAATTAACATCACACTAAGAATTACAATAATCGAATTGTAGGCCCTATGCACAGTGAACACAGCATGCACTAACATTACAAAACTATTTACAACTAGCTTTTGCCCGCGACTTCGCTCGCATTTAAGTCATTAAATAAGTGTCAGAGATCATTTCATTAGAAATGAATAAATATGATTCCAAACAGCTGAAAGTGTAGTAAAAAATACATTTTTTTTTTAAATAAAAAGTATCCTTTGTTACTTCTAGTACCTCCAAAAATATGTGTACAAAGTTCCATGATGATCGGTTAAGTAGTTGCGTGAAAATTTATAATATTAGTAGGGATTAAGTCAAATAAAAATAAAATATAATCATTCATTAATTAAATCAAAATAACAATCAAATCAAATAAAAAATATAGTTTGTTAAGACTTTGTGGTTAAAACGAGTTTTGGAAGGTAGGCTTTGGATTATAATTGTAGAGAAAGTTAATTCGATTTGGTTTAAATAAAATACCGGTTAGTGCACCGATTGTAACACCTGTTAATGTGATTATATTTTGGGGAGTTATATAAAGAGTTTGGCTCAATCCCAGGATAAAGAACTGAACTTTATATCAGTTCACATTCTACCCTCAAATAAATTACCATGTATATAAACAGTTGTTTTGCAGCCGACGCCGTTCCAGCTGAGGTCCGTGCTGATATGTCAGATATGTGGCGATTACTACGGCGAGGAACAATTGAAGTTCTACCAGCATTTGAAGCATCATTATGAGCCACAATCGACTATTATCATAGAAAATCCAGTCTCCGATTTGGGTATTGATAAGGTAATGTGATGGTAACTTACTTGTTAATAGGAGCTGGTCTAGATTCATTTATGAATCTAATTTGGTCTAGATTCATCTATAATTAGGATCTAGTCTAGATTCATCTATGAATTGAATTTGGTTTAGATCCATGTATGAATGGAATTTGGACTAGATTCATTTATGAATTGAATTTGGACTAGATTCATTTATGAATTGAATTTGGTCGAGATTCATCTATGAATTGAATTTGGTCCAGATTCATCTATGAATTGAATTTGGCTTAGATTCATTTATGAATTGAATAGGTCATATTTGCATTTCTTCCAGATGACCAACACGTGCGTGGTGGACAATCATTCGTTGTTGCCGGACTCGTTAGTTGAATTGTCACTAGAAAACACATTGCCGACCACAAAATCAATGATATATCAACCGATGATCAAAGATTCTATATTGACAACAAATGAGAAGCCCAGCTACAACGGCAATAAGGTGCTGTATTCGGTGACCAATCAGGACGAGTATCCAAAGAGCAGTTTGGCATTTGGGAGTGTGGAGAAGGCTGAAGTTTATAATTGTGCAAAGTGCAACAGTGCATTCAGGAAGCACAGGCATTATGAGATGCATCTGAAGGTAGCGCATTCCAAGGTCAGTGCAATCTCATCCATATATGCTAAGGCACCTTTCAAGTATTACGTAACGCAATTCTTGAAGATTTTTGACCCTCCCTCCCCCTTGATTAATTACTCCCTCCTCCTAATTGATAATTATTAAATTAATTTCATTTATATTTGTATATGTATTGACGAGTAAAAGCGCTCTATTGGAGCCCAATTATTAAAAGTAAATAAATAAATAAAATTAAAAAATGTTATGTAATGTCCCCCCTCCCCCCTATGTAATTTCCCCCCTCCTTCCCCGCTCAAAAAG
Organism: Tineola bisselliella; assembly: GCA_028551675.1. Taxonomy (NCBI): domain Eukaryota; kingdom Metazoa; phylum Arthropoda; class Insecta; order Lepidoptera; family Tineidae; genus Tineola; species Tineola bisselliella. Next base: position 128,430 of record JAPWLS010000537.1, read on the forward strand.
TCACGTAATGGTCACATGTTTAAAACACTAACGAATAGTGACAACGAAAATAACATACAATACACTCGAGGGATTCCCCGAAACATAAGCGAAAAGGGTTGCCAACTTAGAAGATTTTAATTCTTTTTTTTTTATTTAAATTTAAAAAATAATATTATGTAACACGTTGTGTATGTGCCTAGTTTACTTATTAGAAAGGCTCATTAAAAAGGTTTATTCATAAGATAAATGACAATCTAGAGCAGGGGTCGGCAACCTTTTCAAAATTAACCAAAATGTGAGTGTGTGATATAAAACGCTGGCTGACGGACAGTATGCAGGAATGGAAAAGAAAGGTACTTACGATGGACTCGGCTTTCCCTCTTTTCCACTGTCGTCTCCGAAGCGATCCTTAGGTGCTGATTTATTGTATGAGTCGATTCTTCCTTTGATTGCGTTGAAATGGTGAATAGAATTACGATGCACGATTTTTTTGTCGGCGGTGATCCGAGCGCGTGCGTTCACGTAGTTGTTCCTAGTTACACACACTGTCGCCGAGAGGGCGTTGCCATCGGGACGAAATAAGGTGGCGGGAGGAACAGGAATGTTGCCAGCCAGCAAAATGAATAATAAATAGGGGGAAATAATTATCTATGAATTTATAGATTTGGTACGGAACGTGCCGCTCACCTTAAAAGAACTCGTTTCTTTTAACGATAAATTTTATACTTAAATCAGCCTTTGTAAGACGTTAAATCAATTAAGAGTAAAGAAAAAAAAATAAAGAAAACTATAACTATGAATAATATATGAGATATTGAAATTAATTTTTAGGTAAAGCACATATTGGGCGCTTGACCAATGTGTTCCCTAATTTTAAGGTAACTACTCTGACGATATTGTCACTGCCCAGGTGCAGAGCATGGACACGAGCTAATCGCCATTGTAATGGAGGAGTGGAATCATTGACTACTACAATGTCACCCTCGCTAATCGGTGCATCATGATTATGCAACCATTTTGTGCGAAAGCAAAAACATTGTGTACGGCCACGCCCCAATGATGCAATGTTTTTGTGTAATGTTTCGAAGAAACAGGAGCAGGAGACTCGGCTTTATGTAAACAAACTGACCTACTGCTATTATTTTTGGTATAATGACAGATCTAGGGATGGGCATATATAAAATTGACCGATTGATCAATTGATCAAAAGTAAAATAAAATAAAACGTATTTTGATATTAATTCTCTTTATTCGATTCGTCACAATTAGAGTAACTCTAAGATTCACTAGTATCAAAATTCGTAATGTGTAACAATAAGGCGTCGTAAAATAGTAACCAATAAGCAACAAAGATGAAGAAAGTACGCGCACACGCCATGAAAGACAATGTACGAGTGAGATTTGCGTGGTTGCGATGGTCAGTGTTGTCTATTATGCCTTTTTGTCAGATCCACATTTACGATTTTTGTGATTTCTTTTATTAAATGTTTAAAAAAATGGTAATAACACAAAAATAATTATAATTTATAATAATTTACATTTAAACTTTCTTATCATTGTAACAATTTCTAATATTTGCCACGATCATTCATTATTCTACATTAGTACACATCACTATTGTTTCCATAGACTAACCCAGTTAGAGAAAAAAAAATTTTGACAGATTTGTAATTTTTCGGATGGTTATTTTTGTAGTTAATTATTTATAGTGAATTATATTGTCTTAGTTTATCAGATTTTTTAAAGTGTTCGTTATAATGCCTGTTTTTTGTCCACAAAGGTTTGTTTACGCAACATGAAAGTTCTAAAAAAATCGGTATACTTGTAAATACATTTTTTTTAATGTCAGCTGTTATGACGACTGCGTGAATTTGAAACTTTAATAAAATGTTAACAATGTCTTTGTGTAATGTCGGTCCTGTAAGTAAGGTGTCATTCAACGAGTTGCCGTTGGTCATTTTGCAACTGGCGTCAAAAACTATGTGTGTTTTTGTAGTCGTGCTGCTTTCCTTGATGACGCAGTGATGTGGTATATAATACACTGGAGAATCCGATTCACATGTTGATACCGGTTCCATCGAGATATTCTTGTAAACAGTTATTATAATCTACTTGTAATTTGGGATTACGAAGTAAACGATATTCAAGCTTATGGAATCTAGAAAGAGCAATGTCACGTGATGTGCCGAGCGGGAAAGCTTTGGGCTTGAAAGGAAGTGACACGGTGTACTTGCCTGTAGTATCATTCGGCAGAGGGATGCTTGGTTTCGGGAACAGATTCTAACTCCCAAACCCGCTGTAGGTCAACATCGGTCACAGCCGTGTTGACCTGGTAATGAAATGTTGACAAAGCGTTTGACAACATATGAGTATCAATTTCACCGAGAAGTATATACCCTAGTGGGCCGACAATAGTGTTACCTAGCATTAATTGAGACAGGACGTCTGCTCCTAGCAATATATCGATAGGCTGAGGTATGTAGTAGAATGGATCAGCAAGAGAAAGATTTTTAATATGATGCCATTTACTATTTGGCAATTTAACACTAGGCATGTTATTCATTAATTTATTTATAATGAGTGCCTCAATGTGAATACGCGGTTCGTTTTGATTCCGCAGTGAAATAGTGAAACTAGTTTGCCCCCTTGGTAATAAAGGTTTGTCGCTGCCTACCCCAAAAATCGGCACGTTAGTATATTGCCATGCGAGGCCAAGACGGCGAGCACAGTGTTCAGTAATGAACGTCGCTTGCGAGCCTGTGTCGACAATACAAGGCACGGTATGAGAGGACGCATTTACGTGAACGTCGACAAGTGCTGTAGCGAGAAGAATGGTATGTTTACGTTCACAGCGATCAATGGATGGCGCGCATGACTCATTAACAGCTGTGAGCGCGTGAGAGGGTTGGCTGTTATCACTAGTGTCTATGGCAGTATTTGCATTGTTGTTATTTGAGTGTAACAAAGTATGATGTTTATCATTACATGAACGACAAGTAAAAGATGATTGACATTGACTGACTTTATGACCTACATTTAAACAATTAGCACAAATATTTTTATTTTTAATAAATTCGCAACGTGAAGGGATAGAATAATTAAGAAAAACTGGACATCTAAATAAATAGTATTCAGAATTACAACAAATGCATTTTCTAAATTTATTATTGTTTATGCTTTTGTTCATTTTAATAGGCAGATTCACAGCGAGAGTGCGACGCGTCTCTTTTGGTTTTATCACCTTATCAGACCCATACGAAAGAAAGATTTTTGATTTTGTTACCTTAGTATGTTAATGTAAAGTATATATATATTTGAATATTGTTGTCTTTTAGCAAATTAGTCCAGAAATAAGCGAGTTCAGTGAGCCAGAAGACCTAATGGAAGGTATACAAGTGAACGTGGCTGAAGATGTATCGATAACGGGATCGCAGTCTGAGGCCGCTGACAATGAGCACGCGGCATACAGCGACACGTCTTTAATACTGACGGTGGACAATGGGCACGTGCACCAGGAAGATGTCAAAAACTGGTAAGTGTAGCTTTTGCCCTCTTTTGTATTGTCTCAGAAACCAATGTACTAGTGCTTGAAGTTTCATTTGTTAAGCGTATACAGGCATATGGGCAGGTATATTTATTGATATACGTAATATTTTCAGGTACATTCGTAACAATGTGGAATGCAATGGCGAGGGTTATTGCTCGATATATCCGCCTCAGTCGGCGCAGCAGCAAAGCAGGGAGCCCGACGCTGCCGGACACTCCAAAGGTAATTATTCATTATAGGAATCAATTGTTTAATATAAAGGAAAAACAGGGTGATAATTAGGTGACTTCACACTTAGGCCTGTAGAAATAACACTGGAGCGTAGTTTCATTTGTGATCACCTAACAACATAAAATAGTAGTATGTTACATATATGATATACTTATATATCGTACTTCCAGTTTAAACATTCATTTGCATGTTTGTCCTTCTGCTTTTTGATGTGAAACATCTATTGGCGCGGGTATAAACCGGATCGTTGGCCACGCTATACTAAAGTATATATACAGTCTATATATAGTAGAGTGTACAGTGTGGCGACGCTTTTGACGCTTATATTAACTATAACTATATAGAATAACGTATATAATGAGATCTGGCCAGTTTTTAGATCTGATTATACACATGAAATTATATGTATTCATAGATAATCATATCAAAGTTTATTTTATCGAGTTATTTCTGAAATCTATATCATTTAAGAAGTTTTCGAATTTTTAATTTTTGTATTTAATATAAATAAATGTTTCTTAAATAAATAGTCATCATTTTCTGTAAAAAAAATCATAGTATTTAATTTTTTCATTAAGCAATAATTAGTTCCTGTTGTAATCTTGTCTTCTATGCATATGACTTGAATAAACTCGATGTTTCACATCTGCCAGGCGTCCCGTGACGGCTCATTTTTTATATTATTTTTATATATTAATGAATAACGATTGAAACGTTTTCTTATAAATGCATGTAACAGAACGTAATGACAGCTAGGTGATAGTAGACAGTTGCAATGGATTATTATCATTGGCCAACAATATTTCAAGCGTGTGATTGATCTATTTTGTTTCGTATGACTGAATGACATTTGTGGTTTTGAACTCTACTCAGTGAATCTATGCTTGTATGTAACTTTACATATTTTTTATTAATTATTTCTTCATATATTAATATTCAGGATATGAGCCTTAGTAAGGTAATACATGAAAATTGAACACCCTTGCATGTTGTATGTCATCGTCATTTTATGTTTACCCTTAGGTATACAATAGGATGACAATGCCCCTATATAGCAGCTATTCTTCTACATCATAGTAGATTTATTATATATTATTATGACATTAGTATGCAAGTGGACAATACCAGTATACAGCAGCTAAATTAAATTGATAATTATTAAATTAATAAATTTATTTCATTTATATTTGTATTGACGAGTAAAAGCGCTCTATTGGAGCCCAATTACTAAAAGTAAATAAATTTAAAAAATATATATTTTCAGACAATTTGAATTGAAATATTTATTTATTTAAGAATAATACTACATAATATAGTTGGCAATAATGCACTAGGCATTGCCTGTGATGTAGGGACCCATCACTTACAAAACTTTTAATTAAATTACAACTATATACTTCTTTTTTTAATAAACTTTTACTTCGTTGTTAGGGTCTAGTATGGTATCAGGGTCTCATGAACTGCTCTGTGTCCAGGCTAGAAGAAGCCCAGCGACTTTTATACATTATACAAAAAGGGTCCAAGAAAACTGTTGAACCGAAATACAAATTTTGTTTTTATTAGCGGAAGAATTGCGTCACCTACTCGATGCAGAGGCGGAGCCGGAGACAGACGCGGATGCGAGGCCGCCCCATGGTTACAGCAAGTATGTGCACGAATTGAACAGTGTACCGTCTGATGATAATTCGAGGGACTCCAAGCTTAAGATCAATCTGGACTACGAGGATAATTTGAAGACGGATGTTGTTAAGAAGAATGCTGGAAAGAAATTCGAGTGTGCAACTGTAAGTCTTTATGTCACATAGGCAAACAATTCAAAAGCAATGGCGAGTCAAATAACTGCTCAATGTCTAAACAAGAATATTTTTTAGTCAAATGACCGTTAATCAATATTTATTTATTTATAAAGCCTACCTACTAAATTACATTAGAACTACATATTATAAAAAGGACTACTATTATATAAACTAAATGAAATTTTAATTATAGGATAGGACGGCATGCTCAAGGTGATAAAGGGATAGATACTACACTTCTGATAAAATTACAAAAATACATAAAAATTAAAAAATATATATTAAACAATTTATAAAGATAAAATATGATTAATCTCAGACATCTATACTAATATATAAAGAGAAAACATTTGATTCTTTGTTTGTACGTATTGAATAGGCTCTGAAACTACTGGACCGATTTGAAAAATTCTTTTACCATTAGAATTCTACATTATCCCTGATGAACATAGGATTGGACTAATACAATCAATGAACAAAAAAAGTGGAAAAAATTCTAACCCGGACAAAAAAAATACAGTCGTATAGAAAAAGAAAAAAGAATATGAGTATCTGTGTGGAGCAACTCGCGCCGGAATGGCGAACCTAACCCAAAAAATTCTCAAAGTTCAAAAAAACGGTTTTTTTTAAATAAAAAAAAAACAATGTCTCCGATCAGAAAAAGTTAAATTATAAAGTTGTAGATATTAAAAAAACACATCGATTTGTTTTTGTAGAGTTTAATTCGGTGCATAACTTTTCGAGTTATTTAAAAAAAATCATCGAAAATGACCATTTTTTGTTTTTATAATAACTTTTTTAATTTTTGGTTTTTTTTTTTGAAATTCAGCAAAAAGGTAGGTATTTACTAGCCAAATAAGCTCGTTTTTGTAAAGTTAAAAAATATTAATTTTTTACCGAGATACATCGATTTTTCGAAAAAAAGGTGCCTTCGGAAAATGGCCACTCAAGCCCTAGGGAAGGTCATAGAAAATCGTCAAGGTACGCATTTTCTTTGTGAAGAGTTGTACTTTCATACTATTAAAAAAGGGAATCGATTTTTTAAATTTTTAAGTCCCAAAAATGACTTTGAAAAATCCCCTTTTTTTAAAAAATTACGTTTTTGGACCAAATTTTTTTCATTTTTTTGTTTTAATAACATTATTAACTGCAGCTAAATCAATCAAATAAATTCGTGAAAAAATGCGAGTAACCTATTTAAGCCACAGCCGAAAAATGAAAAAAAATATGGCCCAAAAACATCATTTTTTAAAAAAAGGGGATTTTTAAAAAATTAATATTTTTTAATTTTACAAAAACGAGCTTATTTGGCTAGTAAATACCTACCTTTTTGCTGAATTTCAAAAAAAAAACCAAAAATTAAAAAAGTTATTATAAAAACAAAAAATGGTCATTTTCGATGATTTTTTTTAAATAACTCGAAAAGTTATGCACCGAATTAAACTCTATAAAAACAAATCGATGTGTTTTTTTAATATCTACAACTTTATAATTTAACTTTTTCTGATCGGAGACATTGTTTTTTTTTTTATTTAAAAAAAACCGTATTTTTGAACTTTGAGATATTTTTGGGTTAGGTTCGCCATTCCTGCGCGAGTTGCTCCACACAGATACTCATATTCTTTTTTCTTTTTCTATACGACTATATTTTTTTTGTCCGGGTTAGAATTTTTTTTTTTACATAGGACCAAAAGTTCATTGATTGGACTATATAGAATATTTTCAAAAACGTCAAGGATCCGTATGAAAACTTCAATAATGTAACCCAAAGTGTGAAAAAAACATTATATTGCATACGCTGCGGAAATTATTGACAAAAGAGCAAAATGATGTACTACAGTTTTATAGAGGACATCAATATCTACAAAAAAAAAGTACCGATACCATATTTCTAACTATTATAAATATTATAAAATTTAAACTTCATAGTACTTTATATCTTCATTCGCGTAGAAGGAAGTCGCTGGCAACAGCTAGTGTGTAATAAAAGTGTGTTCAAATTTCAGTGTGGAAAAATATTCAGGCATAGAAACAGTTTGCTGTATCACATCTCGGCACATAAGGGCGTGCGTCCACACAAGTGCAAGGAGTGCGGGAAGGCGTTCGTGACCACAGGTGCGCTCAAGATCCACGCGGGCAGGCACACGGACGCCCGGCCGCACAAGTGCAAGGAGTGCGGCAAGCTGTTCCGACAGTGGGGCGACCTCAAATACCACACGGCCTCCATACACTCGCAGCAGAAGCCGTTCGAATGCGAATTCTGCGGGAAGAAGTTCGCACGCAAATATTCCTATAATGTACATGTTCGTATTCATACGGGGGAGAAGAATTACAAGTGTCATTATTGTACCAAAACATTCAGGGCGAGCAGTTACAGGTTGATTCATATGCGGATACATACTGGTAGGTTATTTGTTGTCTGTATTCAAATTAAGGCTTTGCTTTAGTTGAGGACCTCAAAACTGTACGAATAACGAAAAGGTTAGGTTAGAGTTAGCTCTATATTAGTACGACGGCCGTTGTTCGCGCCAAATGCACCATTAAATTTCCTCTCCCGCTGTCCTCTCCTCACCCGCACCCCGCGCCAATCAAATTAAAGGCAATTTTTAAAATACTCAACGCAATGGGACCAAACAGTGGCTAATTATACGCGCGGGCGGCGAGTCCTCTTTTCTTTCTCCGCAACTTGAGTGGATTTTGTGATCAATTTACCTGTTTTCTATATTCCATAAATACAGTCCACTTGTTCTACTACAGCCGTCATAGCTTGTCTTTTTTAAAAATAAATTGGTATATTTAGTTATTTCTCGGGTCTTCAACTAAAGCGTAATCAAAATTAATATTGTTTTAGGTGAAAAACCCCACAAATGTCAATTGTGTGATAAAGCATTCCGCTCGGCGAGTGATCTGAGACGCCACTCTGGTGTCCACAAGAAACAATCCAACAAACTGTTAAAAACAACAAACAAAGAAGACTACAAAGAGGACGATAACAAGAAGAAAATTAAGAAAACACCACCTGTGACCAAACCTGCCTTGAAACGTAACGAGAAGCGTGTGGCGAAGAAGAGCTGTGACGTAAAGGCACCGCCTAATATAACCATTAATAGTCATAGCAAAAATGAGTTGAGATATGTATTGGAGACTCGGATACAGAGAGATCGAGCAGGGTACATTGAAAGTGTTAGCAAAGTCAAAGACGAGGCGCTGCCAGAGATCGCTGACATCAAACCGAATGTCGCCAAAGACAATATAACGCATGGTGATATCATCGAACGTGTTCTAACTGAGTTGTATAACATACCCGCATGATATAGGGTGCTGCGATTTGGTCATACTCGTGAAAACGACCAAATTAATAAACGATGCTGAAGGGATGATCCTACGCACAGGGGTGGTTTTGTGGAAAGACATAGGTTTAGGGACCAAAAAGTGTCACTGTATAGGAAAGTATAAATAGTTTTTATAGACGGGTCTAGATGCATCTATGTATGTGAAACCTCAATAAAAACCCCAGGGGTTTTGCAGCAATTTTAACAAATTTATAATTAATGTTAATATTTGCCACTAGATGTCGCTGTCATAGGTGGCGTAATAAAACTGAAAAGGAAAATCACAACAATTGATTATGCTTAGTTTAAGTTAATTTTTTTTTCAAATGGAGACTGGTTATATTTAGTGTTTTTTTTTTGTATATTTTGGTTTGTATATATAGATAATTTGTTATTTGATTTGTGAAAAAATCATTAGATGAATTAAAAATAAATGTAATTTTGACATGATATCTTCATTTTTAGGCTAAATATTTTTAGTTTTAAATTAATTTTTTTTCATATGATTTGGTTTTTTTTTTTTCAGGAATTATACATAAATCATATTCTAGTCGATTATACATCACGATAATTAATTTTATTATATATTAATTAATATTTTTTGTCGCGACGAAAAGTTTATCATACATTACGAATTTTAATTCCATAGACAAATTTGACGACTACAAATGTCAATATTATTTTATAATGTTGCTAGGCTCTTTTTTTTTTTCATCGATCAGGAAATGTGAAAATAATGAAATAATCCATTAACTCGGTTTTAAAAATCAGTTACGCCTCCCCAGTATAATATAAATATTTTTGTTTACAATTTAATTGATATTTGTTACAAGTAATCAATTAATGGTAAGATAGTATAATTGCAACACTATTTAGTTCAATCAATTGCTATCCCACCGAACGTAATTTTTTTTTTAAATTCGAAGCAACTAAAAAAATTAAACATTTTTTGAAATAAATAATATAAAATAGGAATTCTATACGAAAACTTTTACTTTTACAAAAATTTATTAAATCAACTTATCATATTTATGTCTAAATTTGTTATTATAAATTTATATTATATTATATACAATATTACTTATACAAGCTATTGTGTTTTATTTTTATCATTACTAATTTTAATAAATAAATTTGTAATATTTAAGAATAGAGATGTTTCCCTGTCCAACGAATGCATATGAGTCAAAGGACTCGTTCGTGTTATCGAATGTGTGTTGTATTTTAAACAGCGCCATCTATGGGAGGATAGTGGAATTTTCATAAGTAATTTAAAAAGGTTCTTTACTTAATTTGCGCCATATTTGTTGACTCCCTGAAGCTTTGAAACTTGAAATCAGAGAAACAGTTTATCTCATAGTGATATTTATATTTCCATGACGTATTTTTTTACATCTCTGAAACGAGATGCTTTCATTGATATTTTTAATTGTAACAGTCATTGTTATATTTTTATTGGATTCGTTTAAAGTTCACAATATTTATGAAACGTTCAGTTAATTATGAACACGTGGGCTGCGTGTTTTTATGAAGATGCCTCTCTGATTACGCAAAGCACATTTCTTTCTATACGATATAGTAAATATTGAAACTAGAACCAACAATTCGGTTTAAGTCAAGTAGTAGGCCTGCCTGAAACACTCAATAGCTGGCATCGGTTGCATTTAGGTGACACACTAGTTGCATATATTTAAAACGATAAAAGGGCACATCGCCATTAACATAATTAGAAATAAAATTTTGGTAATTTAGTGTTATTTAAATAGCTCCAAAATATAATTCGCCATTTCATAAAGAAAATAATTAATATTTTCACATTTTTTTTCTAAGATAATACAACAACGAAGAATCTACATTCTACACAAACGAAATATGTACAATAACAACTTGAAATCGCTCTCTTATAAAATTGTGATTTTGAAATAAAAATCATAGCCTGTACATAAAATTTTGTAAATCCTACCCTGTTAATAGGATCAGCGATATACAATAAAAAAAGAGTAATCAATACCGTTATAATAATAATAATAACGTAATAAAATAATAAACTTTAATTAAATAGTTTTTGTATTTACAAAAATTTGCTAATGAAGCCCACACTTCGACGAGTTCTTCAGTCTCCGAAGTCACGGTAGAGTAACGATGAGCAAGCGCACGCTTTTAGTGCCTATACTAATAAACGATTTTCATTCACTCATAGGATAGGTCCTGCAAAACTGAGTAACAATGACATAATTAACAACAATAATATAACTAAGTTGTTTTATATTATTATCAATCATTAATCTAAATAATAACTAAATCCACAAATCGGTTATTAACATAAAAACAAACAAGTTAAACACTACAACCAAGGCACATAAACAAAACCAAGCGTCCGGTCGAAAGCGCATCCACACCAGATAACAATCAAGGAAAACATAATCTTTCAACGTTTAAACCAAATACCAACTAAATCTATACAAAATAAACACATTCCGTGTACATTTTTTACACAAAATAATAAACATTGTGGCCCACGCGTAAAAATGTTTCATCGCACTACACTAATTAAATGCGCAAGTCTGATTCGATCTATAATATTTGACCTGTTAACGCCTGATTAATTTATGTAGCAAAACGACTGAACATTTTGTTATTAAACTAAATATGTATACTCAAAAAGACTTCAGGAGCAACGTGATTAAATAAGCAAATCCAGCTCGAAAAAAATGTAGATTCCATGCTATAGTTTGTAAATCACGTACGCAATACTGAGCGAAATTAACCAATAATAAAATCCTCTTTAAGATACAAAAACTAAATATTACGTTTTTACCTATAGAGTATACTAGTTTAAAGGAAACTGCATCAGAAACACGTTTAAACATGTTCAAATTGTTCTTTGCAATCTGGGAGTTCCCATATCATGATATCTTTACAGATAAAAGTTGACGTCAGAAAGTTAGATATGAATTTCTTTCTTATATTAGACTTAATTTATAAATTGTTATTTACTTGTAGAGTTGTAGAGTCTAACGATGAGCAAGCGTACACCTTTAGTGTCTATGCTAATAAACTATTTTCATTCCATTTCACTGTTTCAGTGAAATTTTACACTCTTTGTTTTTAATTAGCTTTTGTACGGATTTTTTATTAGTACCTAATCTAAACAGCTGATACTGGCAGCATTTGCAATAGACTTGATTCGACGAATTAAACGTCACATCAACAACAAATGCCAAATATCAATAAAATAAAATAATAAATAAATTTAAATAAATGAATAAATTAATTAATTAATTAAAGTGGATTTAGATATAGCTTTTTGACATGAGGGTTTACGTGTGAATTAAAATTTTTAATTTTAATTTAATAGATGTCTGAGGCCATTAAGAAAAGGAGAAGGAGTAAATCAATTAAAGTGATAATTTGAACAGAACTTCTTTGACTATATATTTCTTGACCTGTTCCATTGAAAAGAGGTCAAATATACAACGTCGAAGCGAAAATTGCTCTAATTAAAAATACACTGTTTACATTATTTAAAGCATGATTCCAGCGTCTAATTTCGTTGAGATGAGCTTAAAATAGTTGCACGTAGTACATTTTAAAATACATACGCACAGGTTTTGCCTTTTTTAGTTATTGTTGTTTTACATTGTTTTTATTGACATTTACAGAATTGCCCATTCCCTTATGTTTGAGATCTTTATTATACTCTATGTTACTGGCACATTATATTAAGAGTATTTTATATGTATTTTTCATATTGTTTTCTTTCAGTCACTTGCAGCTATTGATAGAAATTGCGGTGATAAAAAGAAATCTTTAATTTACAATCAATAACGAATCTTCTGATGTTGAAAAGTCCTGTACGAAGAAATAATTCAACTAAAGAATAAAAATAAATGAAAGATATAAAAATCAAATAGAACACGTAGCTATCACCAAGTAAAACAACACAGTCTATTCTTTGACACCCTGATATTTATAAGGACATGACGTCCCTCGCTCTGATTGGTGTATCAATAAACATGGCCGATTGCAATATTTTATACTTTTATTTCATTGAAAATCATAATAATCTATTACAATATTTTTAACTTTTTTATTCCGCTAAAATCATTAATTCATCATTTTTTTTAATACTGTCCTCATGCCTATTAAATATATTTTATTTAAATTGGATAAAAAGTAAAAAATGTGAGGTGTTAAAGTTGAATTTAGTGTTGTATTTGTACTTTGAACTTTACATTGTACATTACTGTCAAAATAAAAAAGATGACAGTTGCAAACAACACGACCGTCTCTATTAACTGCAGTTGACAGTTTCTTTTTTAAACTGTCAAAATAACCTAAGGCCAAGATATTGTTAACGATACGAATTCACTTATAAAGTGTTAAATTATAAATTTCTTCCAAAAATGGGCATTGTTCTTAACATAAGCTTTTTTATCATTGCGACGTCACGCCGCTGGGGGTATACATTATCATACAATTTCACGCAATAATCTTATCGCCATATTTTTGTTATTTCTACGTCAAGTGATAACATTTCAGAAGTATTACAACGCCTTTCTTTTATCAGAATTAACGGAGAAATAACACCTTACGTCAATTTGTTTAGTGACTTAAGTTTTTATTGTTCATAGTTCTTCTTAAATCTTTCCTCTTCCAAATCGTCTTTGAGGTTTGAATACAAGTATTTTATTTTGTTTTATACTAGTTCCTGTGACTACAGCAGTCGGCTTGTCTATACCAGCTTTTGACATACTAGTCTGCCTACCATTCTTTTAATAAATGCCTATATTACACTCGTCAACAAAATTTTCCTGTGACACTATTACTCTGCTCTGATGAGATTGATCTAAGAAAGCCTTTCTCTATACATTTGTAAGATAAATACGCATGTAGTTATTACACAAATATAAAATTGTGTAAACTTCATATAAAAATCAAAAGATGTTAAACTAATTATAAAAACGTGGTTTATTTTCATGTGGTTTGGATTTACGATTTTAAAATCGTATTAAAAAATATCTATTTTCGGAGGTTTTTTTTACTAATTTCAATAAAGTAATTACTTAATATACAAATGTTACTAGTTACAAAATACTAAAATCTTTATTTATAGAGATAAACATTCCATGGAGAAAGCGATATTTTCGCTGCTACTACTACAATAGGTGAAAATCCTTCAAAAGATCGGATTAAGGACATAATCAAAATAAAAGCGATAATAAAGTCTTTTAAATTAGTTGTAATGACCGAATTCACCTACCAATAGAAAGAGAAGTCAACAACAGAAAGAGACAGATAATATATAGTTTGTTCTACTTGGGCTTACTATATATCCAAATTGTTTCTAATAAATTATCTGATGAAATGATCCCTTTCACTTACATTGTGTTTCATTAATGACGATCAGTGGCGTTTAAATTTCATCATTTATAATGTTATAGTAATCATGACACTGACCCACATTGCATAGTCTGTTTAATATGCAAAGCACACACGTCTTTTTAACGAATCGTCGACGGACAGAGCTACTACGTACGTCACAATATCTAGTCGGAGGTGATTGCAACCGACAGATAGACGTATGTGGTAGCAATCGTCCATTCTAGCTTAACATCGGGTAAAATGTTTACGTCACATTTCAAAATATTATATGTCCAAGTATTATTGTCAATTTTCGTATCTATGTTTGATTCGATGTTTATTTTATTAAAAAAAATATTTAAATGGAAAGGAAATTTAATAATTTCTAGGTGTTTAATTGCAAAATATATGACGTCACACTAAGGGGGTCCAAAAATCATAAAATTCGTGACGTAATTTATGGATAGCCCCTAAGCATATCTCTACTAATATTATAAATGTTAAAGTGAGTTTGTTTGTTACGTTCTCACGCAACAACTACTTAACCGATCATCATGAAACTTTGTATACATATTTTTGGAAGTACTAGAAGTAACGTAGGATACTTTTTACTTTAAAAAAAATTATTTTTAACTATAATTTCCAATTGACTATAGTAAAATATTGAGTATAGTTCTATTGAAATGATATCTGTTACTTATTTAATGACTTAAATGCGAGCGAAGCTAGTAGGTTATAAAAATATAATAAAAAAATCTATATTACAAAATATATTTAAAAGTAGGTAATATAATAAATGACCACCGTTTTATGGTAATCAAGTAATAGTAGAATATTTTAAATAAATCTCGCATCTTCCCTGAATATTGCGCGTTTATTATGAAATACGACCGCGAAATCGTTATTTCCCAGTGCAGCCTTTCACCGATCTCAACGAAATTCGCCGAATTTTTTCGTTTGACTATGACAGGTGATTCACTCCGGACTTTGCACTGTGATTGTTTATCTGAATCAGTTTTTGTACAACCTAGATCCGGTTAAAACCTACTACATATCGTCAAATTGGTTTATTATTTCTAATGGGTACTTATAATTCATTTATAATTGCAATAATTCCATATTAGTAATTATGATTACGCTTATTAATTGAAAAAATATTCAAATGTTTAATGAAAGAACATTTAATTACATGTACTTATTAGAAAAGACACCAATAAGAAAATAAAACTACAAAATCTGGTCCAGCAGATTTGCTTTTGATATAACGATATTTTAATCGCAAGCGTACAATCCATACTAATATTATAAATGTGAATGTGAGTTTGTTTGTTACGTTTTCACGCAACAACTACTTAACCGATCATCATGAAACTTTGTACACATATTTTTGGAGGTACTAGAAGTAACATAGGAAAATAATTTATTTTTTACTATAGTTTCCAATTGACTATAGTAAAATATTGAGTATAGTTCTATTGAAATGATCTCTGATACTTGTTTAATGTCTTAAATGCGAGCGAAGCCGCGGGTGAAAGCTAGTTGAATATATAATAATAAAAGTAATTTATATAAAATAGTAAAAGAAAACTATAGTTACTACAATTTATTATTACGAAATAATTTAAATATAATAATTATTTTTAATGGAAATATCTGTCGTCTTTGTCGCACACGGTCGCAATTGCATATGGAAGCTGAGAAAGAAGATTAAAGCAAGCTACTCGATCTCACTCTTAATAATTTCAAAAGAAAAACGAATAGAAAACGCCTTGTTGTAGTAACATGTATTTTTTTTCGTTGGCAACATTTTGCAAAATGTCAAATGGAAGGAGCGACAGCTTGGAAATGAAAAGATTATAACGAAATGACAGGGATTTTATTTATTTCATATAAAATGTCATTTTAATTTATTTATAAAGCCTGCCTACAAAATTACATTAGAACTACATATTATAAAAAGGACTACTATTATATAAACTAAATGAAATTTTAATTATAGGATAGGACGGCATGCTCAAGGTGATAAAGGGATAGATACTACACTTCTAATAAAATTACAAAAATACATAAAAATAAAAAACAAGAATCAAATAGATGTAAGGAAGAGGGGAGAAAAAAAAATCCAAAAAAATCACAAACATAAAAAACAAAACTAAAATACTGATTAGTTAGTTGAAGATAGTTAGTATCAAGATGTTTCCTGTATTTTAGCTTTTTGTAGGAAAAATTTTGATTGTCGATAATAATTAAATATACATTATTATCTGTAATACGTGTTATGAGAAAAATTCCATAACTCTGTTACTAGGAGACCTGTTGTCAGGCGTTTCAATGAATTTAGATTGAACTTTATTTTCGAACAGCTACTGAGACCGTTATCAATGTTATCATTTTAAAAAAATATTTTCCTTGCCAGACCTATTGTTTAATAGTTTATACTCTCATTAAAACCATATATCTTTACAGATATTTAACATTGACACAAAAAAAAAACAAAAAGGAACAAGACGATCTGTTTAAAAGCATATAGCCTCGGAATTTATTAACATCTACAAAATCGTAATTTTACAACAGAGCGATTTCAAGTTATTAACTCAGAAACCATCGATTTAAGGATGAAAAAAAAACAAATGCCTGACTCAAAAATATATATTTATTTTGATAATAAAACTTCCCCTATACCTGTGCACCTAATTCCGTGAATTTCAGAACAACTAAAAGCTAATTCCAATGACTCACCCTTCACGACTCGAAAGGAACATATATATTAAAATACATTATTCGCTTTATCGGCTTTAGTAGCATCTGCATTTCATTATTATTGTGTAAATAATATACAATTGGTTGTTTCAGGCGTTACTTTGCGGAAATCCATATTAAAGAAAATCATGTAAAATTATTTTGCTTGTAATTCCCGCTACAACATTCGATAACTTGTCTCGACGCGTTTCGCCATTTCACGTATCCTGATGATACCACGTCGAGACAAGTTATTGAATGTTGTAGCGGGAATTATAAGCAAAATAATATTAAATAATTTCCTTTAAATAATATATGTCAATAATAATATAAAATAATTTAATCCTGACAAATTAATGAAGGGAAACCCATCTGCAGATAGGAAATGAGGATTATATGTTATTAATCTTTTAATCATTTTAATTAAAATTAAAAAAAAATAACAATATTTATGACTCTTATTATTTCAATTTCCCGTCTCATCCATGAACCAAGCATGAACATAATCAAGCCGGCATAGCGGATACGACTCCTCGTTCTAAACGTCCTATACAGTAATACCCCGTTTTACGCGACCCTTTTATGCGCGGTTTCACTATAACGCGAAATTCAAATTTATTATTAAATTACGCGAAAGAGTGCGTATAAACATAATGTAGTCATCAACTTTTCTATGGTTGCGGGAATTGCAGTTAACGCGATTTTTTCCGGAACGTATCCCTCGCGTAAAGCGGGGCATTACTGTAGTGCCAGTTATTTATTACGAAATGATATATTTGAAAATGTAGCCGTGTCCAAGTGGAATCAACTACATCATTAGCGGACGCAGTGCTTCAAACGCATCAGTTACGAGATTGTAATGGTAATCCCAGACATTTGTCTAGCCTTGTATGGTATTCAGTTTTTGTGCATACGTTGACAAACTAACCGATAAAACTAATCGCTACGGTTGTAATGGGTTTTATATAGCAATGGTCAATTGCAATTGTCAATCTACCTAAAACTTAACGCTCGTCTCGCCTGTGGGCTTATCACGAATTTAGTCTGGCTTTCGAATCGAGCTGTCATAAGTAAAACGGATTCGTTAGCAATCGGGATCATGAATTTTTACTAACGACTAACGACCACCAGCAATCTATCAAATGAACGAAAGATCGAGACGTTCGAAAATTAACAAAAAGTATCTAAAATATTGTAGTTCCAAATCCGCACGCGGTGGCGCTGCTCAAATTTCCATACAAATAGCTTGAAGCGAACTCGGTTCGAAAGCCAGACTAAAATTCGTGATAAGCCCACTGATATATAATAGAGAGCGGACGTATAGAGGGATACGATACTATTTGGCATCATCATTCACTAATCATAACAATCACTTTACGACTCCCGCGAAGTGACCCTGCTAGGTTTGTTAAAATAGACATCTCCACAGACCTGCAATATTTATATGTGATAACACTTATCTTTGCAGATGAACTACAATTTAGTTAAAGAGGCTTAACCACCGTTCTAGTTTAGGTTATGTGTAATTAAAAAAATCTATATATATAAAAATGAATGTTTGTCTGTATGTCCTTTATAGAATCGTAAACTATGCATTTGATCATGTGATGATCTTTAGCAAAGTTATTGTACATGAGTTGGTACGACCAATTTCCGACAGATGGCGCCACTGTCATTCCAATAAATTTTATATATTGCCGTGACAGCTCATATTGAACAGTCAATATTGTCGTCAAATGAACAAAATGAATAAAATGGCTCAAAATGAATTAAATATTTGTGTAATGTCTTTCCTTCAAATTTATTTTAGTTGGTGGCGTAGCAACGCGCGCAGGGTACAGCTAGTAATTAAATATAAACAAGTTCTTCTTATATTTTGAGATTTTTTAAAAACTGTTATCAAGTAATATTGATATGTAATGTGCAGAGATAACACATGAAATAATAAATCGTCTCCGGGGCGGACGCGTGGTGTTAAAGAAACTATAAATAAAAACACGCGCCATTACTTAAAATTATCTAACAAACGTAAATAACAAACCAAATATAGAATTTATATATAAACACATTAACGATTATTAAAAAAAAACTCTTATAAAAAAAACTGTTGTCTCCATAAATAAAATACGTGTGGTCAATGTGACGTTAAAGAAAAAAAAACGCTCTCGTCAAACGTCACGGTGTTAGGGACTTTCCAAAAGCCGATTCGATTGTGTTTTGTTACAATTTTAAAATGCATAATAAAAACTAATTATTATATATTCACATACTAACTGCGCCCCGCAGTTTTGCATGTTTTAAATCACAGTATTTAAATTTTAAAAATAATAATTATTATTTATTTAAATAATTAAGTTTATGCATATTGGATTCATCGGTGGTTCCCAAACTAGGCCAGGCCTGTCCTTTTATATAATTTTTTTTTTATTCATATATAAATACACATAAATTCACAAAATTTTATATCTATACTTAATATAATAAAGAAAAAACATTTGATTGTTTGTTTGTTTGTACTGAATAGGCTCAGAAATTACTGGACCGATTTGAAAAACTATTTTACTATTAGAATCCTACATTACTCCTGATGAATATAGACTATAGAATATTTTCAAAAACGTTAGGGATCCGTATGAAAACTTCAATAATTTAACCGAAAGTGTGAAAAAAATCATTACATTGCTAGAAAAAATCAACCTATTTGTATATAGGCTGCATAAACTATACAATTAATTTTAAAAACGTAATAATAATTTTTGAGGTTAGTATGTTTAAACATATAAACTCTACAATTTTAGATATATATATGTACATATATTTAATTAAAGTGAGTTATAAATACATACATATAAATACATTTTTATACAGCACTAGTACATTTCCATTGCTAAATAAACGCCATTATCACTCCACAAAGTTCAAGTCCAATAACTGGAGCGTGTAATTATTTTCACAATAACTTACTTTATCATTTATTTGATAATTTAATTATGTAAATATTTTCAATCATATATTTTATTAGTTGTAACAAGCATTGCCCTTTTTATAGCATTAGAAACACGTTTTGGTTTAACAAACCATTGCGGTTAATATATCAAAGGTTTTGGACATATTAAAAAAATAAAATTACAGGTAAATAATGCAAAAATTAAAACTAGATTTTACAGAATTTAAATGCTACCTGAAATGTCATTTAAGCAATGTAAAAATAGGCAAATTTCTACTCGAGCTATCGAACTTGAAAGAGGCCAACGCCCATTAGGGGATTCAATGTCTTAAACGATATAATAGCACATAAATTTAATTATAGTTTTGTATAATTACATACAATTAAAATTCTTTAAAGATAACTTTCATGTCATCAGAATCGCAGTGCAGATGTTGTGTGACTCATTATCGGCTTTTAATCGCAATTAATTTTAATTAAACAATTTTATTTATTTACTTTTTTATTTTTAGCTTAGTAACAACATATTTAAACCTTTTACTGATTACCAAAATGATATTTCGTTTTCGTATAATATTTCAATACAGGCAGTCCTCGACTTACGTCCTTTCGATTCACGTCGTTTCGAGTTACGTCAAACAAATTTTTGATACTACTTCTCAAGCATACGTCAATTGTTTCGATTTCCGGCATAGCAGAATTCACTTGTCACGGCTTCGTTGCAACCATTGGATCAAGGAGTTATTGCGTCTTTGAACCTAACGCTTGGATTTTAAACGAAAAAATATGTCTCGTCATACGCCGTTTCGATTTACGTTGATTATTTCGAGAACCTAACATGCCGTAAGTACGAGGACTGCCTGTACATCTTTCATATATAAATACACAAAATGAAATGAAATGAAAATAGTTTACTAACGATGAGCAAGTGCACACCTTTAGCGCCTATGCTAATAAACGATTTTTATTTCATTTCATTTTGTACCTAGTCAAGCAGCTCTTAAACAGCTGATCAACTTCGAACACACTTCATATAAAAATATTTAACCTATATTCTACTTAATCTTCTAAACTAAATAACAATCTAAAACCCCAGTTGATTTCCAAAGAATTTACAATTTAATATAAAAACACGGATATTGTTATTTATTGATGTAATTTATCGAATTTATGATTGCTCTTTTAGCGATTTATTAGATTACTGAAATTCCTGAAAATGCCACGCGTGTACGAGTACATAAACATCTTCCCACATGTCATATTTTCATGATGCGTGTGAGTTACATTAATACTATATCTCTCACTCATTTTGGCAGATGGTTTGTGCTCTCTTTGTATTCAGATTATAGTGTATGCCCAAAGTGACCATACGTCCCGTTTTAAACGAGACCGTCCCTTTTTACGGTTCTTCGTCCCGGTGTCTCCGTAAAAAGCTTCGGGACGCAGAATTGTCCCGTTTTCTATCATCTTTAACTTCATCACCTTGCAAAAAGTAACCGAATGGCATAATCTAAGGTAAATTATAAATCATCACCAACTAGCTATATTAAAACAAATTTGTTCCTCTGAAAAATATAAAAATAACTGAGCATTTGTATAATTACTTTTTTCATTTGTAATAAATAAATTCAAACTTAATAAAAAGTTTTTTTTTCGCTGTGAACCTACCAACAGAACAAAAGTCAATGGCTGTATTTAATATTAATGTTTTTTTTTTTAAATTATTAGTTCATTGTCAAACACTTGGACATCATTTCTGCATTGTATGTCCTCGTGGTTCAGGTTTGCGATCCGATCTTCTCAACTGTTAACTTAATTATAAAGTTACCTGGCATTTTTTTCCTGTAATTTATATAGCCTATATTGATCAGTGATAATGTAGCATTGAAATGGTGAAAGAATTTTTGAAATCGGTCCAGTAGTTTTTGAGACAATTCGTTACGAACATACAAAAACACCAATCTTTCCTCTTTATAATATTAGTACCAAATGTTCTGAATTTTCATGCCCTTTTCGTATTTTCTATAATTATTAAGTATAATATATAGCAGTGGTTTCCAAAGTTGACTGTGGGGATCCATCTAACAAAAAAAATCCAATCTTGCCGTCTTATTTGTTCTAATTGAAATGAAAATACAAGTGTTACCAATATAAATGAAGGACTGTTCTGTTAACACATATTTGGTCCACTGAATATAGTTTGGGAATTTCTGTCATATACTTTTATCAGGTCATACACGTGTAGATAACGGGGAATGTCTGACTTGACTAAAATAGTAGGAAATGTGTCAAATGAAACAATTATTTAATCGTTATCTGTGGAATTTGTGACGATAACGAAAATTATTTGTCTGCATATCAATCATAGTCCAATGAATAAGATATCTCGTGATGTCAAAATGTGGCGCCGATTGTTTCGAGAGATAGGTCGAAAGTTTCCCAAATCCCTGTGTTATTGACGAGTTTCTTGTGGTCTTCTTCTCGCCATACGCCTTTCCGAAGTCACGATAGAGTCTAACGATGAGCAAGTGCACGCCTTTAGTGCCTATGCTAATAAACTATTTTCATTTCATTTCATTTCATTTCAATATTTATCTTTAAATCTAACTTGTATGTCGACATTTTTAATTAAGCATGCTTATTATTACTGTTTATTATAAATAAAATAAAAATACAAATGTCTGACTATATTGTTTTGTATTATTTGTAATAATTTCCATTACAAATAAGTATGTACAAACAAAAATTTTGAGATTTTTTAGGAAATTTGAACACTGCTTTATCGACTCGGCCTCAGTCGATCTAAAATAACAATATGTTATCAGTCAATATGATTGTTAACAATTTACAAATCACATACTTAAATAATGAATTAAAAAATGTCATTATTGCGCAATATTTATTATCTGACAGCTGATAAACGGAGACAATCATCCATCATTATTCAGTTAATATCTCGTATGACTTGCAGTAAAACAAAATTGATTCTATTACTCATCTTCCATATTCTGGAATATTCCATAGAAAACTTCCCCCGAAGTACCAGTGATATTCCATTTGATATCAGCTCCAGGTCTTTACGTTTTATTGATATAATTATCTTAGATTTTATTTCAAGTAAATTAATCGACAATAACGACGGCATAGCAACAGACCAGCGTACAATAGCAGCTGTCTTTTTGAAAGAGAAATGAATAATTACTATTTTATAAGAAATTATTATCAATGAAATTATCTTAATGCTTTTTACGGTTTTGTTTGCGTTCTTGTTTTTAACTATATTTACATATTTTGCGTTACATTTAATTCGGCGCAAACTGGACAATTATCTTAAATTGCTGCCCTACGTACAAATATACCATTTTATCTAACATAATATTAAGAAATACCAATTTTTTATCAATTGAACCCGTTTTATTTTTAAAACTGATATTTATAAATATTATCCGTTGTATACATATAGGTGTATGTCACATGGAATAGAATTATTAAATTTGTTCTAAGCATATGTCCGTAATGTCACTGCAAGGCCGTTTCATAACCGTTGAGTCAGACAAGGCCGCCGCTGACCCTACTCTACGTAGTACAAACCGATATAACAGAATATATGACGAAATCGCACCAAAAGATCGGTCAATGACATCTAAAAATTTCAAACATTTTTTCCTCACCAATTACAATATCTTATCAAACGGAATGTTCTGACCTTGCGCAACAACTAACAATACTAAAAATAGGTTCTTTTTTTCGGCATATATTTATAAGTTATTACTCGGTTTTAGAGGAGCTTCCGACTTGACATTCCAATCAACAAGCCAAAGCTGCACGCGAGTACACATCATAATTTATAATTCAATGCTTAAATACGGCGCAGAGATAAATTATTTTTAGGCAAAACACGTGTTTTTAGGAAACGTGGAAGAAAATCG
Source organism: Tineola bisselliella (assembly GCA_028551675.1). Classification (NCBI taxonomy): domain Eukaryota; kingdom Metazoa; phylum Arthropoda; class Insecta; order Lepidoptera; family Tineidae; genus Tineola; species Tineola bisselliella. The sequence goes on from JAPWLS010000537.1 coordinate 152,297, forward strand.
TATCAATGACGTAATATTGATAAAAATGGGTCACGCAGGTTTAATTAATTCACTTTTCCGCAAATTGTGTTCGTGCGGTTGCCATTAATTTATGGCTTGGTGATAATATATGATTAGTTAGCGGCGTGGTAAATTTACATCATTATTTTTAAATAAGGCTTTAGCTCAACGTCATCTTTATTAGGTGCTAATTCGATACAAAACGCATAAATCATTCCAATAATCAAATGTTACTACTGCCTATTCATATACCGACTTCTTTATCGTTCAAAAACTAAGCTATTTCCGTATTTTGCGGACATTTATAATGGGGAAATAAAATACGATTATGAGGGGAATTATCGTAGAAGTAATGATAGTGTTAATGTAATCATTTACCAATAATACTACATGTTCATATTGTCTCCACTCAAAGACCGCATTCTAACATATATGTATGTATTATTGTGTAATCATAAAAAAATTTAGACTTAAATAAAACTACAAGAAATATTAAAAAAGAACTAACAGTCGAGATAAATCGTAGTACTACGACTCCCGCCTTTAATGTGTTAAGATTCAAAGGAAAAACTTCGTGCGTCCTCTTCGCCAATGAATATAAACTATATATTATATAACAAAACAAAAAAACTGTAAAAATAAATAATGTTAGTTGAAGTTTAAATATAATGAATTAGTAAGATGGTTTATTTATAGAATTATGTCAGCTCTACTAGGAAATATGTCTCGTAGGTTGTGCTTCCTGTATTGTGAAACTGTGACGTAATGCGTAACTGTAAGACACGATATGATTGATCGCTTCTTGCTGGTCTTTGATCTCGTTTAGCAGCAACAGAGTAATTAAATGTGGAATAACTGAAACTTTATGGGGCTTACTAGCGAGTAGCGACTCAACTTTGTTCGTTTTGGTCCTTCGAGCCGGATGTTTCTATAATTTCTCTTTTTATAGTTTTTTCATTTGTCGTTGCTGAGAACCTCCTGTTTAAGCGTTGATTACATTACGAGAGACCCATACTATATAGTACTACAGTAATTTACAAATACATGAAAAAGGTATCAAGTTGATAATACTAATATTGCAATATTCAACTCTATGCCAGGATGTTTAATGGGTATATTCGCATAATAACTGTTGCTAATTAGTTCATGAATGGAGCACGCGTCTACACAAATAAGCTTACATCACGCTGTGGCATATAATTAATTTAATCAATATGGTATTTCACAATATTAGTACAAATTGAATGATGATTGGTTTACGAAATATTCCGGCAGCCACGAACGTGCTTCGAATGCCCAATTACGATTTACTTCTAAACAGATAGCTACTTAAACTTTAGACGATTATACAGTAATCTCTTATCATGACCACGGACATTGACAGTCTCGATGGATTCTAATAATACAATTTCACCTGTACGCACTTATTAAATGTCACCTAATTTTATTACGTCACTAAGCCTCGTTGGCTCGTGTCCGCAAGATGGCGTCGTGCCACTGAACAAGGAAAACGGCTCGTGTCGTAGCCGTGACATTGCGCACGCGCACGATAACTTGAATAAGATAAAACTTATGTATCATCCCGCGATTACTATCTGCTTTGACATAATTCAACTTTGTCACCGTTTTTGGAGAAAATTTAGGTTGTCTTATTTTTAATTTGTCAATCAATCAACACGTTCTATTATCATTAGAGAAAAGTAGACCGAGATTTTTAACCTTTGTGTTGCTAAGGAAAGTTATATTTCGAAGGTGGCCGACTAATTTTCCTAATTGTCATTTGATGTGATTACTGGATTAGCTACTTGGGATGTAATTAATGAATCACGACAATAAATTAATTCAGTGTTTGAGGTTTCAGGATTAACTGCATGAATCTTAAGGCCCTTCTCAATGACACATAAAACTATCAGTAAATCTAGAATGACTAACCTATATTTATTGGACATAACAACAGACCTGTTATTTTAGTAGATTAGCAGATTCTATAAAGCCATAGTTCGATAACAATACCTTTTACCCGCGGCTTCGCTCGTATTAAATAAGTATTAGAGATCATTTCAATAGAAATGAATCAATATGATTCCAAACAGCTGAGACTATAGTTAGTTGGAAACTATAGTAAAAAGTATCCTATGTTACTTCTAGTACCTCCAAAAATATGTGTACAAAGTTTCATGATGATCGGTTAAGTAGTTGTTGCGTGAAAACGTAACAAACAAACTCATTCACATTTATAATATTAGTAGGGATAATATATTCTAATATTAATTTAAAAAATTAGGTATTTGTCTTGGGTCTTAATGTTACGTGTTTGTGCTGTCCTAACCACTAAAAACTGTTAAATTCTAATTTTTACGTTTATTACTTTCGATTTACCACTCTTAGATATATAATAATGTATTTCAGCTACCAAGTGTTAAAATAATCAAAATATGATTTATTGTTTCACCGAAAATGCTTACATGGTCGTGGTTTTTCCGATATTACGAGAAATCAATTGTGTTTTGCGAGCTTCCCCTTTTATCATTGTAGTTACGTAGGTACATGTGATCTAGATCAGCCAATCAATTACAATTATTCACAAACATTCCAAAGCGCAATGTCATTGTTTTATTACAGATATTTATTATATTAACACTAGAACTACCAACGGGTCAATATGACCGGTTTCAAAAATTATTCACAAGACTTTTATGTAAAACCGTACTCGTTATTTACTGATTTTTTTCAGCTGTGCTCTGTTTTGTACATAATAAATTTTAAAACTATTATCACGTTCATCTTGTTACTATCAATGATTTTCATAGTTTTGGCTTTTTTGAATCATATCTTTTAGATAATATATCTGGGTGATATGCGACTCGATTATATCTTTAGTCTAGTGACACCGGTGATCCCTGGAAGCACCCGAAGTAGTCCACAAAGCAATTTTAAATTTATTTATGTAACTATAGTGCTATATAATTGGTTGCTTCAGGCATTACTTTGCGGAAATCCATATTAAAGGAAATTCTTTATAATTATTTTGCTTATAATTCCCGCTACAACATTCAGTAATTTGTCTCGACGCATTTCGCCACTTCACGTGGCATCATCAGGATACGTGCGATCGCTTCGGCTTCGCTTACACTATACTTGTACTTATAATTTATCATTTCTTCTACAATGATATAACACTTCCATTAAAAAATCTACTATTTTCGTTTTTTCTTTAATAAGCATGAGTTTTAACAATTTTATATGTGTTTTATTTATATTTACATTAATTGTACATTACCACGAAACAGTTGGTGGTTTATGGCAAGACGGAAATTTAGTTAAATGCTCTCCCATCACTAAACGGTTAAGGATTAACGGTTAGACAGATATGTAGTGTTGTTTTATTTCACCCTCCTATGGGCTTATCACGAATTTTAGTCTGGCTTTCGAACCGAGTTCGCTTCAAGCGATTTGTATGGAAATTTGAGCAGCGCCACCGCGTGCGGATTTGGAACTACAATATTTAAGATACTTTTGGTTAATTTTCGAACGTCTCGATCTTTCGTTCATTTGATAGATTGCTGGTGCTCGTTAGTCGTTAGTAAAAATTCAAAATCCCGATGGCTAACGGATCCGTTTTACTTGTGACAGCTCGATTCGAAAGTCAGACTAAATTTATGATAAGCCCACTAGTGCTACATAATAAATAGTAAACGCAATATAAATAATGTATTATTTTTATCTAAATAAAGTATATACATTCTCATTTAAGTAAATATTTTTTCTACTTAAATCAGTAATACTTATTTATCAAAGAAAACATTTTTAAAGTTATCTCCATACGGTTCCGGCGGCACGTTCGCACTATCGCCATCGAGTTTTTTTGGGACACCGCGTCTTTTGAATGTTTGCTCAATAAAATATCAATATTGTAAACAAATATGAAAAACATGACTTGTTGAAACTTGTACAATTCTTTCAATTCCACCTAAAATAGGACTTGATTAGAATTTTAGACATTTTTCAGAGCTTTATATTGGAAGTCAATCTGTGAACAACTATCCTATGTAATACATTTATTTCAAATAAATGCTTAATGCTGATTGGATATGGATGGATATATCACACAAGATATATTTATTTATTTGTTTACTTAAGAATAATATTACATACTGTAAAGGAAATTTCAAAATTATTTTGCTTATAATTCCCGCTACAACATTCGATAACTTGTCTCGACGCGTTTCGCCACTTCACGTATCCTGATGATGCCACGTGAAGTGGCGAAATGCGTCGAGACAAGTTATTGAATGTTGTAGCGGGAATTATAAGCAAAATAATTTTGAAATTTCCTTTAATATGCATTTCCGCAAAGTAACGCCTGAAACAACTAATTATATTACATACTGTAGTTTTATGATAGTTGAGATTTCATCTGGATAATGAAATTGTACGTCAATGGCATAGCATGTAAATGAATAAAACAATTTTAATTAAGGGTATCATAGTTTGAAATTCAAGGCCTTATTGAACAAGGATTTGGGGAACAAAATAGTATAATAATATTTTTCTTCAATCATTTCTCTCTTTTTAATTTCATTAATATGATTCTTAAAATGTTTACTACATAAATAATAATAATAAATCCTTTATTGTCTTAAAATAGTAGATATTACAATTAAACACACACAGAAAACAAACTTCGATCAATTGGCGATTTTAAACAAAATTAAGTATTACTTACAGACGATCAATTATCGTAGGAGAAACAACGTCAGTTAATAGTGGGTTTTATTAATTATGAATATTTTTTATTTAATTGTATAGCATTAGGTAATTTGATAGCAATAACAGTATAATAATAATGTAAATCCCTACTAATATTATAAATGTGAATGTGAGTTTGTTTGTTACGTTTTCACGCAGCAACTACTTAACCGATCATCATGAAACTTTGTACACATATTTTTGGAGGTACTAGAAGTAACATAGGATACTTTTTATTTTAAAAAAATATATATATTTTTACTATAGTTTCCAATTATAGTATAGTTCTATTGAAATGATCTCTGATATTTATTTAATGACTTAAATGCGAGCGAAGCCGGGAGTAAAAGCTAGTATAAAACACAACAGTAAGAGTGTATATATTTTCCTATGCTTAATGAAGCTGCAGGGTTTACCCATCGATGGGGAATCCATGGCACCAATCTGCCTTGAATATAAACATAACTGTTGCATAGGAAATAATTATATATTCTCTCGGGAAATAAGTATCCGAGTCATTATTATAGAAATGGTATTTTGTAATGGATTTTGCAATAATCCCCTGAGAAATATTTTCCCTCGTTTCCCGGTCTAAATAAATGCTTTTATAAGTGTAGAGGAAATTTATTATTCTTATTTTTGCGTTTATTTATTTATTTAAACATACACAACAAACAGTGGGCTTATCACGAATTTAGTCTGGCTTTCAAATCGAGCTGTCACAAGTAAAACGGATCCGTTAGCAATCGGGATCATGAATTTTTACTAACGACTAACGAGCACCAGCAATCTATCAAATGAACGAAAGATCGAGACGTTCGAAAATTAACAAAAAGTTTCTAAAATATTGTAGTTCCAAATCCGCACGCGGTGGCGCTGATCAAATTTTCATACAAATCGCTTGAAGCGAACTCGGTTCGAAAGCCAGACTAAAATTCGTGATAAGCTCACTGTTAACAAACCTACATGTAACATTAACAAATAAGGAAAATTAAGTGTTCTACATATATCACATGAGAAATTATACATTAAAACAATACTATTAAGCAACTGTTATACGTTGCTTACAAATTTCGAACACTACGAAAAAGCCTTAGGTTTTAAGTATAATAAATCAATATCAGTGATATTTTCATGGGACATGGGATTTATTTTGACATGAGGATTTACGTGTGAATTAAAATTTTATAATTTCTTATTGAATACAGTAATACCCCGCTTTACGCGACCCCGTTATGCGCGGTTTCACTATAACGCGAAATTCGAATTTATTATTAAATTACGCGAAAGAGTGCGTATAAACATAATGTAGTCATCAACTTCTCTATGGTCGCGGGAATTTCAGTTAACGCGATTTTTTCCGAAACGTATCCCTCGCGTAAAGCGGGGCATTACTGTATTCGACATTGGCAGAATTGTCTTTAATAGATATCTGAGGCCATTAACACTAGAACTACTAACCGGTCATTATGACCGGTTTCGAAAATTCTTCACAAGATTTTATATAAAACCCTACTCGTTATTTTTTGTAAACGATTCTATTATTGACAATTCTACAATCAATTTATTGAATTATATTTAATACTTTGCACGCACAAGTCATCCGGTCATTTTGACCGGTTGGTAAAAATAGGTCATATTGACCGGCTCGTAGTTCTAGTGTTAATAAAAGAAGAAGATATACAGACAGACAGGTAATTAGATAATGAATTTAAAAAAGCGCTTTGGGTAGTATTCCTATAACCAAATAAGGAAAACCGAATGTGCCGAAACGTCATAAAAGTCGTAATATGACGTGTATCGTACAAATATTACGATTGTTTATTTTCAACCAAATCACACAAATTCTACATAATTTACAAAACAAACATATGTATAATTATATTTTACATCTCCGTTTATCTAACACACAACTTTATTCCGCTACGTAAGTGAAGCATGCGACAAAGCTCGAAATTATCCTTCTTACGACTCTACACATAGCAACAACTATGAAATACCAATACTGTGGGCTTATCACGAATTTTAGTCTGGCTTTCGAACCGAGTTCGCTTCAAGCGATTTGTATGGAAATTTGCAACCACACAGATATCAGCCTATAAAATAATATGAGAAATTTAAGAAAAATAAAGTTTAATTTGTAATATCTAAAATTGCTAATAATATGATTTATAAAACCGTATGCGGTTTATAATCGCATTTATTTTAATTAAATTAATTTATAATTAATTGCTATGAATTTGAAACGACGGATTAAAATAATTCAAATAATATCGTGTTAAAATTATTACACAAACAAAAGGAACATATAGAAAACACTTCAAAAGTGTTAATTTATTTCAAGTATCTTATTATTTCAGTGATATAACACCTGTTAGTGTCACCTATACGTTAAGATATAAGGTAGGTTTTGGTATAAACAGAACACTGTTTTCGTTAATGCAGGGTAGTGGAAAATTGAGAGGGTGAATCAGGCCTATGGAATATAACTTCAGAATCGACTGAATTTGGGTAACTCCTTCCACATAGCCATTTCTGCGACGTTGGCTTTGATAATAATAATAAATAATAATAAACTATAATAAAAATAAATAAAATATATATTATATATGTATATTAACTTTACAATTACGGGTAGGTTTGAGAAACCGCCATCTGTTTGTTTCATTTTGTTCACTTTTTCACTTTTATAAGACGGGTAGAGTGTGGACTATCCAGGTAGGTTGGCAGGACAAACTCTCACTATACTGGCTTAAAAAGTGTGACTGGACTGAAACGTTAAGAGTCTTATTATTTTTTGTGTAATATTTTATTTAGGGTAGCATATTTAATTATACAGTAATACCCTGCTTTACGCGACCCCGTTATGCGCGGTTTCACTATAACGCGAAATTCAAATTTATTATTGAAAGAGTGCGCATAAACATAATGTAATCATCAACTTATTTATGGTCGCGGGAATTTCAGTTAACGCGATTTTTTCCGGAACGTATCCCTCGCGTAAAGCGAGGCATTACTGTACAGGTATTTGGGGATTTTGTATAGGCTATATTTCTTCTAGAAATCTCGTATGCACAAGAGCCGAAAGGATCTATATGAAATTTTGGTTTTTAATACCAATAGTAAAAAGTAAATATTTCCTGAAATGTCTTCCATTGCATTATCAAAGAACGCTTAGTAAAGCTTTTATAATAAAATATGAATATTGATTGATTGGGGAGTGAATTCACGCGAGTCACGCTGATGTCACACACTGGGCGAGTCATAACACACTACGATTCTCGGAATACCTGAAACAAATTGAAAAATATATGGAAAGCGTTCGTGTGCTACAAAACGAGCTGCTTGATGTGTCATCAGAATTACCCTTAACTAACCGTTCTATTTCATTTACCAGGGGTTCTCTGAAAGCTTGCATTACCCTGAAAAGATGCTTAACTGCTTTTGTTACGTGACTTAATGATGATTACATTATATTTGATGTAGAGCTGCCACCGAGAAATGCAGCACTAGAAGTATCGTATATCTCTCAAATTGACAGATGTATTCGGTCACGGACATTTGAAGTTTTAAATATAATAGCAGAATTAAATATTTGACGTCAGAATGTGATTAATTAATTTTACATTATATATTATTTACATTTCATTATCTAGGAATACTCCATTTTAAGTGGCCATTATCATAAATTACTTAAATTATTATAAAAATTACACTATTATCATTATAATAATACAAACATTTATTTATTTATTTTATTTATCTGAAAGAAATCTCTTTTTTTATTACATGATCATGAGATGGGTCGAGACCTGCTCACTACATTTAAAGTAAGATCAATGACAAATGAAAGTAAGAAGTATTCACTTATGATTGTAGAATCATTTTGACATAATTCAACATCACGCAATCGATGACATCCTGCGTATAAATAATAATATGTAATCTGAGATAAGTGAAAAAACCCACGAACGATAAGAATATTCAAATCTGAATCATTTGTGGCGAATAAGAAAGAAACTCATGTAGTAGTAATTGTAAAGTTACTAATACAAACTCGAAAAGTCTGTGGCTCCAATAACCGGATCATGGAAAACGGAACTGGTGTCAAATAACCCAGAGCTCGGTTAATAAAAAAAATAGTGTTCCGCTTGTTAGATAGTCGGTTATCAGCTGTTAGGTCGTTCGTGACGTAACGCACCAGGCCCACCGTGACGCGGCCTGAGATCGCGTGCCGACCCGACGCACGTGGTCGCTGATTCACCAATCTCCATTTAAACTACGGGCACGCGGGTTAACACCATCAGAAAGTATTCAGACATCGAGCGATAAACACATTATTAAGTGAAGTGTCCGATATGGCCAACATGCCGAACGCGCGTCCGAACGTTGACAGTTCAGTGAAAGTTATGGAGAAACTGTTAGTGATTGCGCTTTTAGTGATTGTTGTCTGCGAAGGGAGGAACCATCCCAAATTCCCGCCGGAGCCGAAGAAAGGTGAATTCATTTGTTTATTATTTTATTTAAATTAATAATCATCATTACATTTTAATTAATTTTTTTAATATTCACGATGAATATAAATTTTTTTTGTTGTTTTTTATTTATCGTAATTAGATTTCTCTTTTACATATGTGAAGTAATATTATTTATATCAATGACATGTCGTGTTTATTTCTTACATTGAAGTAAATTAATCTAATTTGTATATTGATCAAAATGATGTAAACCGATAACGGAATGAATCATTTTTTTTAGTTTAAAAGAGTGAAATAATTGTGTTATTATGAAATGTGTGATATTGTTGCAGGTGCGGAGACATGCAGCAGGGCTCACGAGTTCACTCGCAATAAGATCATCGACGAAGCGATGTGCGGTGACCCCAAAGACATGTTCGTTGAGCTTCAACCCTTAGCAGCTAACTTGCAGGTAAATTATACTAAAATCACCTGTTCCGTATTTTTATTTTTTTTCAAAATTTTCACGCAAACTAGAATATGTATTTTCTGATTAAAATATTCAAATATTTGTTTAATTTAAAAAAAATCTTGTTCTAATTGAAAATTTCCAAAATATTTTTTTATAAATTTTCCAATTTTAATTACTAACCACCTGTGGAATTTTTAATTTAAATTGTATTTTTTTCAAAAAAATTTTTCTTTTCGTATCAAAACATTGATTCATTTTTATCTAATAATAATACATAATTTATTATGCTAATACTGTTTTAAATTTTATTCTCAAAATACGAAAAGAGATAACAACGATTTCACAATATTAAATAATTTTTATAGACCGGTAGCTTTCTTTAAGTTCAATGACATTAAGGAAGTGGACACATCGAATAGACTAGAGATTGGAATATTGGACGCATTGCATTCTGTTATGTTTTACTAACATCCCCATGGATCCTAAATGGCCAATCATCATAGATAATAATGATGACGTCACTAATCATCAAATCAAGGAAGCCATCATCAATCATATAACGAATTACACGCAATTTGATGATAACGGGCATTCATTGAAAGTTACGTGTTTTGATTTTGTAGATTAATCTTAAAAACAGATTTTTATCTTAAAATATATTTACTTAATCGTTAGTCATAAAAACACCCCAAAGACGCACCTACGAATCCTAAACACAATAACATTATAGGGGTAAAATATGCGAAATATTCCTCGATGATATCTTTGACAATCAAATATTTGTAGTGTTCTTCTTACATCCGCCATCATTAGATTTTCGTGAGAGAATCCGTTATAACAAACTTAGAGCTGACGTGGACGTATTTCCCCAGGTGATGCCGGGTGCCGTCTGGGTTAAGAGGTGCGTCGGCCTCTGCTACGAATCGGGATCCAACTGCGCTGCACTGGAAACGAGGACCAGACAAATACCGGTATGTTATTGACACATTTTAAATTATCTTTTAGTAAGTTTCAGTGCTTACTTTTTAATATTACAAAACTCTTATTGGAATATAATGATTATTGTCAGAGATTCCCCCCTTCCAACTTTTTACCTAACCTAGTGTGTATAATTGTGTGTACTTAATCGGATTATTGATAGCTCCCACAGGACAGTTTGGGAACCACCGTTGAATCCTTTATGTATAAACTTAAATATGATAAAGTATTGTATATAAAAGTCCATATATATAAGTACGAACGTTATCTGTTTATCTATTAATTCATAGTTATCCTTGACACAGATTTTGCCATATAAACGGTTTGTTTGACATGTTCGATGTTGCGCAAGCGCACCCACGATCATTGTCCTAACGATAATAATGACATAACTGTCGCATTTTTCATAACACACAAGCATTCACATGATTCAATAGAACAATACTCTATTATTCAATGTTATTAAACACGCGTTAGTACTCATAGCAGGGTTGACTTCTCAGGTCCGAATCTTTGACGCGAAGACAGGCCGCGAGACATGCAGCTGGTACCCGATCGAGGAGCACCTCAAATGCGGCTGCTGCTCGTCGTCCGTGGCCGAGCGCTGCGAGTCTCCGAGAGTCTACAACCCTCGTAAGTGCACCTGCCAATGTCCAAACAATGAGCAGCGAAGAAATTGCATACACGAGTCAAAGGTTTGTCGGAGAATGGATGTCTTTGCCACTAACTAGGTGTTGTGACACAATCTAATAGCACTTCGCGCTAACACAGCTTCACTACCAAGTTTTCAGCAATCGCACTTTTGTCACTTAATTTTTTATTGCGCTTTCAGGCCCATATGCATAGATCGGAGTCCGGTCTATGGATGCGAGTCTGAACGTTGTAAATTTCGTAGATATGTTAAAATTATCGTATGTTGTGTGGATTAACTGTTTATTAAAATTCGGTTAAGTAAATGCGGGATGCCTTTTTTGGATACCCGATAATGTCGTTGCCCAAATTTGGTATTTTATTATACGCATAGGCGAACAGGCAGAGTTGGTTATTCGACATCCATTGTCTTTGAGCTTTTGACGTGTTACTAATTTACTTCACTTCCTCTTCCTAATTTATCGCATAACTGTATCAGCGATCACTTGCCTTTTTCAGTTGCAATTTCAATTTTGCTTTCAGATGTTGTATCGAGTTATTCGTGAACACGATTTAACTAATTTAAAAGATTTCATGCGATTACTGTTGCGTTTCATTTGATATGTCTACATAATGGAAATAAACGCAATGGTAAGCCGCAAGAAGTTGTTTAATAGCTCTAAAACGCGACAAGTGCAGCCATTATAATGGGTGTCTCTTTTGTTGCAGCTGAACCGCAGTTTGAAGTGGAATCGATCTAAATGTATTTGCGAGGACAGGACTAAGTAGTGTCCTAGGGCTTTAATTGGTCTGCAATCGGACTCCAATTGGGAAATTCCTAGTCTTCTATTGGGAAGCAGCCAGGGTGGATATGAATTTCGGAAGAAGTGCGAATGGCTCGCAATGATCAGACATATCGTGGGACTTATTTTTTTTTTTAAATGACAAAATTGTTATTATAATTATTTTGTTTTTATCATTGACTGATATAATTGAAGTTTCTGTATTAAATGTTAATATAGATGTATTATAAAGTAAATTCACAGTATTATGAGATAAGTAATTTATTTAATTAATAATAACGACGTGGGGCCAAAAAGGTAGCTGTCATTTAATCACTAATATATTAAGTTAGTTAGTCAAATTTTATAGCGAATTTTCTTAATAATAATAATTTATTTATTTACAATTTAATTATTGATTATGGACAGACATCGCTGGCATAGTATTAATATAGTATTGTAGTAAATTAGGTCTGCATTCGGAAACGCACCTCGAGCGTAATTTGATCTCTAATCATCTGATCATTACTTGAGTGTAGATCAGCGATTCTCAAACTTTTTTGGCGAAGGAAAAAGCCTTAGTATAATTATAAAAAACTGATTTATATGTATTTATGAATAATCATATTGCAATGTAATATTTAGATGTAACCTTATAATCTCCCTTTGGTAGGTATTTTTTGCAGTATTTTAGCCGCGGAACACACTTTGAGAATGGCTGGTGTAGAATCTCTGCTCGAGCGTCGTTGTATTTGTAAATATTGTGTTATGTATATAGGGCGAAGAGGCAGTTGTGGATGGTGAAAGCGTGTGAAAACGCAATTCCTATGTTGTGATATAAACGTATCATGATTCCATAAATGTTTAGTATTGATAGTTTAAGAATTTATGAATTAGCTAGTCAAGCGTTTTTAGTGTTTAGTAATTTGAGATTGATCGCTCTCGGCTCTCTCTCTGTGTGTGTGGAGACGTAATGTGAGTGTAATTGTAATCACTAGTCTAAAATTGTGCCAAAGGCATAAGTCTCATTATTTAATATTGCCTTTAAGACGTTTCGGTTCTGGACTGAATGCTCCCTCAAATAAAGTATTTGCGTGCTTTCACGACTTCTATGTTAAGATATTTATTTCTTAGTTAGTGTTTTTTTAAGAAAGCTTTAAGTGATGTGATCACAAATTTATTTATATCTATAATGTATTATTGTTTTTATGGACTTTGAATAAAATTTTGTACTTATCTTTTTTTTAAACTTTGACTTTTTATTATTTCCCTTCCTGTATTCGTTCAATGAAACATTTGACTTTGTTGTCGGGCTTCCAACGGAGGTCCCGGTTTCGAATCCCATAAAGTGGTCTGTTATTTAAAAATTGTTGCTGTTTGTTTTGGATTTGAGTGTTATATATCAAAATTTGATTTTAGCATTGATGAGATCACGGTCTCTTTTTTGGGTTTTGTTTTTTGACATGAAGGTTTACATGTGAATTAAAATTTTATTATTTATTGGGCTACTGACCGAATACTCGGTATTGGCAGAATTGTCTTTAATAGATAGCTGAGGATATTACTAAAAGAAGAAGAAGATTAGATGACTATTAAATCCAAAATAGAATTGGCGTTCGGATATACAACTAGTTGCCACGATAATAAAGCGAATAAATCGACAATAATCCCGCGATTGTAAACAGTACGTGACATACATTTTAGTTGTATTGAATTATAGTAAATATAAGGGAATTATCTGTTACGCGTATTTATAAACAGTACCGTCTGCAGTTCAGAGAGATAGTTCAAGCGAGTGGACAATAACTGCGTGCGATGTGACCAATACAATCCGTCGCGTTCTTAAGGTCATGTACGTATGCCTCACTAGCACAAATATTTTCAACGTGTTTATTAAAATATATATCATTTATTATCGTGCAATTATCTGCTAAAAATACGATTCAAATGCTCAGCTAAAGCCGCGTCTCCTGCGAGTGTTTCTTCGAAACATTACACAAAAACATAGAAACATTGGGGCGTGGCCGTACACAATGTTTTTGCTTTCCGTCGACCACGGAAAATAAAAAACATTGTGTACGAATACAAAAATGTGTATGGCCACGCCCCAATGTTTCAATGTTTTTGTGTAATGTTTCGAAGAAACACTCGCAGGAGACTCGGCTTTACATACACTGCCTGTTTATTTATTTATTTATTATTTTACTATCCCAAAATACGTCCTTCTATAACTACGAAATAAAATTATTTAATCCAGGAATTGTAGATCAAATTAACTAAATTATAAATAATAATAAATATAATATATTTTTAAAAAGTACCAAATTTTTTTGTCGGCTTCGTCAATTTGCCGCCAAGTTAAGGCTCAAAGTGTGACCAGCGAAAAAATCTGTGCATAAGTTGTTGCCAGCCTTCACGGAGAATTATGTCAGTGGGTTATCCCTACCGGTAATGAGATACGGTCAACAGACACTGTTTCCATTGCTATGTACGATACATGCGTTACATAAAAATCGTAGACAAGTGTGACGCCTTTTAAGTGATATTTGATTGACAATAATTGTGTCTAATAATCTTATAGCCAATCTGATATCTCGTTCACGCATTGCTATATAATCAATAATCACGCAGCTGTAAATTGCTTAAACGAAAACGATAAAGGGGTCATTATAACAATTTTGTGTGTAATTTTGGTGGAAAATAAAAATTGACAATCAATCAGGCTTTCTCCGCTAAATTCAAATTTCATATAAATTATCATTATTGTTGCATTCATTACATAGTAAATATATGAATGTGACTTTGTAACGTTCAGTTTTAATCTGGCATTTTAACCTAAGCCATAGATTTTAAATAAATTTTTTTTGTAATTTTATTTTGTTACAATGGAAACATACATGCACTCATCATTGGTCAATTAGCAACAAAAAAAAATATTAAATAATTGTATTTAACAATTGCAAAAAACACGGGGAATTTTCTCCAAAGTACATTATTGCTTCATCTGCAAGAAACTATGACAATTATGGTTTTTAGTACCAACAATAATTATATTACATTTGAAATTGAAATATAGTAAACAGGCACGTAGAGTCGACAGCCAATAGGGCAGAAAGGTTCTCGAGTGGAGGCAACGTACCAGCATAGCAACAAGACGATGGCGAGAAATCGCTGGATGCAAGCCACTATGAATAGTCCAGCAGTGGACTGATATGATGACCAAGATGAAGCAGGAAATACACTATAGATAGGGAATGCAACGGCTATAAGGGATGCTTTTAAAAACACAAACTTACCTTCAGAACATGACTCGTTCCGGAAATTCTCGGGATAGTTTTTGAAATATTTTCAGAAAAACAGACGAATACTTTACGAACTCTTCATCAGAAAGACCATTAATCGTTGAAAGAGAAATCTAGTGAAATTCCATGAGGAGGAAAAAGAGCATGTTATTTTGACAATAGTAAATTAGCCAAAGCTCCGAAAACATAAAGCCCCCACATGTAGTCGGGGATAAACATTACAAATAGTGATCGCCTGACTCAACACTTAGGCGTTCCTTGTGTAAACGATCATTTCAGCAGAACTGACAATAAAACACACTGAAACAGATGCTTTTTATAATTACTATACTTATATGGATGTGGCGTTCCAATTAGAATAGAGTTTCGATGGGATGAAGCCTTTCACTTCCGCCTACTTCTTCTTATATTACCAATCAAAATGACTGGTCTTGCAAGATCAAATTAAAATTCCTACTGCGTGTAACATTTTCTTTAATTCTTCTATTCTTCTTTAGTTTATAACAGAAGAATTAGTTTTATGAATTTTATATTATTTTATATATATTTGTAACAAATATATACTTTTTTGGTTTTGGTAGAAATAGGTATATTTAAGCTGGTAAATCTAGTGTTAAATTCCTCCAAATGTCTTATGAAGACAATTCTGCTAATGTCCAATATTCGGGCAACAGCCTAATAAGAAATTATAAAACTTTAATTCAAACGTAAACCCTCATGTCAATAAAACCTTCGCCTTTTTCTTCTTCTTCTTTCATTAATGGGCTCAGATCACCGGCTTGGCTTTGGTTGAGGACTCCAAGACTGTACGAATAACGAAAAGGTTAGGTTAGAATTAGTTCTCTATTAAGTACGACGTTATAGCTTGTCTTTTTTTCTAAATTGACACAATTTAGAAAAAAAAAGATTTTACATTTAGTAATTCCTGGGGTCCTCAACTAAAGCGCTACCATTATTGTAAACAAAATTGTGTACTACAATCTTTAAACGCAAAGGGAGTCGCCCGTGCAGCCTTAATTTTTATACAATTTTGGAACAATTTGTTTTATTTTTATAGTAACCTATAAGAGCACATTCCGCCTGATGTTAAGCCAGAGTGGAGACAACTATTTCCACAAACAGATGTCCACGCACACTATGGTGCATCCAAATTGGCAAGGCACACTTCTATACTTAAATTAAGATCTATCATGGGCCAGAGGAAGAGGTTTTGGAAGTTAAAATATTAACATTCATAAAATTGAAATAAAGAGAGGCATTTGGCATATATCTAATTCATTACTGTTTACATAATTTTTAGTAGTTTTATTTTCTTGACCATCACCCCCCCCCCCTCTCTCAATCACCCCTTTTATTTATTAGCCATTAGTTTTAATGCATATTAATGCAACAGTATACCTGCACTTGACCAAAGCATCTTCTATAGGTCCAACTATTTTTAGCACAAACACCATAATTTGAATGCGCACGCGCACGTCATCCGGTAAATGTCTTACAATAGTCACAAATAGGTAGCGGATATTTGAAATAGTTCTCCTTACGCAAAAATTTACGTTTCGACAAGCGTGTTGATTTTTCGTCACTACGTTACGTTTTTGTGAATGAATTACGTTTATTTGATCGGATTGCCTGTGCGGTTGAAATGCGGTAAATAAAAATATATATTCAAGCAATTTATGATACATAAGTTTGTACTTTGGACTCAATGTACAAACTATGATTAATATATGTAAGTACATAATCCTAATGTACTTTTATCAACAGACTTTAGCCGTGTGCCAACAATTATTAATATTGTTTTAATATCTGAACTTACATTGAAATCCTGGTAATTATAATAATGTAACTTTTCCGTTACAATTCCATATTTTTTTGTTATTTTTTTATTTATCACGCTATGACTACTAATTGCACCATCATTTCATGTTTATTGTTCAGGACTCAAAAATTTTCTATAACATATCACAGCTACGGTATTAGCATTTTAAGAATGTTATTATATTTACTATTCTTTCAAACTGTATTTTAGTTTTAAGTTTAAACTATAGTTTATCATTTAATATCGAAAGAATATTAATTTTTATTAGATATTTTTATATATTTCCGTAATAGTTATAAATCATAGTTACCCTACAATGTAAAAATATGTAATAATATACATAAAATAGTTGGGAAACCCTCCCATTAAGCGATTCAATTTAATGGTGTGAACAAGGCCGACCTCTACCGAAGATCCGTCTATGAAACAACTATTTAAAGAGTATTTTGGGACTCCGCAGACAATGGCGCTTTTCCTTTAACTAATATAAAAGAAATAATAACATTTTTTTAGTTACTATAAAGAAAAACAAACAAATTTTAATAAAAACGAATGCTGTAGAATATTCAACAATGGACATGTATCGATTCAAACTAAAAACGTAATTAAAATTAACTAATTCATGTTTCAAAATGGTAATTATAATAATAATTAAATACAATATAAATCAAATAATAAATATACAATACCAATAACATAGATATTTCACTCTTGCAACACAAATTTTAAATGTCAATATGACATTGACATCTTATCTTATGACTTATCTGTTGTCTCTGGCCCGTCAACAAAACTGAGGAAGTATCTCGCTCTGCGATCGATTTTCTGCATTTTCCAAAGGGTCGTGGGCTGTAATCCCTCCACCCTTATAATATCATTAACCCCACAGTGAAACATACAATCTGACTCATTCCTAAACAATACATTTATTCTAATAACTCACAATACAAAAAAGTTCGTGATAAATAATGAAACATAAATTCAGCATAAATTCACAATAATGCGTTTGAAAGCCATTACAAGCGTATGCAGTGTTCCTATAGTGAAGTAAAGTGTGATTCGGTGTAGAAAATGTCTCTCGGTGGTTCGACGTATCTAAAAAACGCTACAATGTTGGAGCAATTACTTGAAGAAATAAATTTCCAGAGAACCAAGGAAATGAGGCAACTTATGAAAGATGGTAATCACTTTTTATTTAAATTTAAATATAACACTAAACAATATTTTTAGTTTATAACAAAACAATAACATTTTTATAAGCATACAAGATTGTTTACATTGTTAAAACTGTATAGATTGTAGCTGCATAGAATTTTAGGATTTATTTCAAATATATGTATTAATAATTATTTGAATAATATTTTCTGAAATAACCCTTAGAAATACAGCAAAATAACAGACATATATTTTTATTGTCATTGTGTTGTAATGAGTGCCTAATTTTAATTCACTTGTATAAACATAGATGGCAGCACTATACTTTAAAACACAGTTTTAAATTGTAGATAATGTAATTACATTAGCAATTATCGTTAGCTTGATAATCCTTATATTTATTAATATGGATTAATCACCAATTTATTCATTAGTTGAGCCCCATGGTGTGGGTTTTCTAAAAATTTTATTTTGCAGCGCCATCTAGTTAATGGTTGCTTAACTATGATGTTACTTATACTACAACTGAGTGAAGTTATTGTAATAGTTCCAACGTTCAATCATAGATGGTGCTAAAACTTTGAAATCACTCAAAGGTCACGATTATTAATTTAGCATTTTTGTTTCGTTATCGCTTGTCTTATTTCCTTATCTTTGTTTACAGCGTATAACCCGCATGCTGATATGTTATTGAACTTTGGGTTAGTCTCCGCGCTTGCATTCGCAGGGGAATAATAAAAACCACTCATTATTCTTTATGAAAACATTTATTTGACTTCTTTTACTTTATAAGGAACATCAACACAGATAATTAATCGTATTCTACTAATTCTTTTTTAAAATTTTTATGTCATTGTTATCGTTATATACGCACTAGATACATATACATATATATATATATATATAAAGGGAATAATAAATAAATCTACATGCGAACTTGGAATGTTTAAGTTTTCCAAATGACAACAACACACTATAACCACATTCAAAATCTCTTGCATTGCATACTTTTGGGTAACAATCCAACCATACTAAGCCACTTGCCGAAATATATAATTACAACAACAATACAAAGGTACAAAATTTACTTTGGCTTTTTTTCTTTAAAATATTCATTACTTAACGAGAGAAAATGTCATCCGACTGTTATTTACAAAACATTTTATTACAATTCTTTCACTTGTACATTTAAGCACTGTGCGTTGTTGCTTTATCCCGCGAGTTGGCGCTGCAAGACAACTATTCACTGTAATATTTGTTTATTTGGGCTTGTCTGAGCATTAATAAGTAGTCGCGTGCTGACGTCTCCAATATATTTAATTGAATGAAAATATCAATGTAAAAAAACACATTAAAGGCGGGAGTCG
Source organism: Tineola bisselliella (assembly GCA_028551675.1). Taxonomy (NCBI): domain Eukaryota; kingdom Metazoa; phylum Arthropoda; class Insecta; order Lepidoptera; family Tineidae; genus Tineola; species Tineola bisselliella. The sequence continues at coordinate 172,008 of JAPWLS010000537.1, forward strand.
TAGTACTACGATTTATCTCGACTGTTGAGATTCAACACAAGAAAAAATTATTAAAAAACATTTGTGCTAACAAAAAACCAAAACTATGTGATATAGAGTGACACAACAACAAAATAATAATAAATTTTTAAAATATTGATTCAATTTTAACTATACTTTTTGATTAGGTGTAAAAATATGACGACACATGTCGAGTTTTTCTATTATTGTAATTTTCTTATACTTTAAATAATTTACATGTCATTTTTATAAAAATAGAGCCAAATATACTGGAAAACTCATGAAAAGCCACGTGATTCAAAATAGCCAATCAGAGGGCACATGATGTAACTAAAAAACTATCAACAAATAAACGTGGTAGCAGTAGGAACAGCTGTAAAGGGCCTTTTAAATTATCTAATCCGATTCTCCAATATATTTCAGCTCGCTGATAAAAACACTTTGTATTTAATTTTCATATTTAGAATGTGATTTTCCAATATAATTCGAATGCTAATTAGTTGCTACCTAATTAAAACTAGTGAGGAATTTGATACTTTGCGAGTTTATTATTTATTCGACAAATGAAGGGATGGCTTCATCGTAAGCCGCAACAAGCGTTCACATCATAATCAGAGGCGGCTCGTCCTAAAGAGCGCTGGTGCAGTGCACTCTCACGAAAATTACAGAACTTATATTACAGCGGCGTAGATATAGGTAATATAATATACTATTGTATAGGCATAGTAGAATAGAATGAATGTAATGTAAGGATAGTATGTATTATGAAGAAATATAGATTACTTCTGTAATTTTCGTGGGAGTGCACTGCACCAGCGCTCTTTAGGACGAGCCGCCTCTGATCATAATATGTTCTTGTTTTTTTTTCTTATGTATTTTTGTAATTTTATTAGAAGTGTAGTATCTATCCCTTTATCACCTGGAGCATGCCGTCCTATCCTATAATGAAAATTTCATTTAGTTTATATAATAGTAGTCCTTTTATAAATATCGATTTATTTAATTCATCATTTATCAAATAATAACTCACTCGCATTGCATCTGAAGGCACTTCGTTATATATTATTATTATTATACATTATTAAAACATATATTTATACAAATTATTAAATTTTCTCAATACAATATACTTAACTAACATTTTTTTTTTTATTAAATAAATTTAACAATAATTTATTTATAATACAAATCAATTAACGCTTTATTAAAATTGGATTTTGTTTATAAATAATATTATAAAAGAAAAAGTGATCTAAAAGATATATTAAGATTGGACCCGCTCGTTCACACGATCTCCATCAAATCCGTAAATGCAATGCATGTAGGTATTTCAGTGATTTCTTTATCTACCCTAAAAGAATCCACTCTGAGCCAGGATGAAGAAACGGTTGTTATTTTTGATTGCTAATTTAGATATCCACCTGTTGTGGTTTAGGGACATAATAACTTCCACTGTTCCAGGTCCATATTAATTCCAGCTTTTGCATTGTTTCAGACTCTGGCTTCGTGGTTCTGCAAGGGACGACGTACTGGACAGACTTGTTCGTGAGGAACTTTTTATTCCAAGAGGAGCAGTCGATCGATTGCGACGATCTTTTGTTTTTTGTAAGAAAGCGACATGTCAGAGGCTCCTCAAGATATCTGCCCAAGTATGAGGTAAAAATAGCAAACTATACATTTTTGTTTTGTTAAAAAATATATGCATCAATTCTGTTTACTATCTCCAGTGTTTCAGTCTAAGCTTGTATAAAAAGATTTTAACCTTATTATAATTTTATGGAATTGGAAATGGAGAACCTCAGTGGCTGTATAGGCTCGATCCCTTTGCCTTAAAATGGAACAAAAAAAATATTTTTTTAATGGGTTTTAGACGCGAGAACCATTATAATACCACAGTTTAAGTTTTAATAATAATAATAAATAAAATATACTTTCTCTACTACAATCAAGCGAAATCCAAACACTGTTGTTCCAATCTCAGACATTTAATAGGAGCATTTAAAAATACACATAAAAACTATATCTATGTAAAAAAGCATTATATCATTTCCGTATAAAATATATGTTATTGTTGTTTTATATTGACTAGTATAATATAATCATTATGGAGTAGATTTGAGTGGATTCTGTCACACGACAAGGTTATTGCATGTCACTATTAGAGCGGCTGTTCGCATGAAAATTGGGTATACGAGTCGCTTCCATTATCCCGAAAGAAGGCGTGTTCTTTCATCAATGTCAACCAAAATCCACATAATGTCATACAAAAATAACTGAACGTTTACTCGCGCATTATCTCATTGACGGAGGCTCAGTCATTGTTTAGTACATTTCCACAGCGGGTCCCATCTCTAACAAAAACATACACACGAGTGCTCAGTTTGCATTTTGTGACCAGACATCAGTTCCATTATAAAGAGCTCAAAACATTTTTGCATTTCACAGTTTAAAATATCTATAAAAACTACACATATTCAACAAACAAACAAACAAACAGACGGACGCAGGTCCCCCCACACCCCACACCCCGCCCCCGTGCCGGTGACTCCCCACCACACACTATAGCACCATGTTGATAATAATGGATGATTTAGGAAACAACACACGATTAGAAAAATATCTCTTAGCCTCTCGACAAACGCCACTGACCTTCACACTGAATTACATCGGGGAGATTACTCAGACTGCAGGACCAGCAGCAACAATACCAGAATCACAAATCCATCGACAGCCACTGACACCGCTATCACAAATATAATACACTACCGCCTTTGTCAGATATACCTTACAACACTAGTCAACGAGGTCGCGAACGAACGCGTATCACAAATCCACGCGGCCGCCACGCTCACACACTAACGCACTGTTCTCACGCAGACGGACGTCGAGGTCTTCCGCAAAGACTCCAAGAAGCTCCCGATCGGCGACCCCGAGATCGACTGGGAAGAGACCGTCTACTTGAACCTGATAGTGCACCAGTTCGACTACACACTGACGCTCGCGATTTGCACACGCACCAGTCCCAAGGAGCTGCAAGTGTTGCGGCGACACTCGCAGAAGGTGAGTCACTAGCTCAGGCGGGAAAACAGCTTCGTCCGCGGCCACGGTAAGGGCCAGGAGTAGCGACGGGGCACAGGGCCACGGGACCCGCGCTCCATGAACGAGAATATAAAATACCACCACTCGCGTTGGATCATGTACTGACCGCCGGCGCCCGAACGCTGCGGTGTTAACAGCAACGAGTGGAACGTCCAGAACAGCCGCGTGGTGATGTAGTAGCCGAGGATCACATCGATGCAATAGTGCGCGTGCGCCAGTAGCACGAACGCGATGCCCACGAAGGCGGTGGCCCACATGGCCCAGTGCAGCAGCCACAGCTTCTTGGGAGAGTACTCCGCCACCACGAGGTAGCTCAGCACGAGCACCATGGTGTGCCCTGAGTATATGTAGTCCCCGCAGTATGTGTGCTTTCCATTGATGGAGAGACCGAACCCTGAGATCAGATAGAACATTCGCTTGATGACCAAGAGCGGCGTGGTGCCGTTGCTCTTTGGGCTGCAGAAGTACGTCTCACTGGACACGGGCAGCACGGTCACGAACATGGTTATGGATCTGTATAGATACAACAGTCCTATGATGAAGAATATCCTCCTGGCGACAATGAACCTGTGTTTGTGGAAGAGGACCACTAACATCGCAATGGTCGTCGCCACCATTATCAGATACTCGGATACGTCCAAACTCCAGTCTCTGGCAGTGACGTTATCTAAAAATATATCTGGCAATGGTTTCGTGATGTTCCTGTCCGGCAGCCTCTCGTGCACCAGCGACAGAGACATCATGTTGATGCACACGCAGAGGAATAGGAAGAAAAACGAAAGTATCGTTTTCCATATTTCTTTGGGATATCTTTCTTCGCGAACCGTCCCTGCGGGTATTTCAACTATGAATTCGTTGGGGTGCGACCTCTGCGGCGAATGCTCCTGGTCGGGATCTGACTCATCCGTGTTTCCAGAGGGCACATTGATTTTCACGGCTCTAGCCAGCAGCGGCTGTCTCTGCATGAGCTCTGCTTGGCTCGGCATGGTGCCTTCCTGTGCGGGCGGTTGTCTGGCCGCGTTGTTGTTTAAGTCATTGCGTTTTAGGCGAGGTTCGAAGTTGATGCCCTTTATGTCCTCCTGTGCTGTTTGCGTCGCAATGTCGACATCGCAAGCTGCTGGAGGCGATTCGGATGGCGACGGCGGGCGGGGCAGAGCTTTGGGGGGTAGCTCATTGGCGAGATAGACGCGCACCGACTCGATCAGCGGCTCCGCTAAATTGATTTGCTTTGGTTGCGCGGACTCCTTGGTCGGCGATCGTGCAGAGATCGTCATCCAATCACCATTTGCTTGTCGTGGGCTCGCACCTGAAATCAACGAAATGAGAGCATGTAATATAAGCGCTTATGCGTCAAGCAGTAGTTAGTAGGCACATGGATGGATGTGAGAGGGAATTGTGTTCGTGCACTCGTTCATTGTTTTATCTAACTTAGTAAATGTTGTTATTGTGCATAAATTATATATTAATTATTATATTTAGTTAATTAAAATTGTGCTCCAGTTGGCGTGATTCATGATTTAAGAACAATGACTCATTATTACTAAATATTGATTACTGATTTCGATTCTAAGAAACGCCTCTATGTGTACGTTTCAAATATAACATTGTTGGCTTATCGCTGTACAGAATTGCCTTTGGATTACGAATCTGTTATTGTTGACTTGGTCCCAGTGAATGAACGCCCGCATGACAAACTTTTAAAAGCTTTGGACAATAGATTGACGGCCTCGGTTGCGCACTCGAAACTAATATTTGAAATTTTAGTTTAGGCGTCATATGTCCGCGTTATGGAAGGTATAGGACAGGCATGTGTATTCTTTGATTGGTCAAAATTAATATATTATTCGTGATAATTGCTACTGATTGGTTTATGGACGCTGCTATTGATTTAATTCCTCTAATTTTTGTGCGAAGAAACGATTTCCAATTAGAAACTTAATATTTGATCAGTCTTGTTCAACTATATATACATATGTGTATTTGTGAATGCGGTTCCGCGGTTTTGCTCGCTTGAAATCCGTGCGTGTGATTTTAAAGAGAAATGTTCGTTTCTAATTCCCAAATACAATTTGCAATCTCGTTTTATACGCGCGAGTTATTCAAATTTCAAAAGCGATATGTCTATACATATTAAATAAAAACACTTTGAACCAATGCCATAATTAATAAAATAATTCCATGGCATCATAACAAAAATGTAATTGCCTCTTCAAATATAAATTTAAAAAGTATGTTGTCACTTAATATTTGTTGATTTTCTCTCGTTTCTCTTCATTTTCAGTGTTTGAATGTAACCAACGGCGGGTTGGGTTATAACGCGGTGTGGTGATCCAGTGGGATGCCGAGGTGGTTGTCGCTTGTGATAATATAAACAGATAGATTACTAACATTATCAATTCCATCGTGGTCACGTAAAGAAAACCACTTGACTGTTGTTTTTTTTCTTATAATGGCCAAAGAAACAATAGCAAACAATAATCATTATACATTATTTTGCATTTATTATTTGAATGATTCGTAAACGTGAAAATTGGCATTTATTTGTTATATTATTCTACATTGCTTGCTCGTGTTGAAGTTTTACGAGACGGCGAAGTTAGTGCGTTACTAATTGTGAAACTATATTTACTTAAATTACAAAAGATTCATCGTCAGACGTTACTCAATGTTCCATTGCCGTATTTCTTAATTAATTTAGGTAATGTTTCTCTTAAGTTGGCTAATAATTGTCTCTCACTCGTCGTATACATGTTTATTATAACAAATCGAATGCCAACATCTAACTGCTAATAAATAAGTTAACAACATCATCTATTGTTGTATAATCAGTGTGATAATTATCTCGGGAGTCTCGTGACGAGCATCTTTACAAATAACTAATTTCACTTGACAAGAGGCCAATAACGCGAGGGCAGAACAACCGTTTGGAACTCACCCGATCAATGGGCGTCTTGTCATATGCCCCAAAAGCAGATACCACATCGATTCACTCGTCAGAAAGCGGAATCCAAACGGACAGACGCCTGTCTCGAGTGACGCGCACATTCACACCACACTTGCAATTAACAATCACGTTTGAAAACTTCTTATTGATATAACTAAATAAATGAACGTAAACCTCACGCAGAACCGCAATTACTTTGCGAGCACCGCCTACCGAACGAACCGTCCGACGCGAACTAGAAAGCGGTTGGTGTTATTCTGGTTGGCTCCGGAGGGTCGGCGTTCGGGGCGCGTCGGCCGTCTTCGGCAATCTTCGCGTTAATGGAAGTAAATACTGCGTGACGTCACTGCGCGGTTCGACTCAGTGCATGTGCACTCGGCGCAGTGGGTTTAGCACGTAACTCGGTGTTTTGGAAGCATTATTCATATAAATTGTTTAATTATGTATTATCTATTGTTTGTCGCTGCCTAATCGCGTCAGCTTTGTTACATTTTTATTACGCAAACCTCAGAAACCGTTAATACGATTTTAACTAGGGCCGACGCTGTAATTATTTGTACTTCCTTCCGTCACACATATTAACCAAATCGTTGACATGGAAATCGTAATGGCTTACTTGATTATTTATTAGTGAGTCGTTGTATAAAAATAGATTGTTTTTCTAATTGAAATATGGATTTAAAATGCGTAGTTATGCAGATAGGTTCTAGTAACCGGTTTGCATAGGCGGGTACACTCGCACTCGGTCCTGCAATAATATAACTCTCATATAAAATCTCTAATTCGGGCTACATTCACCCATCATCATTATTGTATTTCGAATATGCAACATGTGATTTTAATAATCAAACTTATCGCTCGTCAACATGATTACAAATCCTTAATCATATAAGCTATATTAATTTTCTAACATGTAAACTTACTAATCTAACTAATTTAATAATTATTAAATTAATAAATTTATTTCATTTATATTTGTATATGTATTGACGAGTAAAAGCGCTCTATTGAAGCCCATTTACTAAAAGTAAATAAATAAAAAAATAAAATAAAACTACAAAGTAACCTTTTTTTTTACAAAGTAATTTTTCGAAATCCCCTAGAACTGCCCGTAAGGGCTAATGCAAAATATACCTTTAATATTACGAATACATTTGTTAAAAACCTTTTTATAACGAATTTTCAATCTTTGCAAAATATAAAAAGAAAGTGTTATTTACCTTTATTTAACGAAATCGTTCGCTATAACCTAAGTTGAGCTGAGATTAATAATTTTTTTAACCTTGTTAAAACGAATCGTAGACCAACCTAACCTCTGTATAACGAACCTCATTGTAACAAATTACTTGATATAACGAATTATTTTCTGATTCCCTTCAGTTTTGTTATATCAAGTTTGCACTGTATATACTAGCTGGATGGACCGAGAGCATGTAATGCCTGAATTTGAAGATTGCAGATTGATTAATTGGCTATTCACATGAAATCAATCAATCAAATTATACTGACTATCACAGGATACAAAAACAATAACGAAAAAAAAACAAAATCTATCAACTACAAATTATAATATATACTAAATTAAAAAAAAACTGAATTTTAACAGAAGTTTTTATGACGTTAATTACGACGCGAGAGGTCGTGTGCATGCTTCTTTCCAATCCCGCAATCCCGCAAATAACGCACCCGTAATCAATCTCGCGTGCTGCGAGATCTCTGATCTATTGGAAGCCCTAGTGTCGATATTAATCATCGGTCACATGTCGGAGTCACTATAAACAGAAACGATAATTTCGAACGGCATTCCCTACGCCCCAGTTGCGTCGCACAAAAACCCATGTGAATCATTCCCCGTATGGTTGTAATCAATTACGACTGGAGGAAGTGTTGTTGCTTCAAATGCACAAGTTAATCATTGTTTGTGTTACAATTTAGTTACGTTCCGAGCTGACTGATTTCTACGTACAGTCGAACCTCGCATTACGAGCATAATTCGTTCCGGACTTTTACTCGTTAAGCGAAACAATCTAAACATAGACAGTGGGCTTATCACGAATTTTAGTCTGGCTTTCGAACCGAGTTCGCTTCAACCGATTTGTATGGAAATTTGAGCAGCGCCACCGCGTGCGGATATAATATTAATATTTTAGATACTTTTTGTTAATTTTCGAACGTCTCGATCTTTCGTTCATTTGATAGATTGCTGGTGCTCGTTAGTCGTTAGTAAAAATTCATGATCCCGATTGCTAACAGGTCCGTTTTACTTGTGACAGCTCTATTCGAAAGCCAGACTAAATTCGTGATAAGCCCACTGATGTAGCAATAGCACGATTCGGTAGCTCGTAAAGCGAGCTATTATTTTACAATTTATTTTGCTCGTTATGCGAGGTTTAAGTGTATTTAAGCTATCTATCAATACAACTATATATATTTAGTTTATTTTTGTTATTTTAATTTGAATTTGAAGATTTGTAACAGTATAATATGTCAGGTTATTCCCGAACGTAAAAACTAAATGAACAAAATCATCTCCGCGTATAACTTCGGACATCACTAAAATGAATATAGAGGTTACATGTAATAAACTTTCCATGCGATTGGATAGAAAAGAATTCATAGATTTTAAAATTAATGTATGGGCGTTCAATGGAAAATCTTGCTAAGGGGTTTATGGTGGGATTGACGTCATGCGGTTATTGAGGCCGGCGCGCGATTTAGCATAATAAAACAATTTAAACTTATTGCAATTTATTAAATAATAATTAGATGCGAAGTATTGGTTAGTTAGTTTTATACTTTTATAAAGGGAGGTGAATTTGAAATAATAAACAATTTGATTTAAGAATGTGTCAAACAAAATGATTCACCGGTGGGTGTGACAGGTCCTGTGGGCAGTGGGACTGAGCAACAATCCCACTAGATATAGGTAAACCGATTTTTTTTAGAAATTGTATGTTATGTAAACAAACTGACCTACTGCTATTATTTATGGTATAATGACAGATCTAGGGATGGGCATATATAAAAGTGACCGATTGATCAATTGATCAAAAGTAAAATAAAATAAAACGTATTTTGATATTAATTCTCTTTATTCGATTCGTCACAATTAGAGTAACTCTAAGATTCACTAGCATCAAAATTCGTAATGTGTAAAAATAAGTCGTCGTAAAATAGTAACCAATAAGCAGAACAAAGATGAAGAAAGTACGCGCACACGCCATGAAAGACAATGAACGAGTGAGATTTGCGTGGTTGCGATGGTCAGTGTTGTCTATTATGCCTTTTTGTCAGATCCACATTTACGATTTTTGTGTTTTCTTTTATTAAATGTTTAAAAAAATGCACTGGTGATAACACAAAAATAATTATAATTTATAATAATTTACATTTAAACTTTCTTATCATTGTAACAATTTCTAATATTTGCCACGATCATTCATTATTCTACAATAGTACACATCACTATTGTTTCCTAGACTAACCCAGTTAGAGAAAAAAAAAGTTTGACAGATTTGTAATTTTTCGGATGGTTATTTTCGTAGTTAATTATTTATAGTGAATTATATCGTTTTATTTGTAATATTTATAGAATATCGAAAGAAAAAACTTTGAAATATTGTCTTAGTTTATCAGATTTTTTAAAGTGTTCGTTATAATGCCTGTTTTTTGTCCACAAAGGTTTGTTTACACAACATGGAAGTTCTAAAAAAAAGATTTGCGCACTCTCGGTTACAGCTACAACAATAGGCAGTGAAATTGAATTCAGTCACTGTATGCCTCTTTCACTGTAATTTAAATCAGTGGTTCTTAACCTTTTGATGATGGTATTTCTGTCTTGTCATGGATCACCAACTTTCGTGGTATGGTAATGTACAATAAATGTAAATATAAATAAAATACGTATAAAATTGTCTAAACTTATACTTATTAACGAAAGTTATAAATTTTAAGTATAGTACCACAGTTACGTAAATAAATTTAAAATTGCTTTGTGGACCTCTTCGTGTGCTTCCAGGGAAGGTTGAGGACCACTGATTTAGATAGAGAAATGTTATAAACATCGCATTGGGAAATGACGTCAGTTGCGAGCACACGTATCAAAGAGTATATAAAAGTGTTATTGAATTATTAACTGTCGGCTGTCGACGCCCTAACTAGTAGAAAGTAAAACTTTATATTTAACATTTATCGAGTGATGCCATTGGCTAGTCGGGCTGCTGGAGTTCATTGCACCGTACACTGCTCGTTATATGTGGTTAGTGCGTAACGTATCGTCCACTTCCATCGACCTTTATTAATATATGATCATGAGAGGATAATGAGAAACAAAACGAAACTCAACTCAAAACTAAAAGAAAGTGTAATGGTGGAAGGAGCGCAGATGTACAATTATTTACCGCTTAATATTGTTATTTATTTATAAAGCCTACCTAAAAAATTACATTAGAACTACATATTATAAAAAGGACTACTATTATATAAACTAAATGAAATTTTAATTGACATGATAAAGGGATAGATAACACTTCTAATAAAATAACAAAAATACATAGTTTAGATCAGCGGTTCTCACACTTTTTCTCACAAAAGCCTTAATATAATTATAAAAAACTGATTTATATGTATTTAATTACAATGTAATATTACGTAATATTTAGTTGGAATATTTAGATGTAACCTTATAATCTCCCTTTGGTAGGTATTTTAGCTGTATTTTAGCCCTAGGGTTCCGCGGAACACACTTTGAGAATAGCTGGTTTAGATGTTAAAAAATAAAAAAACAAATAGGTTCAATGAAGAAAAAAACACAAAATTTAAACACTAGTTTAGTTAGTATATATATTATGAATCATTTAAACTTTAGTCGCCCAGTATCGCAGGTTTTTCGGCCTAATGCAGGGGCCCTTGCTGTTTATATTAATACAACGTTTATTTGTAACTTCGCAACGGGAGAGACCGCGGACTAATGATTGTCAATTGTCTGCTTACGTTTATTATAAAGTGGTAAACAGTGCAATGCGCCTTGACAAGTGAAACAAAGGGCTATAACAGCACCACGTAATGGGCGCGAAACAATGCCAAACGACACGATTCCCTGACCTAATTAAATATGTCACCAGGTGGCTCTGACCTCGTGACCATATTCTTGGTATGTGTGAGAGAGACAACAATATTCACATGTCTTATTGAGCTGGATGGACCATTAGAGACATGAGCATTTATTTTTTATGTTTTACTCAAAACGGGTAATTGGTTTATTTATTTATAGTATTTATTACAAATTAAAAAAAGTAATTATACAAATGCTCAGTTATTTTTATATTTTTCAGAGGAACAAATTTGTTTTAATATAGCTAGCTGGTGAAGATTTTAAGTAAGAATAAAATTCTTGGCTTTTATTTATAACTAGCTTTTACCCACGGCTTCGGTCACATTTAAGTCATTAAATAAGTATCAGAGATCATTTCAATAGAAAGTATCCTATGTTACTTCTAGTACCTCCAAACATATGTGTACGAAGTTTCATGATGATCGGTTAAGTAGTTGTTGCGTGAGAACGTAACAAACAAACTCACATTCGCATTTATAATATTAGTAGGGATTTACCTTAGTTTACTTACCTTACTTAGAACGTGGGATAATTAAAGATGTCGGAAAAAGGGTCAATTTTGAGTCCTGAAGCTTTTTACGGAGACACCGGGACGGAGAATCGCAAAACGGGACGTATGGGCACGTTAATCATTAGTGACGCATTCAATGTTTTGAAATTCATGTTAAATTCCATTCCGTATAGAACCCAGGATAAGCCCCCGAGGGTGGCCACCCGTATCTATTTATTGCTTGTTATTGTCTCCCCATCTATTTCCGAATGCTTGTTTTATGTACAAACAAAATGTCAGCTTGACAACTATTACGCATGTGAGCTTTTATTTGCTTATTTTTTTAGTAAATAGGCTCCAATAGAGCGCTTTTACTCGTCAATACAAATACAAATATAAATGAAATAAATTATTATAATCAATTTGATTTAGCTGCTGTATACTGGCATTGTCATCCTATTGTATACCTAATGGTAAACATAAAATGACATTGGTTATTTCCAAGCTTTATTATCTATAAGATATTCATCGAACGTGTAATATGATTTTTAAATAAGTTTGCTTTTTATGATTTTCTTGAACTGATGAAAAGGCTTAAATTGTATGATGCCTTTATTGTTAACACTGATTCATTATTACTTTGTCTTAAAACCAAGTGTAGGTAACGCGCGTGAAGTGACTAAGGAAAGTAATTCAGAAATGACGCTCGGGCGTACTTTGATCCTTACTTGAGTACTTACGTGCTTAAGTACGTAGCTTATTCTGAAAGAAACAAATGAATCTATTCTCGAACGAATTAAAACAATGCACCTCGGTTGTGATTTTTTTAAAAGGCTTTATTGTTTAAATAAGGTGTGTATGTTATGGTGGTCGATTTAACAATGGTGTTTATTTCTATATTTATATTGTTTACACAGGCGCCTTGGGTGGTCCTGCATTTACTAGAATTGTGCGGTGATCTGGGGTCTTAACTGGCGTGTTCGAATAAATGCTCCACTAGAATCCTGTTTCAAGTAGAAATTATTGCTAGAATTCGGGTTTTAGTCACGCTTCGGACGAAAATACGAACATTTCCTACTCAGGAACACTTATAAACCCATAATTTGACAGCGACGTCACAACGGATCGGTTACTCAGGGCTTATTTTACGGATATTTTAAAGATCAACTTGGAAGTAGCTGGGATAATGAGATGAGTGTGCCCTGTCGGTTTGGACAGAACACATGATATGTTATCAACAGACCGGATTATGAATCAAATGTGTTGTACATTTATTTGTAACAAGTACATATTAAATCTATTTATATAAGTATAAAAAATTCTATTTTGAAAATGATATTTTGGGCAGATAACAATGAGTAATACGTGTTTTTTTTATTATCATAACACGAGAAAGATAACTATCATTGATTAAACCTTGGTAGGTAATATAGACGAACACAATCACATACAATTTGATGTAGCTGTTTATCGCGATATGTTTACAAAAATATATTGCGTCTTTAAATCGCTATGATGTAATTTATTTTGTTAATATTTACTTGAATTTTGTTTACGATTTAAAAAATTAATATCGATAATTTATTACTTCGACAGGTAGGTAGTTTCATTGTTATCGGCAAGGGGAACTAAAATTGTGCAGCTCTGTTCATGCGTTCACTTCCGTTTTATAATTGCAAGGCGATTAATTAAGACAATTCAATTACAGAGTAACAGAGAAGAGCAATTTACCCAGTAATTGGTAATATATATTTTTAACACGCTTTTATTAGCTTGGGTTGTATGTATGTATGTATGTAACGGAATCTTTGAGCATAATTTTCACCAATTTCCAGAAGTCTGATTAATTTGAATCTTTGCACACGTATTAAGGATCGATGACAATGCAATAATTTAATAACAGTTTCCCATTATCCTTATTAGGATTTATAAATTCTTTTATAGATCCTGTGTAGTTGAGTAAAAAAGATAAAGCTAGCGCGCGTGTTTTTTTTAGTTTTTTAATTTCATAGTAATTCAATGCGTATTTATTTCGATCCGAAATCAGACCTTCAATTTTTTAGACTTTTTAATTAGTAGAATTACACGAACCTTAGTCATGACAATGCTCCCTTTGCGCAGGTGTACGCGTCGCCGAGTCGTCGCAAAATGGATACCAAAGGCGAAGGAGAAGAGATGACATACCCGCATATTTGCTTCATGGTTGACAACTTCGATGAGGTGAGTCTTCCTTCGTTATTATCAAATGTTGTAAATTTAAAAACACATAACACAAGCGAATAAGATGAAAAGATATTTTTAACAATTTTTAAATCTGTGGCTGCAAGTGCCAATGTCTTGGCCTAGAAGTAGCGACTTACTATCTCGTTAAACGTTTTGTTTTTCCATTATAATTTGCCAATGATCAAAATCAGTCGTCACTCTCAGTGTATACAGTAATACCCCGCTTTACGCGACCCCGTTATGCGCCGTTTCACTATAACGCGAAATTTCGCGCTCAATTGCCCCGCATTACGCGAAAGAGTGCGTATAAACATAATGTAGTCATCAACTTCTCTATGGTCGCGGGAATTTCAGTTAACGCGATTTCTTCCGGAACGTATCCCTCGCGTAAAGCGGGGCATTACTGTATATTCTGGAATTTATATATATTCTAACAGTTTTGTTTATATATTATATTTCTATCTCTTTTATCTTTCTTCATACTATACATCTAGTTCAGTAACCGGGGTACCCAGTAGGACAGGTTTTCGAACTTAGTACAGGGGCCCTTGCTATTTTTATGTACGAAAATTATTTATTAAACTTCTTTTTTTTTAAGGAGTTGTTTATGTCGATAATTTTTATCAATGAACGAAATGAGTGACACTGCAACTTCCAATAACATTTATTTATATTTTATCGCACGCCTTTCGCATATCAAAACAAACTCGTAAGTCAAACGGGACAATTAAAATGATAAGCCGACGACCGGCTCGCTCGTTGTCGATTGTCCCCACAACTGTGATTCGTTATTAATTTTTTTATTATTTCATTTGCATGTTTTAAGATTATTCGATTTATGTTCGTCCAGTAGTTGGAGGTTTTATTAAAAAAGACACAAGTTACCCGCCACAGGTCGTGACATTCATTGTTTATTTTAATTTTAATATTTAATTTATTTAATTATAAACTATTATATTTTACTTTTATTATTTCAGTCGCACATTATATACTAAGCACTGCACTAATAATCCTAAAACTAGTTTGTTATACCTGTTAACTTAACACTACTCGAGTCAATATAAAATTATTAGTATGCGAAACCTATTTATTAAAAGTAATTTTCGTAAAAGTGTAAACCATAAATTGTTAACGGTTTGTTTTGTTTCTGAATAACTGAAGTAAATAGTTGACCCCGTGACTCATGCCAACGTAAACGGATGTCGTCATTTGAAAACATTAAGATATAGACAAAGCCTGTGATGAATAACGCAAATACATATATCCGTATATTATCGCCGAGATAACATTTTGGCACGGGAGAGTTCACTGACTCATATTAAATACATCTTCTACATTAATGATATTTATAACAGTTAGTCAAAGTTGACATTGTTGACACTACACAAAACTAGTCAAGTCAGGTCAATGAAATGAAAATAATTTATTATTTATTTATAAAGCCTACCTACAAAATTATATTAAAACTACATAGTATAAAAAGGACTACTATTATATAAACTAAATGAAATTTTAATTATAGGATAGGACGGCATGCTCAAGGTGATAAAGGGATAGATACAGTAATGCTCCGCTGCTGCTGATGCTGACGCGACCATAGAGAAGTTGATGACTACATTATGTTTATACGCACTCTTTCGCGTAATTTAATAATAAATTTGAATTTCGCGCATAACGGGGTCGCGTAAAGCGGGGTATTACTGTACTACACTTTTAATAAAATTACAAAAATACATAAAAATAAAAACCAAATAGATGTAAGGAAGAGAGGAGAGAGAAAAAAAATTACAAACATAAAAATAAAATAAATTTATTAGCATAGGTACTAAAGGCGTGCGCTTGCTCATCGTCAGACTCTATAATGGCTTCGGAAAGGCGTATGACGAGAAGAAGACCACAAGAAACTCGTCAATCATAAAAAATGATAGTTTTAGTAAAATCATCAAATTCTAACTAAATCAAAAAACGGAATATAAGTACAAATAATAATAAACAATAAATTATTGTTTATTATTATTATTATTATTTATTGCACGAAAGAAATAACACATATTCCAGATCAAATCCGTTAGTTTTAATCTTAATTATGGAAGGAAATAATAAAATAAAAATACCCTAATCGCTACTATTATTATAAATGTGAATGTGAGTCTGTTTGTTACGTTTTCACGCAACAACTACTTAACCGATCATCATGAAACTTTGTACACATATTTTTAAAGGTACTACAAGTAACATAGGATATTTTTTACTATAGTTTTTAATTGATTATAGTTTCAGCTGTTTGGAATTTTTCTATATTTATTTTTATTTCTGTCGGCCCCTTTTATGTATGCAATATAAAACTATTTGAATTTTTGAGGTTAGGTCATATTGATTCATTTCTATTGAAATGATCTCTGATACTTATTTAATGACTTAAATGCGAGCGAAGCCGCGGATGAAAGCTAGTATGAATATATTCGTTCCAATCAATTAACCTTATTGTCACATGGGAATTAAAGCTTGCGTGGATCAATCGAAGCCTGCTCACTGTTCACACAAAAACAGCCCATATATTGTCGTGTTGTGGTACAGTTTGGTACAATGGTTTGCAATAATAACAAATCGTTTTCCAATAGTATCCAAGGACGTTCGCGTATTGGTTATTGGCTGCAATTGGAAATAATAACAATGACCACACGTTATTACAATAATAGTACAAAATAATACACATGTGACATTTTAGCTTTGAGGTCATCAAAACTATCAGGACGTTCGCTATGATTAAAATATAGTGCAACCTTGATATAACAAAACTGAAGGGAATCAGAAAATAATTCGTTATATCAAGCAATTTGTTACAATGAGGTTCGTTATACAGAGGTTAGGTTGGTATACGATTCGTTTTAACAAGGTTTAAAAAAATTATTAATCTCAGCTTTTCCAGAGATTTCGTTAAATAGAGGTAAATAATACTTTCTTTTTATATTTTGTAAAAATTGCAAATTCGTTATAAAAAGGTTTTTAACAAATGTATTCGTAATGTAAAGGTATATTTTGCATTAGCTCTTACGGGCAGTTCTGGGGGATTTCCAAAAATTCGTTAAATCGAGGAAATCGTTATATTAAGGTTACTCTGTATATGTACATTCTTGCTTTATCTTAAAACAATTAAATCGTAGATAGAATTTATTCGAATCAGAGGGGCTATCAGGCATATCCGAAGTTTCGTGATACGGCCGTCACCTCTGTAGCTTACGTAAACTTTGACATATAAGCCCGTAAAAAGCCCTGTCAAATGTCCGTAAAATAAGCACAGAATGGTCTATCCGTCGCACAGTGGTCGGAAAATCGAGGTCCCTAACCGTAGGATTTTTTTGTCACGAAATTAAAAAAAAAAATTGGTATCTCTCTGGTATACCTCCCTTTGGTTACTAATTAAGTATGGAGTATATGGGTAGAACCATGCGGGAGAAAAAAATATTTAGTTTTTTTTTGTATGGGAGAAAATACATTAAGTACATTTATTTGAAAACAAATAGAACTGAAGGGCTGGTGCTTATATGGGCTATTGTACCATACACGGCGAACAAGATGACACACAGATCATGCACCTTTAGGGACCTATTCGCATTTTACAGACTTTTGAAAATTTGAAATTTCGTGAAGTGATTTTACAAATTTTTGGCGTAATTACTTTATTTTTATTTATTTATTACTGCTCCCTGTCTATTATTTCAAGAGTGTTTTTATTCATAGGGATCGGTATTATCATTTAATAACGTCAAAAATTTGTAAAATCACTTCAGGAAATTTCAAATTTTCAAAAGGCTGTAAAATGCGAATAGGCGCCTAAAGGTGCATGATCTGTGTGTCATCTTGTTCGCCGTGTATGGTACAATAGCCCATATAAGCACCAGCCCTTCAGTTCTATTTGTTTTCAAATAAATGTACTTAATGTATTTTCTCCCATACAAAAAAAAACTAAATATTTTTTTTCTCCCGCATGGTTCTACCCATATACTCCATACTTAATTAGTAACCAAAGGGAGGTATACCAGAGATATACCAATTTTTTTTTATAATTTCGTGACAAAAAAATCCTACGGTTTGGGACCTCGATTTTCCGACCACTGTGCGTCGTGACGTTACTGTCAAATCAGTAATTTCGCAAATGATTACGGGTCTGTAAGTGTTCCTGAGTAGGAAATGTCCGTATTTTCGTACGGAGTTCATGCGCCTGAGTAGCCCCCCAGATATATAAGTCAGGTACTCCGATAAGTATGTTTCATAATATTTATTAATTGAATTTTCTAAGAGTAAACAAGCAAATCTTCGAATTCAACCCAAGTATCGTAGTTTAATGTCAGGTCTATGTGCACCGAAGTCATTTTTAGTGAGACAAATACATACAAGTTATTATTATTGTACTGTTTATCATCCACACATGGAGAACCGCATAAAACTCCTGACCTGCGACAACGTCGAGTCCCAGACACGCCAGAGATTCTATTCTTAGATAGCGCTCGGTTGTTTTGTTTTTATTTCCCGGTTAATAACTTTAAAAGAAGCGCATCTGTCTTATGAATACAATGTCATAATCCCAAAATAGGATGACTTGTTTATAGCACGCACAACTAAAATAAATATGTGCTTTAAATAATTTTAACCCAGTCCAAGTCAGGAGATCTTAGCTAATTAAAAAAGGACAATGCCAATATACAGCAGCTAAATCAAATTGATAATTATCAAATTTATTTCATTTTAATTTATATTTGTACTAGCTTTTACCCCCGGCTTCGCTCGCATTTAAGTCATTAAATAAGTATCAGAGATCATTTCAATAGAAATGAATCAAATATGATTCCAAACAGCTGAAACTATAGCCAGTTGGAAACTATAGTAAAATTTTTTTTTTTTTAATAAAAACTATCCTATGTTACTTGTAGTACCTCCAAACATATGTGTACAAAGTTTCATGATGATCGGTTAAGTAGTTGTTGCGTGAAAAGTTAATATAGTTATCATATTGATTCATTTCTATTGAAATGATCTCTCATACTTATTTAATGACTTAAATGCGAGCAAAGCCGCGGGTAAAGTTAGTTAATGATAAATGAAAAGAAAAACTCTTGAAATATCCTTATATATATATAATCCATTCCAGTCCATTCAATGCGATTACTATCCATTTAGTAATATTCCGTTGGGTTGTGTTGCAATGAATCATCTTTTATTTGTGTTTGTGGTTATGGTTTCCGCATCCAAGGGCAACTTGCTGCGACAACTGCGTGAGATAATCCCCGCTTGCTAAAATAACTCTCACGGTCTTTATTATATTAAAAAGCATATATTTATGGCGACCGAACTAACCCGAACGAATACGGAAACGGCCGATTCTATTGTTAGTAATGAACAATTAAGCATATGTCGTAAAGCTGTTATTATAGGTACGTTGCTTTTTGTATAGTCATTGTGCATATATGTATGTATGTATATGTGTGTGTATGTGTAGGTATTCAACGTTTTCCTTATCGCTATGTTAACTATGATTTTTTATAAACTTACACTACTTATATCTTATGTTTGATTTTTGTATGTCTGTTTATGTAAATTATGTTACTTTTGTTATGTTTTTTATATATGTTATAGTAATCTTATTTATTTATGTATCCCTCCCTTCACATTTTTTCTTAATAAATATTTAAAGGTTGGCTGGTAGAGAATGCTACCTAGCATTAAGCCCGCCTGGTACTGATGTACTAAGTTTTAAATAAATGTGATTGTTATTTCAGGTGTTCTGCGATATAGTGGTGCGGGATGGGGAGATGGTGTGCGTGGAGCTGGTGGCGAAGGGTCGTGGGTGTGCAGCCCAGGCGGTCATATTCCTCGGCTCGATCAGATACGACGCGCTGTCGAGGGTCTACTCTTCCAGGGTGAGTCTCACATAGTTTTTAGTACCGCTGACCAAGTGAAATACATACATACACCTATGTGACAATATATCATAAATAAATAAATTCTTTATTGCAAAAAAAAATAGTAATATTTTTTTCACATAGGCGAGCTTAATGCCAGCTAACCTTTGTCGATGTGAGCGGTGATGTTTGGTGCAATGAAAAGAAAATAATAACTAAATATACACAATACATACATATTTATGAAGTAAGGTTATAAGTGAATTAAATAAATAGTGGAATTAAGAAATGTTTTGTTTTATAATAAAATGTTTGTTCAGAAGATTTATCATACTAGTATTTCTCACAAAAATATGTGAGTCGATTATCTTTACACGATGATTGATGAATTGCGACGATTACTATGTTTTTTGTTTTACATATGACTAACCAAACAGCCGATAGGTGCTCTTAACACTAGGTTTACGGACGTTTTCTATATACCTACTTCTACTAAAACGCGTCAATTTGACGCATATCGTAGAGATAGGTATACCACATAGACAAGTTCAGTAATTCAACACTTTTAAAGAAAATATACTTCAATATATATTTCCCTCGATCAATGAATAAAAGTCATACAAAGAGATAAAATAAAAAATTTAACAGTTTTTGGCAATTCTCTGATAAAAGTCAAAATGCGTCAAATTGACGCGTCCCGTAAACCTAGTGTTAAAGGCTCTAAAACTGATTTATGCAATGAAAATAAACGCTGTCTTGAATTTGTTTCTTTTATGTTTATAATAGTCAATCAAGCAATTTGTTCCAACAAGGACAATCAGATGAGATTATCTATGTTGTCGGAATATGATTGTGTTGCTTCAATTTATATTATTACTAGAGATGTGCCGATTATGACTTTAGCCGACTAGCCGATTAGTCGGTTGTAAATAAGCCGACTACGGTTTAGGGGATTCCCGTGACGCTTCGTTTACAGCTGATTCGCTGCAATTTCAGTCACTACTGACATGTGGACAAATATAAATAACAAAAAAGTTTTTTGAGTTTTGCTGCTCACTAGTTTGACGATAGTTTCAAATATCATCACGCAGAATTGCAATATATGTCATTAAATATTATGTTAATTTGTTTTCTAATTAAGATACTAATTTTGTTTGATAAATGTCATAAATATATTTTCTTTACAAGGAAGTAATACATACATTTTATTGAGAAATAGGCGCAAAGCAAGAAGCCGGATAGTCGGCGCTTTTTACCGATTAGTCGCCGACTAGTCACCGACTACGATAGTGGCCGGATAGTCGGCTTTACCGACCAGTCGGACCATCTCTAATTATTACTAGCTTATACCCGCGGCTTCGCTCGCGTTTAAGTCATTAAATAAGTAATCAAAATATCATGTCATAACTAGTTTTGGATAAACTATGTACAGTGGTACCTCGATATACGAGTGTTTTGGGATACGAGACCCAACATGTGTCCCGGTCTACATTCGCAGCAGCATACGGTGCTTTGAGATACGAGCAAGGTTACGGAACGAATTAAACTCGTATGTCAGTTTTATAACGCATTACCACCTAACATAACTAATATGTTTGAGTGCCTTGTGATGGTGTTGTCAATATACTACGTACGATATGTTTATTTATAGTTATTATTATTTTTATCTCAATTAAATGAATTTGTTGTAATTATTTTTGAGCAAATAAATGTCTTAAACCTTATATCGAGGTACCACAGTATTTCAAATATGAAACAAAAATTACTTTGCGTAAAAAACATAATTTTATAATAATTGAAGCTTGTTTGTTTGTTGGGGATAATAAGAAACGTTTATTAGTGAAGTAGCTAAATTTATTCACATTAATATTGTTTAGAAGTAAATACAATCAAGGATATATGATAAATAAAATACGACAGACGCATAAAACACGATCAATCATCTTCGCTGATATTCTATTATCGAATACAAAAGTACAGTCAGAAGATATATGTCACTGTTATGAAATCGTTATCGAAAATAGGTGACAAATCTTCGATAATGTTATCTGGTGGACGAATTGCGTGTCTGCGCCTGCCTATTGTCGGTATATTCAACAGCAGGGTTCTAAAATTGTATATAAACGATTTAGAATTGAAAAATAAACCCAAAGGGACATGAATAAAATACCGCTCATTAGATACGAGTATAATTCAAGGGCGTCGCAATTGAATTTATTTATTTATTTATAAAACCTACCTACAAAATTATATTAGAACTATATATTATAAACAGGACTACTATAAACTAAATGAAATTTTAATTATATTATAGGACGGCATGCTTTATGTGATAAAGGGATAGATACTACACTTCTAATAAGATTACACAAATACATCAGTCATGTGATGGTATCAGTGTGGGTCGTAAGGCACAACTTTCAGTACGTTGGTAATTAAAATAGTTAATTAACCATTTTCCAATTGGATAATGACTGAGTTTTCGCAACACTGCTCGCAGGCTTGTAGGGATATCCTTCTTCCTTGTGTCGGGTTTCTACTGTACGCTGCTATATTTCTGCTCTGGTTACTGTAATTCCAGATTAAGATCACTCCTGTCAATCTAGATGGAGTACACTTTTCTTCTTTGCTATATTCTTTTCACAAGTAATGTGATATTTTCTGAGATGAAGTCACTTCTACCTGTTTTTTTGCCTCAATGTTGTGACGTGTAACTCCGCATTTTTTTGCCATGTGACCTTCTCTCGGTCTATTATAATGAGGTAATTCCTTAATGCCTCTGTTTATTTCGTCTTGCTTTGAAAAAGAAACACGGCTTTTGTCTTCGTTTGTCCTGCTTCGCCTCGGGACAAAGACTAACTAAATGATAAATTGTCATACCTATTTTGACATATAAGGTTCCTACCAAACGTCCGTATATTAAGCCCTGAGTTGCCTATCGGTCGTGAAGTCACTATCAAAACCGTAATTTCATGATTGATTACGTAGGTGTTCCTGAGTAGGAAACGCTCTTATTTTCGTCCGAAGTACACTTGAGTAGCCCCCCTTGACGCGGCTCATGCAAGTTATATGACATCGGCTCGAAGTTGCTTTAATTTGACCCACTCTCGTCGTTCTAACAGCCGTCTGTTTGACCCCGACAGAAGTCACAGACGCCCCCCGCTGTGGGGGCACGTGGGGGTGCGGGGGCGTTTGTGACGTCAGCTTTATCTACACCGAAACGTAGTAAGTTAGGGTTAGTAAACTTTACACATGAAGTTATAGTATATTTCTTGCACATAATCGATCGAGTTTAATTGTTAAAATGTACATATGCCCTGATGTAAAATTTGTATAACGATTTAGTTTAAAATCTAAATTGATCGATTAATGGTTGTAACTACGCTTGGTATTATGAACAATCGATTAAAAAACAATTAATCACTACATTATTTAAATTGTTTCCAACCAAAGCATCATTATATTACAGTTGTTTTCTTGTGACTCCACTTCGCACTGAATTTAGTCTTTCAGCTGCAAATAAACCTCTCAATTGTCCTACAACCCTAATCAAAACGTAACAACTAGGTTACGGAGATATGAATACAAACGCCAGTCTTATTGGATTGTAATAAAGCATGTTGTTGTTTGTGGAAGTGTTTTACGAGATTTTCATTGGCAGCCGTGGGCGTTTCACGTGTTTCATCTCCATACTAAAAGCGCAATACTCCATCATCTGTCATCGTTATCATGCATGTAACTAGTGAAGTTATAAATGATAAGAAACCTATTTGATGTTTTATTTAGGTTTCGGGCAGATTGCGTTAATCCACACGCAAATAAACAATAAATAGAAAAATTCCATACAATTTTATTCTTGTGTTTGCGAGTAAAGTGATTCAAGACCACTTTGGACATTCAAGAGGTGATTATATGTACTGAAGTATCGACCCTTAGATTCTAAAGATTGTTATGTTGATATCAAAGTGTTTACACTTCTCTCCCTCTCATAGACTTGTTGATATTTACCCCGGCGTCTCCCTCCCCCCTCGTGCCTCATCCATAGGGCAATACACTCCACACTGGCAATAACAATGTGTAAACGAAATATATTTTGATTATGTTTCAGCAATCATCCCTCTCAACTAAGGTAGCACAGCGTATGTCATTCGGCCTACTTGGCGGGAAGACGGCATCGCGATGTGAGTTCGTCCGTATGAAAGGCCCGAGTGGAAAAGGCCATGCTGAAATGGCAGTGTCCAAGCCCCGAGGTGCCGGCGTGGACACTCCCACTTCGGAGCCTGGGTTGTCAGCCACGGAGATGTGGGACAGCGACTGGGATGAGGACCCCGAGGAAATGTTCGTTTACAGGCATCAGGTATGCATGGCCTCGAGACAGAAGAATAGACACTCCTTTAGTGTAATAATAACTGAAAACTTACTCAAATAATTTCAGCGGCGATTAAGCGACCCGAGTGCCAATTTAAACAATTTCGTGCGTGGCGGGTTTAGAACCAAAGAGTCTGGAAAGGACAAGAGTCGATCGGAAAATGAAGGTCTCGATTCGTTGGTGAATGGAATAGCAGAGGTGGAAGCCGGAGACCTGAAAGATGGTGAGTGGCAGTTTCAGCTTATTTAATGCATGTCGAATGTGTCGCTCGTGTTGTACGTACACATATAGTAAGAAAACTCGGAGGAAGCCAACAAAGCACGATCTTAGTCATAACAACAATTGCTAGCATATTACACATCCCAGATGTACTTGTGCGTCCTGAATGCATTATACATATACGAGCTTATATGCACATAGTTTGCATGGAATTCGTCGAGAGAATTTAATATTGTGAGTGTGTTAAAGGTGATAATGTTTTGTTTGTAGAGCGCAGTCGCTCTTTGGCTTCCTCCGGGTGGTGCTGCTCGGGGCGGCTCCCCCCTCCGCACATGAGGGAAGTGTACACGCGCAACGTCCCCCACGCGCACGACACGCCAGACTGTCTCAGACAAGTCACTCCTAAGAAGCAACCTGTCAAACTGGCCCCTGGACCGCCGCCCTTGAAACCGTTCGACCTGCGCGTGAGGACACCGAAGAGCTCGCCCAGGAAGCTCAAGAAGCGCGACAAAGAATACGAGGTGGCCGACGACGTGATGTCCCTGAATGAGAACGATATAATTGGCAAAACGAAAAGTCATAGGATCGTCGTCGGAAACACGCGCTATGTGAGAGGCAAGGAAGAGCTGCCGAGTTACAGAGAGCATTTTGAGAAGAGGGATGAACACAAAGCGACGCCAGACAAACCAGAAGTGGTCACCAGCTCCGAGGAAGACGGCAGCAAGACCAACGAGGGTGCCAGGGCCTACTGCACTTTACCGAGAAAGCACAGCGGCGTCGCTGCGGTTTTGTATAAGAACGCCGAACTGCCGGTTCGCAGGACCACGCCTGATGGCACTGACATTTACTATTGGTGCGATGTGCCTCGGAAGCGACACACAGGTCGGTTCTCTCTTTCAATTACTGTTACATTGTTACTGTTTCCCTCTATTCCAAAGCGATACCTTTTAAATCAAATAATAATTGGATGTTTGTCGCCTTCAGAACTGGACGACGGCGCCTACAACCCGCTATGGGCGATGCGCGGCTTCACGCAGACGTTTCATTTATGGAAGGAGGGAAAGAGACAGCAATCGTGTCCCTTGCACGCCTGTCTCACGTATGTCACTCTGCCCTGGTGGACTATTGCCAAAGGTGATACTCAATATACTAACAAAATTATAATTGCTTTAAATTGTAAAAACTACCTTCTTATTAATAATTTTATTCATCTTTCAGATATACTTGACCACAGAGAAGAGCCGATACTGACATTCTAATTTCTAACAAATAAGACTTAATTCATTATTATAAAAAAAACTAACCCGGCGAGTTGATATATTATGTATCGCAATGAATTAATACGTGTGGCGCCATCTATTATCAATTCTTTGAACTACAAAAAAATAATTTTCTTTTTCACTTTAATTTTATTTTTAATAATGTCAAATTATTATTTTATTTATTTATTATTGTTCATAATTTTTTCGTTTGTGGTTCGCCCGGCCGATACTAGATGTCGCTGCAAAGTGTAGCTTAAGTGAATATTTATGAGTAAATTGTAATTGTTCTTGCCTTATACGTGTGTATTTGTGTAAAATGATTATTTATTCGAATGTCGGTCACTTTTATTGTTAAATGTTCTAGTCAGAAACGCTTCTGTTTTGGGATAACTGAATTGTATTATTATTAGAGATGCGCCGATTATGACTTTGGCCGACTAGTCGACTAGCCGATTAGTCGGTTGTAAATAAGCCGACTAGTCGGCCGACTACGGTTTATGGGATTGTCGTGACGCTTCGTTTACAGCTGATTCGCTGCAATTTCAGTCACTACTGACATGGGGACAAATATAAATAACAAAAAAAGTTTTTTGAGTTTTACAGCTCACTAGTTTGGCGATAGTTTCATATATCATCACGCAGTATTGCAATATATGTCATTAAATATTATGTTGATTTGTTTTTTAATTAAGATACTAATTTTGTTTGATAAATGTCATCAATATGTTTTCTTTACAAGGAAGTAACACATACATTTTATTGAGAAATAGACACAAAGTAAGAAGCCGGATAGTCGGCGCTTTTTGCCGACTAGTGGCCGACTAGTCGGAACATCTCTAATTATTATGATAGTACATAAGAAATGAATGTAAATTGACAGATTGACTACCTCAATATAAGAATTGATCACAAATTTATTGTGCATATATTATTACTATAAAGTATATGAAATACGGACTATGTAATCGATAATGTTAGTGTTTCTCTTTTGTATTGATATTAAAATTATTATTGCAATTATTTACTTTGTTTTATTATTAGTCATTTAAAACACAAACAAATTCATCAGTAATTCGGCTTCACAACTAAAGTCGAATCAAGTCAACAATTCAGCTTTAGTATTGATCGGTATTTTTATTAACATTTTGGATTTCTGCAATAGTTTGGTAATATTTGGGGGTTAAAAAGAACTTAAAATCAGATTTGCTGTTAATTTTGAACGTGTTTTTTCCCTCATTT
>JAPWLS010002226.1:0-88692 GCA_028551675.1 Tineola bisselliella
GCTATTAATTTTAAAAAAATGTGACTTTAAAACATAACAGTCTGTGAGACCGCGCGTCCGTGGAAAGTGTGACAAAACAAACGTCCACGGTTAAAGGTTAACTTACTAGACAAACTATTGAACCAGTTTAATCATTAACTTAGTTGTTACTACATAGACGGTACATCCAATAACAGACAATGTTTCATATATTTATTTATTGCTTAATAATACAGAGTAAGCGCGTAAGAAGAGATGGCAATTATTATGGGCAACCGACTTTGAGATGTAGAGCAATGCAGAAGACAAATAGTGGGAGTTATAAATAGATACAAATATAGATAAACATGAACTACACACAATACATACCATGTCACATAGATACATACATAAGCTAATAATGACAATAATAATGCTATAATACATAAATACTAGGAAGAGAGATATTCTTTTAAAGATTTCTTAATACGTGTACTTGTCTCTAATTACTAGATCACTATCCAAAACCTATATCGAAGTATATTGACACTAAATTTCAGTACAAACAACGCGTAATTGTCAACAGAAGGGTAACGATATTAGGTAACCCATACCCGACGAATCAGTGTAACTTCGTAAACAATTACCCATTCGAAACTCAATTACAATAACGATAAACTTTCAACAAAACACTGTTAGGGTCTCTCTCTACTCAAACAATATCCTGTTTTAACCGTTATAATTTTTATAGAGTGGTAGGCAGACTGATGTTGGTTATTTGACCAGTGGGCTTATCACGAATTTTAGTCTGGCTTTCGAACCGAGTTCGCTTCAATCGATTTGTATGAAAATTTGAGCAGCGCCACCGCGTGCGGATTTGGAACTACAATATTTTAGATACTTTTTGTTAATTTTCGAACGTCTCGACCTTTCGTTCATTTGATAGATTGCTGGTGCTCGTTAGTCGTTAGTAAAAATTCATGATCCCGATTGCTAACGGATCCGTTTTACTTGTGACAGCTCGATTCGAAAGCCAGACTAAATTCGTGATAAGCCCACAGTATACCGTACGGGGGAAGTACCAACATTTTAAACCTAAACACATGTAAAATAACCTCCTAGTCGCGTTTCAGAAACAGAAGCATTCATAAAAAAATATATATAAAAAAAACTATTATTTATAACCCCCGCTATTTCTCTTCTGCATTTCTCTACATTTTCAAAGTTGGTTGCCTGGAAGAGATCGCTTCTTAACGATAAGGCCGCCATCTCCTTACTAACTTACTTTTATCTTTTCTTTCTCTATAATTAAGTAATAAACAAATAAATAAAACTACTTTGTTACCTTAGTTAATTTATGGATTATTATTTACATTTTTTTTTAATTGCCATGGTAGAGTCTAACGATGAGCAAGTGTACGCCTAATGCTAAAATAAAAAAATAATTTAATTTCGCCATTATCCTGATTCGACCCATAAACTATGCTAGTTTATAATCAGAACATTATATACTCATCCATAGACAATAAACCTAAAATTAAACACACTTCACATACAGTTTTTTTTTTAACTCAATCCTTGCCTTCCTATCTTTCAAAGTGATGGTATTATATATACAGGGAAGGCTTAAGTTTATTATCCCCCAAAGGGCCTCGACGCTCTATGACCATCGGTTGCTCACATCTGATCTTACACGAAGGGTAAGACGTCACATGGGGGACGTTTAGATATAACATGGTACTACCAGTGATGGCATCGTTTTGCCCCGATTCTGAAACAAGGTCCTAATAAGATAAAGACTACAAATATACAGGAGAATGATTTAAAATTGTTATTGTGAATCGTTTGTTTATGTAGATTCTTAGATGTTGAATTGAGTATCTCAGAAATCATTAAGAAGCTATAATATTTTTTATTGAAGAGATGTGAAATTATATATCAACCAAAACAAAAAACACGATTTCCAAAATATTAATTCCAACCATGTCAATAGAACCCAGCGATATGTATATGTCGGAGTTCCATAACAAAATCTCTATCACTGCATTATAATCTTCTTATTTCCCATCATTGCATATTTCATATTCATCATCGTGTTACTCTCTCTGCCACTCTTTCTCTGATATACTCAAATACTATCTACTTCTAATTTCCTCCATTTTAAGGACTTAATCATCACTCGTTACCAAATAAGACCATCACCTAAAAGAAAATATATACAACTTCAGAATTTATACATCAAAAGGGTCGAGATTCTTTCTCCCGATAAGGTCTCTCCTTCATGCTTGCTATTGTGGTATATATCTGGTCCTTAACCCCCATTGGGGCGGTCAACAAGCAATTTACATAACGTAACACGACCAATACCTATTTGTTATACGAAAATAGAAGGACATACTAATTATTGTTATTGGTCCAATGTACTATCTTGGAGTCATCATTATCTCCATTTACTGACCCCACATTTTAGCCTGAGGCACTACTCAGGCATATCCAAAGTTTCATGATACGGCCGTCACCTCTGTAGCTTACATGAATTTTGACATATAAGTCCAAAATAATTCCTGTCAAACGTCCGTAAAGTCGCTGTCAAATCCGTAATTTCATGAATGGTTACGGATCCGTAAGTGTTCCAGAGTAGGAAACGCCCGTATTTTCGTTTGAATAATCCCCCCTGAAACGGACTACGGACATAAACACCTTGTATATGGCACAGATAATTAAAAACAATACAATATAAAACTACCTTCGTCACAGACGAATTATAAACAATTGTATGTTAATATTATTAATGATCTGACTATGACTATTTTAAAAATCATATATCAATAGATATTTGTTTCAAACAGGAGCTCAGAGCCTCTGTATAAAAAAAAGCCTCAGCACTGTAGTTAATTTTAACATGTAGTTGGCTAGATAATACAGTTTCGGGGCTCGATTTCCCTAAATAAACATTAAACCCCCCTATAACACGGTACTCTTATAACGCGATTTCGTGTCCCTCGTACAACACATGTTTTCATTCATATAACGCGAATTTATATACTTGGTTTGATTTTACTTAAACGCACACATTTCGTTCATAACATAGTTTTTCTCAAAGTTAAACGTGAATCATTTGTACAACGCGTTTTCCTATAACGCGGAACCAATCTTTTCATGATTCCTGTAGTGTTTAAGTCGAATACCATAAGACTCTCCCGCGAGTATATCAAATAAGACGGTTCCCAAACTTCTACCTGACTTAACAAATTAAATTAAATACGTGAGTGTACAACAGAGGTCCCTCGGGGCACTAATTTCCGTTCGCGTTACAGTCCACCTCTTTCCTGTTTCCCTTAAGGACCTTTTCCTTGAGAGAATTTCGGGTAACAAAAGGGAAAAAAAATTCGTCATCAGATTTCGCTGAACAACTTTGCTAAATGAACGTCCTGTAAGCCAACTTTTTTTTGTGTTGATGCTACCATTTGTTTTTCTAACTTTCACACTTCAGTATTTCAGAGAATGTTCTCACTACCTCCTTAACAGAACACACAACAATCGTCAAATGGATACAGTTTTTTTCAGATCGCGATGTCGTGAACGGTAAAGAAGATATCTGCATCCCTTTCACACATGCCTCAACTTCGACACGATAACAATATAGTTATCCCTTTCTACTGATTGTTTCTTCCAGTCCAAAGTCCAATCTGTATCCATTTAAAGATTGTACCAATAAATAATTACGAATTAATTTTTTTATCGATCCAGAATCAATCCCTTGTCCTCTACTCAAAAAAAAACTCGGCATGCCATATTTTAAACGAAAAACAAAAAATATCTAAAATTCACGAACCCTAAATCAAATTGTAACCGTAATTTATTAATCATTCTTTAAATAGGATTAGAAAAATATATTCGTTTGATTAATTTATATAGGTTACAACCTTTATATTAAGTTCTAAATTTAAAAAAATATATATCAATCAGTTGTAGCATCTATTTTTAATGTGTCTACTGTGACCAGAGGCGACCTCGTCCTAAAGAGCGCTGGTGCAGTGCACTCCCACGAAAATTACAGAACTTATATTACAGCGGCGTAGATATAGGTAATATAATATACTATTGTATAGGCATAGTAGAATAGAATGAATGTAATGTAAGGATAGTATGTATTATGAAGAAATATAGATTACTTCTGTCATTTTCGTGGGAGTGCACTGCACCAGCGCTCTTTAGGACGAGCCGCCTCTGAGTGTGACACTCCACCTATAATAATAATATTAATTTATTATTATTATTATTATTTATTTACTTTATATATCAAGAATGTCCCATTGCCTAGAGTGAGATCATTGGATGCAAAACTTACTTGCAAAACATCATAACAATGCCAGTAATTAATTTTAAAACAAAAGTGTATTTATTACTTTTGTCCAAATAGGCCAAACCGGTGTTCGGTGTAGACTGCCTACGATACTTCTACTTTGAGCTACAGTAATGCCCCGCTTTACGCGAGGGACACGTTCCGGAAAAAACGCGTTAACTGAAATTCTCGCGACCATAGAGAAGTTTATGACTACATTATGTTTATACGCACTCTTTCGCGTAATTTAATAATAAATTTAAATTACGCGTTATAGTGAAACCGCGCATAACGGGGTCACGTAAAACGGGGTATTACTGTATTCTCTGCATAACTTTCAAAAACATATGATAAAATTAATCAAACATAATTGACGGTATCTATGGTACAGTCGTTAGCACACTAACATTTGGTGTTATAAAAATATTCATATTAACAAGTAGCTATTTGGATCTGGGTGATACATATTTGTTTTATCTTAGTTTGACGATACCCGTATAAGTTCTCCAGTCTAGCTTTGTTGAAAATAAGAACACCTTTTACTTGAAATAACTTTCACTTTATTTGTTTACTGTTGCTTACAATCATATGAATACAAAACGAAATTAATTCTAAAACAAATTAATCGAGCGGGCACTGCTATCGATCTGCCTTAGCACAAGCACGTTTTTCTAACTGTCAAAAAATACACCTATATTGCCTCACAAGTGGCGCCATCTATTGATAAATGTAAGCGTTAACAATATAATAGATTATCATCTCAAACAATACCCATGTCATAGAGAATTCCACTTTTAAGTCAGGCCTTTGTACGCCTACGTATTTATTTAAAACTAATTAAAAAAAATAATTTAAAAAGAGAAGCTATAAGAAAACAGCTTTACACGCTTTGAGATAGAAATAATAAACCATCATCTTATACGATACATAAACACATATTTCGTAGCACAATGCCTCGTAGTAAATATCAAGCGTCTACGAGATGCTACGACACGCGACGTAGCACGTGAAAGCCTCTGGCCCGTAGTCTAAATGTTAAACACAATAAATTTAAGGATAACGTCGCACTCAGTTATTACACGTTTACCCACGTAAAGGGTACACTTCCGTGTAACGCGACATAATTACGACACACGTGTATATTCGTCTTCAAAAAACAAACATAATAATAAATCCTTTATTGCATCGAATTAATATATCAGTAAACAGCCATTCGTCATAAAAAAAATGTTTGAGAGAAGCAGGTGTAATTTTAACCTCCAAATTTTAATAGACATGGATCCAACTTAATATAAATATTATATAGCAAAATTTAAAACACCTCTAATTAGGTGATTGGAGCACCAGACGTCCCGGATTCAATATCCGATCAAAGCAGTTACTCGAAATAATACAAAAAAAAGTTGGTATTTGTTAAGAGTCCATACGATCTTATATCTTATCATCTATTCTAAGTGGCTTCGAGTAATTATACAAGTAATATTTTATTAAATTTATAAACTACCGCTAAACTCAAAAGCATACCTTTATTAGAGCATCCCCATTTACCTTTAATAACTTTAACTCGTGTAAAGGTAAGTCCTTTGTAAATTGTTAGGGGGTGACTAAATACGACACTATTTACCCGAACATCATCATATAATATATACCTTCATGTACATTAATAACTATTACAAGGTTACTAGTTAAAATCCGGCTCGAAGGACCATAGATCGAAATAAACTTTTTAAATGTACTCGAAAACAAAAACTAATCACTATGAACCAAAATATGTTCATAAAACTCGCATACTTTTGTATTGAAATAAATTTTAATTGAATTTAAAAAAAAATTACAAATCCAAACAAAACAAGATCAATTTTAAAATGTGAATTTAATGCTAATTTACCATTCGACTTCCTTTTAAATTAACTTCATGCTTCGTCACTCAATCTTAACACGTTTTGCTTTCAACTACCCACCAGTTCAGACACCATCTGTTATGATTCTCACCCTTGAACATCATCCATCCACATCAGATACTCCACGTGTATAAAAATAAGACATCCAAATCTGTTCAATTATCTATTCCAAGTAAGAATATATTAAACCCAAGAATTTCACGTCAAACATCAAGATTCTAGAATTCAAGTAGATGCACTAATTAGAACGTACCTTGGGAAGATTCTATCTCTCGCATATATTGGTTATCGAGTGCGGTGCAAATCGAGGGCGGTGGTTAATTAATGAACCAATTAAGGAGGATCGGGTGATTAAAATCGCGTCTTTTTCGAGTACACTTCGTGGATTTATGCAAGCGTACAAAATAATTACGAGGCCTATTTATTATATCATCATCAATATCCGGCTCGAAGGACCAAAGCAGACGATATAATTAAAAAATTATAAAACACTCTAATCGAAAAATATTTTTTAACTAAGTAAATTATAATAATATTATATATAAAAAAAATTCATAGAACAATCAATTTCATTCAATCATAGAATTATGAAACGTAAAAACACACCATTATCTCAAACATCATCTTCAACACACATATACATTTATTTATTAACTATCACAATTAAAATATTTTTAAAAAGACTAAAAAAAGTTAAATGACTAAATGAAATCAGTAATTTAATAGACCGTTTTAAAATGCATCAATGTCGTTTATTTACAAACGACCAAACGAATGAATGACTATAGAATACATAAATTCATAACGACCGAGCAGAATAAGCGAACCTAGCCGCGTAAAGCTAGGCTTACACGACGGCCGTAAGAATTGATTTTCAGAACATCACTACAGTAATCCCTCTATAATACAGTAAATTGGTTCCGCGTTATAGGAAAACGCATTGTACGAGCATTTTCTATAACGCGCTTGTATGACTCTGTATGTATGCACAAATGATTCATGTACAGTAATGCCCCGCTTTACGCGAGGGATTCGTTCCGGAAAAAAATCGCGTTAACTGAAATTTCCGCGACCATAGAGAAGTTGATGACTACATTATGTTTGTACGCACTCTTTCGCGTAATTTAATAATAAATTAGAATTTCGCGTTATAGTGAAACCGCGCATAAAGGGGTCGCGTAAAGCAGAGTATTACTGTATAATATTTCTCGTTAAAGGGGGTTTAAATTGAATATTAAGGAAATACTGTTATGAACGAAGAAGGTGCATTTTATTAAAATCAAACTAAGTGCAGAAATATAACGTGGAAAACTCCGCCATATATGGTGTGGGGGAACACGTGTTATACGAGGAACATGAAAACGCGTTACAAGAGTATCGTGTTATAGGGGGGAAAATTGCAATTTAATATTCATCGTCACAACTAATCGTGTTTCATTCAACTAATATCGCATATAATACATCGCCTCGATACCCTGTGTTATAGGTATCAGAGCGAGGATAACCCAACCATAAGGGACTCACGAATTTTCATTTTTTAAATAACATATTATTATTAATCGAGAATCAAACCCACAACCTTTGTGTATTAGACTGGCACACCTATCAAATAACACGAATTGTTTTTATTATTCATACGTCAGCTTGGAGCTACACCTTGTCTCCTCAGGACAAAATAACATAGTACAGGCTAAAGCTATCCAAAGTTATCTATAATTTTTTCCCATTACAACTGTACGTTTGCATCCAGTAAACAATTAATAACTTTTACTAATTAATCTTTTTTTTTATACCTACTCACAAAATTACATTATGACTATATATTATAAAAAGGAGTACTATTACACAAACTAAATGAAATTTTAATTCTAGGATAGGACAGCATGCTCGAGATGATAAAGAGATTCTATTGTACAAAAAAAAAATAACAGCAAAATATCCTTCCATGTAATCCTAGCATTTATGTTTTTATGAGTAGTGTCCCAAAATAGCCGTGAGCATGTCGTAAATCATACGAGGAACTGTTTATAAATATTGCAAAGTTAATTCTGTACATTGCAGTATGCAATTCAGAATGCAGCTATTTCAATAATTCAACTCTGTACAGCTTTTATTCGCTCAGAGACGAGTTTAATTAATATACAGTAATGCCCCGCTTTACGCGAGGGATACGTTCCGGAAAAAACTGAAATTCCTGCGACCATAGAGAAGTTGATGACTACATTACGTTTATACGCACTCTTTCGCGTAATGCGAGGCAATTGAGCGCAAAATTTGAATTTCGCGTTATAGTGAAACCGCGCATAACTGGGTCGCGTAAAGCGAGGTATTACTGTATTTATGTATTTTATGTTTATATATCACTTGCTACTAACAGACTATGACAATTGATTATTTAGAAAAATTACTTTTAGTGATATAATCACCAATTAATTGGTCTGAGTTAGTGTTTTGTATGTATTCGATTGTAATCTCTACAACATTATAGCAATAAAGGATTTATTATTATTACAATTACAATAATTTATTTATTCATAGGAAACCAATTTAGGCTTCTATACTAAAAAAACTTATTATACAACTAAGAATTAAGAATAATACTATTTATTAGAATCATACATTCACCTAGAGTATTTCAAAAACAAAATAAGAAATACTGCAACGTATACACCAGACAGTACATTCTACTCCTCAAAAGCAATTTTTACAACAAACGAAACAACCCAATTAAAACGACACACATTTACTAAACACGAGCTACTTAGTCCCATCGAACAAGACACGTTCGAAAACCCGCCACGAACCCGTACTCAAATTCTGACACATTAACTGAGTCCAAAACGACAAACATCTAATTTACAACGTCACTAAATGTCCACAACGATAATAAATTACCACAAAACATAAGCATTGAACTGTTAAAAGACATTTACATGTGTTTCATATTAAATTTGATTTGCGCTTTGGAGATCTTCCCACAATGAAACGCCAATTTCCACAATCCAAGCACTACTTATATAATTTAAAAATAATATACGTATATATTTTTTGAAATAGTTTTACAATGTTAGTGCATGCAGTTAAAATTCAGTTTTTTTTTATTATTATTACTTTATGTACAGGCTATGATTGACGAGTTTCTTGCGATATTCTTCTCGCCATACGCCTTCCCGAAGTCACGATAGAGTCTAACGATGAGCAAGTGCACGCCTTTAGTGCCTATGCTAATAAACGATTTTCATTTCATTTCATTTCATGCTGTGTTCACCACAGTGCATAGGTCCTACAATTGGATTGTTATAATTCTTAGTGCGATGTTAATTCCTAGTCTAGTTGTAGAGCCCTGTTTGTTAACCCAATTAATAATAAAAAATAAAATAAAACGCGTCATAGATTTTTCTAACCAATGGAAAAGATCTAGTTCCACAGCAAACTCCAAATGAAAAATACAATAATAGGTATTATTTATATCTGAATATAATTAAATACAAAACAATATTACAAATAAAAGTAGGGTAAAGTCCGCACGTAATGCGCAATAACAGGTTAACGCATTTCCGAGCGAGTACGACGGAATTGAACATTAGTCCAACAGTAATAGGCACTGAGCATTGCCAACGTCCGTTATGAGCTTTGTCGTTTTATTTTATTCTTAAAACGTAACACATCATATACAGTCGTTATTGGATACGTGGGAATTCAAGGGACCTGTGGGCTTATCACGAATTTAGTCTGGCTTTCGAATCGAGCTGTCACAAGTAAAACGGATCCGTTAGCAATCGGGATCATGAATTTTTACTAACGACTAACGAGCACCAGCTATCTATCAAATGAACGAAAGATCGAGACGTTCGAAAATTAACAAAAAGTATCTAAAATATTGTAGTTCCAAATCCGCACGCGGTGGCGCTGCTCAAATTTCCATACAAATCGCTTGAAGCGAACTCGGTTCGAAAGCCAGACTAAAATTCGTGATAAGCCCACTGAATATTATTCTCGCTTACGAAAGTTTGGGAATAGTCACTCTCACTTATAGAGGTTAATAAATAATAAAAGTCAAGCAACATGGCGTTTAAGTCGACTTGCGAGTTTTGAGATTTCCATTAAAATATTATTGTATTTATTCTCGCTTACAGAGGTCTAGAGTAAGAAACTCTGACGCATAGAGGTCTAGATATGACTCTCTTTAACAGAGGTTTCTTACTTTCGCTTATAGAGAGAGATATGTGGGGTTAAAAGTGACGGAACCTGACCTGATTATTCTCTCTTATAGTTTCCTCACTTATTCAGTTCTTGCAGTCTAGTCATAATGGATAAATGCCAGTATACAACAGCGAAATCAAATTGAAATGAAATAAAATGAAAATGGTTTATTAGCATAGGCACTAGAAGCGTGCGTTTGCTCATCGTCAGAATCTATAATGGCTTCGGAAAGGCGTATGACGAGAAGAAGACCACAAGAAACTCGTCAATCGTAGCCTATACATAAAATAATTAACAAAAAAAACTGAATTTTTATTCAGAAAAAAAAAAAGTAAATAACATTGATTAATTA
This sequence comes from Tineola bisselliella, assembly GCA_028551675.1. Classification (NCBI taxonomy): domain Eukaryota; kingdom Metazoa; phylum Arthropoda; class Insecta; order Lepidoptera; family Tineidae; genus Tineola; species Tineola bisselliella. The sequence goes on from JAPWLS010002226.1 coordinate 10,760, forward strand.
TTTGATATACTATATATACATATATGATTATATTATTAATTAATTGATTGTAATAATTTATTTCATTTATAATTGTATTAATTTTGACGAGTAAGAGCGCTCTATTGGAGATCAATTACTAAAATAAATAAAATTCATTAAAACTAACACATTTTTGAGATAACGACTACACTGTTACTTGATGTTAAGCTATACTGTAGCTAAGCTATAGTGAAGAACGGTTTGAGAAAATACACATACTGACAAAAAGTAGACAATACAATTACTTATCAAAGCTAAAATAGATTACTTGAAACAAAAATAAAACAGATCTTATACAATTTGCTATCAAGTTTGGAATTTAAAAAAAAAACAAGACAAACAAATACAAACAACAGAACAACACAATAAATTACACTCTAAGATTACTGGAAGAAGGGACAAAGGGCCCGAAACCCTTCAGTATTAAAACGTCCGATATAAAACAAAACAATATCAAATTCCGCCGACGAATTCGCTAAAACCAAACTGACAGTCGTAAATGTAATGTTAATGAAATTCTAAAGAGGGACAATTTCGGCCCAATCAACTGATTAATTACAAGAATTTGTACTTTAAACGCTACGTTCGCACACCGACCAATCCGTTCCGATTTTTTTTTTTATAGTAACATTTTTCTTTTTGTAGCCTGACATACTCGCATAAGTAAAGTAATCACGTGACAATTTGTGTAACTTTAAATTGGTTTAAATAATATAGTAGTGTAAGAACACGGAATTAATTGAAGACATGCTGAAAAAACTGGATTACAAGGCATATAAGAAGGTGATTTTACAAGTGCTCTGGTCATATCAATCTAAGGCTGTACACTCATGAACTGGTGTCATTTTTATTGCCACTCTCAACTCAACATCAAGTTAAGCAATGCTATTTTTAACTGTCACGACTAAATCAATGTGTGCCCTTACATCTTTAAAAGCATTTCAACCTATTAACATCCAAATACCAAGTACGGGTCTCGACATAATGTAAGAAGATTAAACACAATCTATGGATACCTACGCGTTTTACATAAATTACCAAGTCAGAACGGCACCCTAAAGTCGCGGGAACGATTCCGCCTTCTGCGACACTGTCTAAACAAACTTTTGGAACTATACTTTCTAAAATACAGCAATGGACTCCGATAAATTTTAGTACAATAGCGTGTTGACATTCTGACATGGAGGAGATACGATGAAGGGTTTTCGTGCAGAAAAATAAACGTACTAGACCTTTCTAGTACCTCTGTCAAGTGGCTCCACATTATTATTCATAATTCCCTATATATAATGTTCCATAGTAATCCAGGTCAGTTAAAACCTATCCTTTTCATAAATGAAGTATTTAAAAAAAATATCCGAACATCTCTAAAAATTTTACTACTTAAACTTTTTTAAACAATATATAGCTCCCCTTGCTTTAAAGTAAATTCAATCTTCATCACTGGTGCTTTGTTTTATTGACTTTATATTATCAACCTTAACTCTTGCTTATTGGTGGAGCCCTTGCCGTTCTTCTCTTCTATTAGACAACTATTAAGCTATCCCGCTTGTTTTCTATTACCAAAACCTGGGGGGCTACTCAGGCGCACGAAATTCGGACAAAAATACGAACGTTTCCTACTCAGGAACACTTACGGGCCCAATCATTCACGAAATTACTGATTTGACAACGACTTCACGACGGATAGGCTACTATTTACGGATGTCAAAATTCTGATAAGCTGCAGATTTGACGGCCGTATCACGAAACATACGGATATGCCCGAGTAGCCCCCTTGAACCCAAAATCGTAAGTAATCGTAAAACAAAAACCTACACAACCGAATAAGAAATACATTGAGTTATAGAATTACAATCGTCGAAGACATTTTTCCTTCAGACAATATTTTACTTTGCACATCCCGAAACGTCCCGCGGGATCACGGGTGGGATCCCGTTAACCCATCACGAAATGTACTTATATTGACTTAGGACCGAGGTAAATAGGACCAAAGTTGTAGTTGCCAACTTATTTTACGGGTTAATAATAGAAATTTAACAATAGGCTCGCGGTGGTTTCTCGAAATAAAATACACATATTGAGGTAAAACTCTATCTCCTACTCAAACTACGAAAGGTAAGGGTAAAGTAAATAAAGATACTAAAATAAAAAACGAACGAACTATTTTTTATTTTGTTGACATAAATCAGTGGTTCCCGAACTTGACTGGGCTCCATCAATCTAATAAAAATTCCCAATTTTGGGACCCACATCTTGGCTGTTTTAGAAGAATAGGGGTATACATATTGATAACGCTCAGACATTACCTAGAAGCGAGTTGTTGAACTACTTCATTACTTACTTATTTGTTCTAATTGGACAAACAATTAATTAACTTATTTATTCCGAGTCATCAAGAAGGACTGCAACTACACTTTTCTAACAATTAACTCCAAGTCCTTGAATTGTTGTATCACCAAAAACGACTGACCACAGCATGGAACGTCAATAATAAAATTAATAATAATAAATAAAAAAAGTCCTGCAATATCATTCTAATAATTTTCATCAATAGTTTTATATAGTAATAGTTTGTTATGCCCCAACAGAGTGTCGCATTGACAAATAATTGTTTTGAATAATGTGTGTTCTTTTGTGTACCAGCGGTTGAAGGTGCTATTAAATAAAGACAAGGTTCTCGTGTGAGGTCGTGACGTTCATTGAACTTGTTTATTTTGATTCAGCTTATATACTAAAATAATACAAAGCGAACACTATTAAATTTAACTGTTATTGTCATTGTTCTAATGTTACATTAATCAATATACTTTATTGTTATTATCGAAGGTGTTATGATGTCGACATCCATTAACGTATGAGTTATTAGTATATATTTATTAGTTTAAAACTAATGATCTTAAATCTAATATTACGTCTGTTGACATAACATAACTCATTCTTGTATTTATTTTTAATTTTTATTTATAAGGTGACATGCAATAAAGATATTTGAATTCGATATACTCCACAAAATAATGCTTATAACAATGCCAAAAATGATTCTTCGTTTACTATAATATAAATTTATAAAGTATAAACCGCGTAGGAATTTTGTTAAGGGGCGAGGTTAATTAACCGCCCCAATGAATGTGTATGCGAATAATCCGGCTTGAAGGACCATAAGCGCTTCTATAGGATTCCAGAGATTGCGCAAAACTGTTTTCGAAATTAAGCAATTCACTCGAACGAGGGTTCATTTGCTCAATTATTTTTTAGAGCGGTGACAATTTTCTATAATTATTATCACTATTACAAAACCTACTTCTCAATTAAACTTTCCACTCTATCATCCCTCGATTCTAATGAATTGACTTACACATATTTTATTATTTTTATTTATTCACTATAGTAATTGGGCTTTTACTCCTCAAAATAAATGTAAATGAAATAAGTTTATTAATTTAATAATTATCAATGTGATTGAGCTTCTGTATAATGGCATTGTCATCCTATTGTATACCTAGGGGTAAACGTAAAATGATATTGGTTATATCCAAGCTTTTATATCTATAAAACAAACATCCAACGTGTAATATGATTTTTAACAAGTTTTCATTTTATGATTTTCTTAAACTGATAAAGGTGGAAGCCACTAATATCAATACTTAACTAAATAATAATAGTATTATTTAATAACGTAAATTTTGGATGTGTTAGGTCTTAGACCAGTATTTCAGAACACCAAAACATATACAAAATGGCAAATGTACTACAAATCAAATTAAATGCAAGAGTCCCATAGTATCAATACATAAGAGTTAGGGGTCATTCAAGTATTACGTAAGCGCTTGAGGGGGGCGGGGAAGTCTTTGCTTTGCTTATTTTTGATGACATGGTGGGTGGGGGGGGGGGGGGGGGGTCGATATCGTGATTACGTCAATTATATCACTAAAAAAAGAATACATTAAAAGAAAAATGCATATAGGTACCAATGATTACGTAAGCATGGGGGGGAAGAGGTTTGCTTACTTTTGCTGACAAGGGGAAGGGGGGTAAATAATTGTAAAAAATCTGCTTACGTAATACTTGAATGGCCCCTTATGTATAAGGCAGAATATAAAGTCATCGTGTAGCAAGCAATTCTATCAAAAGCAAAATGACGAAAGTGCCCAAATATACGATCAACCATGAATTAAATCTCAACTCCAGCACTAAATAAATTTTTAAAGACGATGTTAAAAACATAAAAATCTAAATTAAAGACCATTATTAAAACTAGATTCCAGATCGTAAAACTAAATGTTCCAGAGCGAGTACTTTTTAATGACCCATTCTATAACTTAAGTCATAATTTCACCTCTTCCTATTATATGAGCGCATTATCTAAGACTAAGGTCTAGAAATAAATTCACACATGAACACCACAACCACCATATTCTTCAAAAACTTATTGCTAGAGGACAATATGCATACCTGAAACCAAATGAAAAAAAAATTATTTCCACTGCAAAAGTACACAATTCATACGATATCACCCAAAATCGCAAAGTTCGAAATAGTTCAGAATATATCAAAGTTTACGAGAAAACGCTCAAAACCTAATTCCAGGTAGACTGTCTACATTAGATAAGTTTAGGTCGTGAGGATATCCTATAACTACGACAGAAGAGTCATAAAAAATAAGCTGATTGAATTTTACAATCTTAAGAGAATCTCATTTGACGGAGAAATTGCATTCGGATCAGAAGATTTGTAACAAACATAACCATTGCATTATCTATATTAACACGACTTTAGTCCCCTTGGGATAGGCAGGAACTATAGATTCCCACTTTGTTCATGATAGCACCTCAAGAACAATCTATAAATGTAGAACAACTACGAAAATTCATATTCTTCCCCAATTGATTATCTTAGTTTTAACACTCTTATCTCTTGTTTGTTTCAGGCGTTACTTTGCGGAAATCCATATTAAAGGAAATGATTTAAATTTTTTTTTTCGACGACTCGAAGTCGAAGCGACCGCACGTATCCTGATGATGCCACGTGAAGTGGCGAAACGCGTCGAGACAAGTTATTGAATGTTGTAGCGGGAATTATAAGTAAAATAATTTTAAATAATTTCCTTCACTCTTATCTCTACTTCCATCACACGATGGTTAGCTGGTACATATCCAATGAATATATAAAAATAGTTTATCAGCATAGGCACTAAAGGCGTGCGCTTGCTCATCGTCAGACTCTACAATGATTTCGGAAAGGCGTACAACGAAAAGAATACCACAATAAACTCGTCAATCATAGCCTGTACAAGAATTAAAATTAGATCAGATCCAACGGTGTAACTACACAGGCACTAGCCCACAGTAATATGAAAAACTATGACAGCCGGTTTGCCATAGTATTATTCGCCACATATTATTTACACAATAAGCTTTTTTAGATGCCTCAGGTACCTTTTCCATACACGCCATCGATATCCAGTTCATTTGGAGACAGTAGACTGTTCTTACGTATTATAACGATAGGAGTAGATAGAAGGATTCCATTATGATTGTGGTGAACGCTCTATAAACTAATAAATGTAGACAAACTATTCAAAATCAGAAAACGTACGTACAATAAATATTATTTTAGGCAAATTCAATTATATTAGAAAAACGAAAGGAAAAAAAGGTTAATGCTAAACATATATTTTGTTAATGTGAACAAAACGCTATTACAGTTGCTGCATGTTATTGTATTATTACGTAGGTACTAGCTTTTGCCAGCGATTTCGTTCGCGTAGTAGTAAAGATATATGTACAATCAAGCGATTTTCGAGATTTCGTGGTGAGTTGCGTTTTTATATATGTATATAGATCTATACATTTTATTAATGTTCACATTAAATTAATACGTCTACCTATCCCATAAAAATTGAATTACATTATTGTAATTTTACTAAGGATAATTGTTTTTTCCTGTAGTTCACATAGCCTATATTGATCAATGATAATGTAGCAATCAAATGCTGAAAGAAATTTTGCCAATTCGTTACAAACATACAAATGTTCCTCTTTATAATATTAGTGTGGCGGTCGATTCTACAAGCCGAAAATACTAATTTAAGAAGATTTGAGGTTTTGACGTTTAGTCTGTCAGTGTCATCTTTCTTGTTTCTTCCTGTCTTTTTATTTCCACAATGCATTGTGATAATTATATTTTTAATCCGTAATAATCTACTTTATTATTTCACATCAGTTTCTCTAAATTAGTATAGATAATTGTATTTTGACAAGCCCAATATTCCAATAGGAATTTACGAATAATATAAGAAAATATAATAGAACTAGCTTTTGCCAGCGGCTTCGCTCGCGTTAAGAATCATAGTAGCTCCAATCTTTAATTTCAGTTCAATCAGTCGAAAATCTAAAATTTATACAAACTTTCATCCCCTATTCCCCTTCGGGGTAGAATTGATCAAAATCCTTTCTTAGCGGTTCATAACATCTACCTGCATGCCAAATTTCAGCCCGATCCGTCCAGTGGTTTAGGCTGTGCGTTGATAGATCACTATGTCAGTGAGTCACCTTTGAGTTATATATATTTAGAAGATATGTTCTATTGATAGTCGCGAAGATTACACAGTCAATAAAATTACTCTAAAATACTTGCAAATATTCCGTTCCAATTAAATACGTACTATATTACGTCCACGTGCAGTTTATAAAGGTCAAATTCCGAACATTAAAATTCCGCACCGGTCTTAATAATCACATCAGCTGTTTATCTGGAATGACTATCCGAACCTAATTCACAATATAAATGTTGTCTTTTGTTGGCTGTTCGAAGGCGAAGCACGCGTTCTACGGCCTCCCTTATTTATCTTCCACGGAAAATTGCTTATTGAATATTTACATCGTCTCTGCTTACCTTAAAAGTAGTTAGGCGTGAACTTATATAATGAGATATGACTAATATTGACATATAAAAATATTTTACACTACTTACTAATTGACGCGCGAGTACAAAGGTTGCGAAGGTCCTGAAACCTTTAATTTAAATTTGAAGAAATGTTTAATTTTATTATAGTATATTCCGTCTCTTTCATTTACCATTGAAAAGACAGAGACTAATTCCTAAGTACACTAGTCAAAAAAAGTATTGCACCACTTGAACTTTTTACGGTTTGAAATAAACAAACTAACTTTTGATAACAAAAATGCAACTGAAGTGTTTCTTATGATAATTGTAACACTTGAAATTAGGTTTTTTGTAGCATTTTTTTAATTTTGACGATGTTTGACACTTCAACCAATATTTTGTGTTAGTATGACTTTTGACTTACATCACTGCGGATCGAAATTTCATTATTTTGATAAATAATTCCATACTTTTTTGTTATTTTTTGAATACAATCAATTCTGCACAATGTCAAAAAGAACAATTTGAAGAAACAAGAAGCTAATAACAGATAGTGCACTTGAATTTAGGAATAATAAAGACTAGCGGAAAACCTCAAAGACATACAACACTAAGACATTTAAAACAAGAACGTAGTTAGACCGATGGGCTTATCACGAATTTTAGTCTGGCTTTCGAACCGAGTTCGCTTCAAGTGATTTGTATGGAAATTTGAGCAGCGCCACCACGTGCGGATTTGGAACTACAATATTTTAGATACTTTTTGTTAATTTTCGAACGTCTCGATCTTTCGTTCATTTGATAGATTGCTGGTGCTCGTTAGTCGTTAGTAAAAATTCATGATCCCGATTACTAACGGATCCGTTTTACTTGTGACAGCTCGATTCGAAAGCCAGACTAAATTCGTGATAAGCCCACAGAACAAAACTCTGACCCAACTGCCCTTTAATGGACACCATGAAATTTTAAAAAAAGAATTGAAATATCCACAAGGATATAAGACTGAATTAGCTTACTAGCCCAGTAAGCCTTCTCGGAGTAGTACCACCACATTCAAGCTGCACACCAATGAAGTGACTTAGCCGTGTTTCGGGATTGACTTGTCAACCTGGATGGTGCACGTTTCTTTCCACAAACCGGAATACTGAAGACGATTGTGGCCCTTAAGAATCAGTCAGAGTATATGCCAGGGTAGTATAAAAAAAGAATTATTTTAAAAAAAAATTTAATTCATTTACTTTTAGTAATTGGGCAGTGGAGCACTTTTACTCGTCAATACAAATATAAATATAAATATAAATGAAATAAATTTAATAATTATCAAATGAAATTAATTTAAAATTATTTTGCTTACAATTCCCGCTACAACACTCAGTAATTTGTCTCGACGCGTTTCGCCACTTCACGTATCCTGATGATGCCACGTGAAGTGGCGAAACGCGTCGAGACAAATTACTGAGTGTTGTAGCGGGAATTGTAAGCAAAATAATTTTAAATTAATTTCATTTAACATGGATTTCCGCAAAGTAACGCCTGAAACAACTAATTATATTAATAATTATCAATTTGATTTATACTGGCATTGTCCACTTACATACTATTGTCATAATAATAGATAATAAATCTACTATGATGTAGAAGAATAGCTGCTGTATAGGGACATTGGCATCCTATTGTATACCTAAGAGTAAACATAAAATGACATAGATACTCAGTAACAAGGAAATCCAGAAGAAGCTATCAGAAAAATAATGTAAATATTAAAACCGAACAAAGCCGAAGTCATCCGAATGCCTATTCAGTTTGAAAAAGCTATTTCAAAGTAATTCAAGCGAAATACACACAGAGATACTATACATATATATATAAAAGGGATTTAGCACGTGAAATGCAACCCCGAGAGATGTGCAGCAAACTGTAACGTAAACGGTCTCACAATAAGAAAACAACACGTCACCGCGGTCGTATGCAAATATTTATATAGATACGTTTTGTTTTCAAGAGTTTTCAGAGCCACGACAAATAAAGACAAATGGCTCACCACGTTTTCTGTAAAACGTAATAGATTTATTTACATTTTATATTCTAATGTATTTATATTTTATATGTATGTATTTAATACTATGTAAATAATATGTATGTATATATTATTATTTATTATTTTATGTAATGTATGTATTGTGTATATTTAGTAGAGATGTTCCGACTAGTCGGCGACTAATCGGTAAAAAGCGCCGACTATCCGGCTTCTTACTTTGTGTCTATTTCTCAATAAAATGTATGTGTTACTTCCTTGTAAAGAAAATATATTGATGACATTTATCAAACAAAATTAGTATCTTAATTAAAAAACAAATCAACATAATATTTAATAACATATATTGCAATACTGCGTGATGATATTTGAAACAATCGTCAAAATAGTGAGCTGTAAAACTCAAAAAACTTTTTTTGTTATTTATATTTGTTCACATGTCAGTAGTGACTGAAATTGCAGCGAATCAGCAGTAAACGAAGCGTCACGGGAATCCCCTAAACCGTAGTCGGCTAGGCCGATTAGTCGGCCGACTAGTCGGCTTATTTACAACCGACTAATCGGCTAGTCGGCTAGTCGGCCAAAGTCATAATCGGCACATCTCTAATATTTAGTTATTATTTTTCTTTTCATTGCACCAAATATCACCGCTCACATCGACAAAGGTTAGCTGGTAGATAATGCCGACGGCATTAAGCTCGCCTATGTATAAAAAATATTACTGTCTTTTTGCAATAAAGAATTTATTTATTTATTTAATAACTTTTTATTTAACCCATTCGTATCATGTATGAAAAAAGGCCCTAATTATCAGACTTTTAAAAAATTATACTAGAACACTACGAATAATAACAGTGATCAATAAAATTGAAAATACGCATATAGTTCTGTCTGTCAATTAGAGCGACTGGAAAATTTTCCCATATATATAATACCCAAGAGAATTGAACATATATTTACGCTCAATGCAAATTAGGATTAATAAAAACAACAACAAAAAAAAAGAATCATCAACGAATAAACAAATATACAGGGTGTATATTAAAGACTAAAATGACAACTACGACAAAGTACAAAATCAATAATTATTACATTAAGTACAAAATAACGAAGAAAAAATCCAAAAAAAAAACCCCAACCATCGTCTATACCAGCCATTCTCAAAGTGGTGTTTCGCGGAACCCTAGGGCAAAAATACTGCAAAAAAATACCTACCAAATGGAGATTATAAGGTTACATCTAAATATTCCAACCAAATATTACATTGTAACATGATTATTCATAAATACATATAAATCAGTTTTTTATAATTATATTAAGGCTTTTTCTTTCGCCAAAAAAGTTTGAGAACCGCTGGTATATACTTACAAACATAACACATTTCTTAATGCGCAAATCCCCTCAGTCATATAAAATATTTAAAGTTTAATGCACTCTCTCCAGAGTCCATTGAATCAGTTGGCCACTATCCAATTATTTTCTTAGCCCCCCACAAGAGCACATACTTTGCCTTCAAACAATTAGGACATGCACCCTTGGGAGTGATACGTGATTTTATGCAGGCGCTGTGCTATTTATTTGGTACAAACTATGCTACACATAAAACAACAAATGAAGCTTATATAACCCGATATATGTTCTACATAAAATCTATGTCTACCATGTTCTTCCATTTCTTCTTATCATTCTTCTGTTGAATGTACTCTTAACCCCTTAACATACAATGACGTCTCCGAGACGTCAAGAAATCTTTTAGGCGAATACCAAGCAATATATTTATTTATTTAAATCTTTTTTGCACTTTACAAAAGGCGAACTTAATGCCCTTATAATAAAAATTTAATATTCATATATCAGCGAAAAAATTTCTTAAAAAATATTTTTTTATTCACTATCTACTATGTATTAAAATTAATAACAGATTTCAGGTTAAAAAATAAAAGAAGAGCAACTATTTACGCCCACCACATACAAAACAAACCGTAACATCGTATATCCCAACAAAAACAAAAACCTAACCTCTCTATATGGAAGTCGTAAAAAAGCACAAAACATTTTCACGAGTCGGGTTATCAAGGTGCCCTATAAAGTAGAACGACCGGACTTACGAGTTCTATTCGCCAAACCAATACGAACAAGATCCGTTACAATTCTCACATGAACTGTAAATTAAATCTGGTTCTTCTATATGTGACGATTTTCAAATGGATACAGTCTTTGTAGGTATATAAGTTACAGAAAGAGAAACTGATCGCAAAGGAAATATCTACATCCCTTTCACACACGCCTCAACTTCGACACGATAAGAATATAAGTAGTTATCTTTTTCTAATGATTGTTTCTTACAGTCCAAAGTCCAATTTGTATCCATTTGAAGATTGTTAACTATACGCTACAACCTACTGTTTGACATTTAAAAACAAGGGTAACATAAATATTTTTATAAAGAATTCGAAACCGTCTGGTCACTAAGATCGTATTTAAATCGAAACACGATTGTAACAATAACAAATTAAAAGAATAAGACAGTCGGTTCGAACGAACGGGCGTCGGGTTTAGCACCCCCAATGGAACAGATCGCGTTCGCTAATTTAATTAATTCAGGCCTTTGAACATTGATATTTCAAATAGGAATAACCGAATTTCTGTTGTTTTTTTTTCGTTTTGTTTGCTTGTTTGCTTATTCACGTTTATTGTTATTGAGTGGAAAATAATTTAATAAAAATTTCATGGTAACTTAATTAACATAGATACCGAGCCATTTGGGTATTTTTACAATTTTACCATAATTGAAACCAAATTTCTAATCAATTTGAAATAGAATAAGGTACTTAACTGTTTCAATTAATTTACTACTCTGCTTACTCGAACTGGTTTTAATTCGACATCTCCACCATCGTGATCGCAGCGAGATTTACAAGTAACACATATCACGTGACATATTATCGAATTTAGTAAATAGTTCCAATCTATTTAAAAAAAGCATTACGTTCATTAATTGTGTATACATGTGATATCACGAATTCCCTATTCCTATCCCCTATCCCAATTCCCTATTCCAATCCCTATTCCCTATTCGCTTCAACAGACTATAAAGATGCACTCTTTTGTTTTCCGAAGCAACTAGTCGAACCTACAATCTATGATCCCAAAACTGTAACGTACCAATATTAAATAGTCGTATATCACAAGAGTGCAATTTTAAACCGCTCCCTGCTGCAATATCTCAAACTAAGGAATTTAATAACGCGAGGGCAACGTTTTGTGTCTACCGCGCTAGACGTGTTCGTGATTGGGTAAACACATTCTTCAGTACTGAAGACATATCAGTAGCTGAAATACAATTTTTACCCGTGACAATAGTTTTTTGAAGTTATTCTTAATTCTCCTTTTACATCATTTCATTTCTATTGGAACACTTAGGTCCGTGTAGAGAGATAACGCCTGAGCGTAGTTTGTTCTAGGATCAGCTGATCATTGTTTAAATGCACTTTTTTTTCTTTCTGTTATTTATATATTAACACATATATATATATGATAATTTATGATACACATATATGATAATTTTGATAGTTTTTCTGTTTGATAGTTTTGTGTATTTATTCTGATAATTGTGTTCTGGTATTTATGTGTGCATAGGTGTGTATGTGTTTGTATGTGTATGTATGTATAAGTATATATGTGTGTATGTATGTGTGTATGTGTATGTATTTATATATATTGTTTTCTTCAGTTTTTATATTTTATATATTTCTATCGCTATTTTCTTTCTTCATTCTATTTCAGTAACCGGGGTACCCAGTAGGACAGGTTTCCGAACCTAGTACAGGGGCCCTTGCTATTTTCATGTACAAAAAGTTCTATCAATAAACTATTTTATTTTATTTTTTTATTTTACATTAAAAGCGGGAGTCGTAGTACTACGATATATCTCGACTGTTAATTCTTTTTTAATATTTCTTGCAGTTGTAAGAGTTTGAATAAACTTTTTTAAGTCTAATTTTTTTTTGATTACACAAAATAACGCCCGCTCTATGACGAAAAACCGTTACCTAACCTTTAATGTGTTAATAAGTAACGATTGAAACGATTTCTTATAAACACTTGTAACAGAAGCAGAACGTAATGACAACTAGGTAACAATGGACAGTTGCAATGGATTATCATTGGTCAAAAATCACGTCAACAATTTTTCAAGTGTGTGATTGGTCTATTTTGTTTCGTACTACTGAGTAACATTTAAATTCTTGACTGTAATTTCTGAATACGACCCTTAGAGACCATTATACTTAATAATACGCAGCAACTGTAGTAACGTCTTGTACACTTCAACAATAGACAATAACATTAACACTAGAAAGACCGAACTTTAGTATATATGTACCAATATCTAGGTATAACACATATGTATATACCGGAAATGAAGGAGGGGGAGGTAACTACTACAATAATGCCCCGCTTTACGCGAGGGATACGTTCCGGAAAAATACGCGTTAACTGAAATTCCCGCGGCCATAGAGAAGTTGATGACTACATTATGTTTATACGCACTCTTTCGCGTAATTTAATAACAAATTTGAATTTCGCGTTATAGTGAAACCGCGCATAACGGGGTCGCGTAAAGAGGGGTATTACTGTATTATCAATAACCGCATTTACATGTCGTACAAAAAGTCACAAAATTATTAACATAGTTGTTTTTCTAATTGAAATCAAAAAGCAGTCAAAATGACTTCTTCGGGCAATCTAGTGTTAAGTACTATATGTCATTTGTTTTTAGAGAACATCATTTGTAGCTTCATTTAAAGTGTAAAAAGCTTTGTTAGTTCATTAATACTTATAAGCGTTTTAAATTCCAAACGATTCAACACTGAAATCTATAATTTGACAAGTTATTACACGACATTACGGTATTAAGTTATTTTTTATTAGGATACAGCATCCGTATTTTTAATGACAGACGATAAAGAGAGCTCCTAATCTCACCGTTATCCCGCAACAATAAAAAGAAATCCTCCGCTTTTATGGGAACCCACCCTTATCCAAAATATTAAGTTCTACTTAGAATAACATTAGAAAACGAAAATAAATAAATATCTCTTCTGCATACATTTTCTTTATATATATATATATTTACCGATATTTTTTCATAACCCCTTAACCCTACCCCTCCTCCCCCAACCCCCAAATCCTATCAGTGTTTTGTTTTTTTCAATTATATGCCCGAAGATCAACCTATTACTTAAAATCAAATCAAATTCAATCCCCAATCAAAACAATCACTTCATATATTATAAAAAAGGAACGTATCCTGATGATGCCACGTGAAGTGGCGAAACGCGTCGAGACAAGTTATTGTATGTTGGTGGAGGTTATTTTCCTTCATCGACCTAATGTAGCGGGAATTATAAGGGAAAAAATTTTAAATAATTTCCTTTAATATGGATTTCCGCAAAGTAACGCCTGAAACAACCAATTATTATAAAAAAATTTGAAGGAGGATTCAAGCAAATTACATATAGTGAAAACTCGGGTCCGTATAACATGTCAATAATTTTTTTTAATAATATTGTACCAAGAGTGATTAAACGTGATGAAAGCCTAACACAATTTAAAAATAAATTAAAAACATATTTGATTTTAAAATGGTTGTATTCAATTGACGAATACCTCAATGATTCGAAACAGTAAACGAAATTTAGTTTATTAATTGACATTGTTTATTATTATTATTGTATTATATTATATTGCTGTGCCCTGACCGGGTGTCACATTGACAGTAAACTGTACTGACATCTTAATTATAATCGTGACATGCAATAAAGATATTTGAATTTGAATTTAACCATTTGAGTTAGCGACGATTGCGTCCGTCAGTTTGGTGTTCAATTGATGAGGACTATTTATATATTTGTAAGTTTATGAATAAAAAAAAATTTTTTCTCAATTTCTCATAGCAATTTTCAATCTACAATATTTACCAAAAACCCATAGCACTCAAACGGTTAAATAGGATATTTTTAAGGCAGGTATTTATCTCGTTTTCAGATATCTATAACAATTCTACATTCTACAACTATTCTATACTAGAAATCCAGCACGTAATAAAAGCAAGGTGCTATATCAAAAAGTAAGGCGATAAACAAGACATAGGTGATATAGAACCAGTTACACTCGCGGCACGTTGTTTATGATCTCCCGGTGGCCGTTAGGATATCGCAAAAACTATTTTGTTTGGCGGAAAAATGTATCTCTTTTCCGACTTATGACCAATCGGAACGAGTCATGCATCTTTGCACATACAATTAGCGTTTTGCTAAAATAATAAACGTCATTTAGGGCTTTAGCGGGAACTTGGGTGATGAATATCGGACCTTAACCCTTTTCACTCCAAGCCTTCTTTTCTTTTTATTCCACCAGCTCCTAAAATTGTGTTTTTTAACTTTTAGGGGGTTTTTCGTATTTTGTAAATAAAATTGATTTTTTCTTATATGATAAACTTTCCCATATGAGTAATTACAGGATACTATATTATAATTCTGAATTCTAATCTTTATAATCCCTTTTGATATGGTATTTTTCAAAACAAAAATTGTCCGCAAAAAGAAGTATTACACTATGTCGAGTAACACTCGACATGTAATACGTACGTGTTACATTACAAACGACGCCATCTATGAGTGAGTGGCGTAATTAATCCCCAGATACTTAACAAAATAACAACGAGAAAGTTTATAAAATAATCCTTCAACTAAAGGAAGTAGTTTTCTAAAAAAAAAAATATGAAACAAAATACGACTTAAAGTTATGGAGGTAGTTAGAGAACTTATGAAAATTAATTAGCTGCAGTTTCTTGGCAAAGTAGTCTCAGGAATTGTTCTAACTGTTATCGTAGGGTGCGTATATTTTCGAATATTTATGGGAATATTTCTAATTAAGTTTACTATGAAAAATTATTATGGCCAGAACAACTTACATCTTTTGTTTACCTGTTGGTATGACAAAGCCACTATAATAATAATAATAATAATTAACATAAAATTGAACTATTACTCGATTAATAAAATTTTAAAATTCATGTGCAATACATTTTAAAAAGCGCCATCTATGATCGAGTGGCAGAATTACATCTATCGGCGATATTTTTCTTCATCGCAACTGTTTCGTCTTTAAATACCTAAGTCGGTGTACAGGTGGAAAACGCTATAAAACAAACAAAGTTGTATTCCAATGTCCGTAATAAAAAGAAAACGTATTGTCGCACTAGAATACAATGTTTGAATCGGTTTATTGTCCGCGAAGGAGAGCTTATTGGCATTTCTGGGAATCCGGAAAATAAGATTGTAATGCGCTCACCTGCTCCTCTCCACCGTTTCAATTGTTTTTTGATGAACTATATACTATGCACACTACATCCTATGCATTTATATTTCCAAATTTTTATATTAAAGATCAATCATTTATTTCGAGGCTATAAAAAGATCAATGAACTAATTTGAAAGAAAAAATTTTCACAAATTGCATCACATTAGGTGAATCAAAACAAATGAATTGTAAATTATTTTTATACCCCGACGTTATCCTAATAAACGCATCTAGACGCATTCCTAATCACAACGAAATGAAAATGGTTTATTAGCATAGGCACTAAAAGCGTGCGCTTGCTCATCGTTAGACTCTACAATGGCTTCCGAGACCACAAGAAACTCGTCAATCATAAGCCGCTACATGATTTTGTTTCCTCTTTATTTAAAACAAATTGCTGTCGACTCTCGGAAATGGTTTGGCCCGAGCTAAACACCTCCTTAGTCTAAATTATGACGAGACTGAGACAGTCCGTCTGTGTCAGTCATAGAAGGACTTAAATCCGATTCAATACTGTTGTACTAGCATTTCTGTTTAAACCTATATATTATGTATTTATTATATTATCAGAAATTCCCTTCCACCTTCCACCTTTTAGGTAGTAACCTAGTGTGAGCAATTTGTATAGTCAATCGGATTGTTGATCGGTCCCACAGGACAGTGTGGGAACCATCGGTGAATTCTTTACGTATACACTTAAATATTTGAATAAAGTATTATTATTATTATTATAAACAAACAAAACTATAATTCGAATGACCTCTTAATTTCATGTAAAACAAACAGAATTAACTGCGAAATGAGAAACACGTTCCGCGTTCAAATTTATTAGAACATTATACTGTACAGTTTTGTTACAGTACCATCACGTTATTAAACTGTCATCTGATTTTACGCGCGCTAATAGACTTAAATACATTTAACATGTACCCGCAGTCAATTTATATAGATCAGCCATTCTCAAAGTGGTGTTCCGCGGAACCCTAGGGCTAAAATACTGCAAAAAATACCTACCAAAGGGAGATTATAGGGTTACATCTAAATATTCCAACTAAATATTACATTGCAATATGATTATTCATAAATACATGTAAATCAGTTTTTTATAATTATATTAAGACTTTTTCCTTCGCCAAAAAAGTTTGAGAACCGCTGATATAGATTTATATATCAGAATTTATTGGCAGCGAATTCAATTGTTCTTATTCATATTTTAATAATACTACACGGAGATCTTATTGACCTAACTCAGAAATCTACGTGATCCAAATGACAGAAGGCACTCAATAGGACGCCGAAATAGCAACTACCCTACATTAGATGAATGATTAGAACCTGGATGTAATATTGACATACAAGTAGAAGGCTTTGTTGTACAATAGACATCTCATATCAGAAATTATGATTTTATAAAAAAACAATAATAATAATAAAAACAATAACCTAATCTTTGAGTCTATCATATGTTAAAATGGGACACAGCAAGAGTGCGGTTTAGGTGTCCGTCCTGAATTTGGAAACGATCCACCTGCGCCGTGTGTTGCGTCGAAAGGTACACTTCCGAACAACGCGACAAAAATAACAAATATTTTCTTTTGTTTTTAATCAAATTTTTACCCGTTTAAATATTTATAACGTAATCAATTTTATATTGAGCTACTGAAACTTTTTGGCGAAGGAAAAAGTCTTAATAAAATTATAAAAAACTGATTTATATGTATTTATGAATAATCATATTGCAATGTAATATTTAGTTGGAATATTTAGATGTAACCTTATAATCTCCCTTTGGTAGGTATTTTTTGCAGTATTTTAGCCCTAGGGTTCCGCGGAACACACTTTGAGAATGGCTGAGCTAGATAAAGACATTCTTACAGGTAATCATCTAGTAATTCGTATTCGCTTTTGACTGATGATCGAAAAGCCATTAACTTCAAACATCAGAACTATTATTCCTCCTATCTAACGTTTTCATTATAACTCACAGCTTCTATTCATTACTAACACAATATCAAAAACAGAACTCATGCTGACCTCCATATATACCCAAAATATCCCAACAATCCACCAGTGGCTTACATCAGAAACGCACCTGAATAACGAAAAATTTCAATTGGCTTCCGTCCAAAATATCTCCGATATTGTACATATAAATTGTTTACACACAAATATTCGCTGTTACGTATATTATTTGAATTTATAATACATGTTTTTGTTGACAATCGAAAGTTCTAGCAGGTCTATTCGAAACAGAATTTTTCAGACTACATATGATACTTTTTTATCTAGGACTTAGTACTTTTACGATATAACCTAAACCAAATAATGTATATTTTTATCACACATAACATTCATTAGAAGAATTGCAAAGAAATATTAACCACACAATACAATCCCTACTAATATTACAAATGTGAATGTGAGTTTGCTTGTTACGTTTTCACGCAACAACTACTTAACCGATCATCATGAAACTTTGTACACATATTTTTGGAGGTACTAGAAGTAACATAGGATACTGTTTATTACTATAGTTTCCAACTGACTATAGTTTAAGCTGTTTGGAATCATATTGATTTATTTCTATTGAAATGATCTCTGATATTTATTTAATGACTTAAATGCGAGCGAAGCCGCGAGTAAAAGCTAGTCATTAATAAGCTAAGTCTCCAAATTAAAAATTATCAACTATAATAAAGCAGTGGAATAATTTTTCTAAATAGGCATATTAGTATTGTAAAATAATCGAAGACAGCAACCGGTTCCCAATCTCTACCTACCCCCCCCCCCCCCTCCTCCCCCTCTTCCCGCTTCCCCTTCCCACTGCTTCCACGTTACGCTAAACGGCCATAAACTACCCAGAGAACTTTGAAAAACTTTCCTAAAAGCAATCTCAATATAGAATCTATTTCGAATGTACACAGTCGAGTGGCCCATCGAAACTGCACTCTTGCGCCCCGTATATATAAATAAATGCACGAACAGGCAGCCCAACTGAAATAACCACGACCTTTTTAACACAGGTATTTCGACGCTACGAGTGCGCTTCATTCGTACGCGATGCAATCTCTCAACATGTCACATTGTAGCATTATATTAATTTATTAAATACTAGCTTTTACCCGCGGTTTCGCTCGCATCTAAGTCATTAAATAAGTATCAGAGATCATTTAGTAGTTTAGTTTAATAGTTTTCTACTGCATATATGAAAATGACAGACGGAAATAGAAATAAACATAGAAAAATTCCAAACAACCGAAACTTTTGAATTACTCTAATTAGTTAATTTGTTTTAAATTTTTTAAAATGCTGACTTTTCTAAACTTTGAAATGATAGTGTTAATTAATTATATACAAATAAATTATTAAATAAATATTTTATTATTTTATATACATCCACTGAAGCTAAATTTTTTTTTTTTTTTTATTTATTTTTTTTTACTTTTAGCAAATGGGCTCCAATAGAGCGCTTTTACTCGTCAATACAAATACAAATATAAATGAAATAAATTTATTAATTCAATAATTATCAATTTGATTTAGCTGCTGTATAGGGGCATTGTCATCCTATTTATATATTCATGTCATCCTATATATTATATACCTAAGGGTAAACATAAAATGTCATAGATTATGTCCATTATTAAACACTAAACCCTAAAGATTTTTAAAATACAAGCACATATAGTATACGTACGGGACTCTGAGGCCCCCACGTCAGTGTTTACGTGAAATTAAATCCACCTCAGTAGCTAAAGGTTAATTATAAATAATAATAATAAATCCTTTATTGCTTTAAAAATAATAATAATACAATTTAACACATAAAAAACAAAATTAGAGCAATCGGCGATCTCAAACTGAATTCCTTTTAAAAAAAAATAATGTGATACTACTAACATTACTTTAAGACCCATGTTACTGACCACATTTATGGCAAACAAATGAATTCGAATTTGACAAAAATATCCCTTATCATTCAATGATCTATTTCGAATCGTAACTCTCTATAAATAATTCCCAGTAGAATCTGATAGGAAGTTTTTCGACAGTTAATTTTAGACAATTTAATTGCGGACAGGATTGATTACTTTTTGATACTTTCCTTGTTTTTGAGGCTGCAAATATGTAATCCAAAGTAGAAATTTCCCTCAAAACTCTATTGGAAATTTTGACGAAGATCGTCAGCCTTAATAATGTATTGAACTCGAATTTGCATAATATAAAAAAACTGCTGACCCGTATCAACTAACCTATCCTTAACATATAAACTACTAATATCCCAATAATATATATTTATAACAATAACAACAAATAAAAGAAAAGTGGAAAACTTACTAAACCACAACATTGGAAGGACTACCAATTTCGGTTGGGCTAGTACAGGGGTCGGCAGACTTATAAACCAGATGAGCCGAATACCAAGTTTGTAGATTTTCCCATGCCCATTGCCAGAGCCGCAACATGAACTTTATTATATACTACACTTCTCGCAAAAATTAAGGGAACAGCAAAAATCACCCAATAATTTGGAAAATTTTGCTGTTCCCTTAATTTTTGCGAGAAGTATATAATGAAAGTGTAACTTGCTTCAGTGAGTTGTAAGAAGAGCCAGATAATCCTATGGCAAGAGCCGCGGTCTGCCGACCCCTGGGCTAGTACATCCATAAAGATACATATATAAGCAATACTTCCCAAAGACGGTCGTATAATACGTTCAAATACGAACTACATCACAAATAAATATTCATATATATATAATGCCCTAACTAATCCCAAGACAGGATAACAATAATTTAAATTAACGTATTTTACAGTAAATCAAAAATACTTAAGGTTAATGTTAATTATATTTATTTTTTATTATTAGTACTGACATTTATTCAAACTTCAAATGTCTTTATTGCATGTCACAATTATGACAGTTAATATGTCAATACAATTTAGTGTCAATGTGACATTTATTATTTTTAATTTCCTATTACAATTTACACAAGGGGGGCTGCTACTTAGGCGAACTACATACGAAAATACAGACGTTTCCTACTCAGGAATACTTACGTAATCATTCACGAAATTACGGATTTGACAGCGACGTCACGACGGATAGGCCACACAATGCTTATTTTATGGACATTTGACAAGACTATTTACGGGCTTATGTGTCAAAATTCACATAAACTATAGAAGTGACGGCCGTATCACGAAACTTCGGATACGCCTGAGTAGCCCCCAAGGAACGGATAATTGCTACGATTTGTACATGGATAGTATATTTATTAGAGATGTTCCGACTAGTCGGCCACTAGTCGGTAAAGCCGACTATTCGGCCACTATCGTAGTCGGCGACTAATCGGTAAAAAGCACCGACTATCCGGCTTCTTACTTTGTGTCTATTTCTCAATAAAATGTATGTGTTACTTCCTTGTAAAGAAAATATATTGATGACATTTATCAAACAAAATTAGTATCCTAATTAAAAAACAAATCAACACAATATTTAATGTCATGAATTGCAATACTGCGTGATGATATTTGAAACTATCGTCAAACTAGTGAGCTGTAAAACTCAAAAAACTTTTTTTTGTTATTTATATTTGTCCACATGTCAGTAGTGACTGAAATTGCAGCGAATCAGCTGTAAACGAAGCGTCACGGGAATCCCCTAAACCGTAGTCGGCCGACTAATCAGCTTATTTACAACCGATTAATCGGCTAGTCGGCCAAAGCCATAATCGGCACATCTCTAATATTTATGTTATTTATAAAAGACCCGGAATTAACTGCCGCTTCTTCATCAGCTGAATATACAAAAAAAAGGTTTTGAAATAACTTTTCACAAAACCCGTTTATTATTATCGAACGTTTGTTTACATTTCATCCGATTCCAATTCAAAAAGACTACAATTTTTTTCACCCGACTGGAATAAAGAGATAAGGGGACTAAATATATATACATATATACACATTAATAAGACCATCGTATTTTGTATGGAGATTTATATAGTCGTTAACTTAATGAAATGAAATGAAATGAAATGAAAATCGTTTATTAGCATAGGCACTAAAGGCGTGCACTTGCTCATCGTTAGACTCTATCGTGACTTCGGGAAGGCGTATGGCGAGAAGAATATCACAAGAAACTCGTCAATCATAGCCTGTACATAAAGTAATAATAATAAAAAAAAACTGAATTTTAATTCAGAAAAAAAAAAGTGAATAACAATTTATAAATCATATTACACAGTGGTTACAATAAATGTCAAATTAATAACATATATGTATATAAAATACATGTATATGTCCAATAATATGTATATAAAAATATTTTAAAAAAATTAAATAAAAAATATATAGCTACCTATACAACATTTAAAAAAAAATACAGTAAAAAAATAAAATAATCCTTCTAGTAAGCCAACAGTAAGTCAAGCTCAAACACTAGTTTAACCACGCATTTCCATCGCTCATATAATCAATAATTCTGTAATAAGCCTTTTTAATTAGCGTCTGCTTTACAATCTTTTTCAGAGCAGGAGTGGGCAGACTTGTTAAGTCATTGGGCAATTTGTTATACATTCTGATCCCCACTCCTATAAACGATTTACGGGTTTTTGACAAGCGAAAATAGCGAAAATGCTATATTTTACGAGCTTATGGTATATTTTTTTCACTCTTTGTATTTTCTTCTAAGACGTTTCGCTTGCCCTGCGAAAATGATAACGACCTCATGAGCTTTACAACCACGAGCTTGTGATTTGTCATAATTTTAATTTAGCATGTTTTCAAAACGCCACGTCATTAGTTTACGACAGCCATTCTCAAAGTGGTGTTCCGCGGAACGCTAGGGCTAAAATACTGCAAAAAATACCTAGCAAAGGGAGATTATAAGGTTACATCTAAATATTCCAACTAAATATTACATTGCAATATGATTATTCATAAATACATATAAATCAGTTTTTTATAATTATATTAAATATTAAGGCTTTTTCCTTCGCCAAAAAAGTTTGAGAACCGCTCATTTTACCGCGAATTTTAGCGTTGAATCGCGCTTGAGCATAGATTCACATTTTTGTCGGAATAATAATAATAATAACACTTTATTTACAAAACAAAATGATACATATACCTACAGAAGAAAAGAAAGAACAAAAGAGGGCCTTATATGGTAGTAGATCAAGGTTTAAGTACAAATTCTACACTCAAATAATGATCACTTGATTACAGATCGTCAATACATAACACTTCAATGAACGATAGTGAAATAATCATAGAACTACATAGACAACTAACTGCAGAACTGAATACAGCTAATAAAAATATTAAAATCCTACATAGTGAAAATCAGATACTAAAAATGAAACCGGGTAATTCTATCAATAACAGCAATATTACTTTTGAAGATGACTTATACTTACACTAGTTTACAAATTAAAATAAAAGGCATGTCCCTTCAATGTATTCCATATCGTTGTATTTAGTAGTAATAACTAAACGCAAACATATATTTATTTTATTTCTATCACGTCTATAAATCAAGTTCTTATTACATCTTATTTTCAAACTACCCATAAGTTGGTTTCGATTTTTTTTTTAAATTTTAATGCTGTGTAGTGTTTAGTTAAATATTTGTTTTTACAATGTCAAAAAGGTTGTGTAAAGTACATCCTGATCGTTTTTGTTATGTGTGTGGTGAATTTATAATATCTAAAAAAGGATATCCCATAACGGAATCACTTAAAGATGCATATTTTGGTTATTTCAAAATGACGTGTTAGATTTTTTTAATAATTTTTCTGAAATTCAGTGCACCTCAATTGTTAAGAAAAAAAAACGTTTCATTTGAAGGACAAAAACCTTGTAAACTAGTGTTATAAATGACATAAATAAAGAATATACAACAAATAGAAAAGATCAAAAAAACGCTCGAACATCGTTTTCGAATTCCTTAAATGTCGATTAGTAACATCTACTCTTCAAACTCGAAATATACATACAGCTACATTTATTCACACAAATATTTAATTATTAGTGTCATAATATCAATTTTCCAATTAGGAAATAATTAAAATTAGAACGAACACGACGTCACGACAAATACTGAAACTATCAAATTAAACTCGTCACATATGCTGTAATATGTATGATTGATTCCTTGGCCTACCTAACACGTGTTATTCATTAAAAAATAAAACGTCAATTGGCTGTCAACCGTTACTGTCGTCAAGTACCAGCGTCTTTTGTTTTTATCGATTATATTTTATAATAATTGGTTACTATTACAATCTGCTATCCGGGATTCCAAGAATAACTCGACTAATATTATAAATGTGAGTTTGTTATGTTTTCACGCAACAACTACTTAACCGATCATCATGAAACTTTATACACATATTTTTGGAGGTACTACAAGTAACATAGGATACTTTTTATTAAAAACAAAAAATATTTTTTACTATAGTTTCCAACTAACTATAGTTTCAGCTGTTTGGAATCATATTGATTCATTTCTATTGAAATGATATCTGATACTTATTTAATGACTTAAATGCGAGCGAATACGCAGGTAAAAGCTAGTATACTAATAAAAAAGCACCAAAAATATTAGGAAACATTACAAAAAACTTTCATGAGGGAACGACATAAAGTAAAAGCAAACAGAGGAACGTTTGTCACGGGAAACGGGTGATTAGTTATCAAAAACTGCTCACAGCATGCAATTGTGACACGCAAACCTTCTGTTAAACTTGCCCTTGTATTATTCTCCTATACTCTAAATCAGCGGTTCTCAAACTTTTTTGGCGAAGGAAAAAGCCTTTATGTATAATTTAAAAAAAACTCATTTATATGTATTTATGAATAATCATATTGCAGTGTAATATTACGTAATATTTAGATGTAACCTTATAATCTCCCTTTGGTAGGTATTTTTTACAGTATTTTAGCCCTAGGTTTCCGCGAAACACACTTTGAGAATGACTGCTCTAAATATCCCTTTTATTTCCGTACTACGCCACTGACATTGACAACAATCACTCGTTTTATGTAATACTAGCTTTTACCCGCGGCTTCGCTCATTTATTTAAGTCATTAAATAAGTGACAGAGCTCATTGCAATAGAAATGAATCAATATGATTCCTGTGATGTAGAGCCGGTATCGTGGCAATAGACGGCCTCTTTTTCAGTTAAAACACTTTTTCGTTTCGTGTACGTGCTTTTTTATTGCATTGAAGTAACAGACAGATATCAAAGTGTGACAATTATGCTCTTTATAAAAAGTAAAAAACATGAATAAAAAAGAGTTCGTAACAATTCCAAACAGCTGAAACTATAGTCAGTTGAAAACTGTAGTAAAAAATAATTATTATTTTTAAATAAAACGTATCCTATGTTACTTGTAGTATCTCCAAAAATATGTGTACAAAGTTTCATGATGATCGGTTAAGTAGTTGTTGCGTGAAAACGTATCAAACAAACTCACATTCACATTTATAATATTAGTAGGGATGTCAGTGAAGACGTATCCAGCTAGACATATACAATTAAACCGAACTTTAATTATAAAATCCAAATAAAAAGTTTCAATTTTTCTTATTAGAAAAAAAGACTACTTAAAAACAAATGCGGGCAGTTTACAAACTCGAACCGAAATCAGAGTGAAATAATCCGCAGTAGATAATGAACTCTCGCCCGACACACACTTCTTGAACGAAAATAACTAGAGAACATTATTCATTATTTTTAGATTTTTGTGAAGAAAAAAATGTCACTTCGACAATAATTAATCAGGTAGCTGACAGCCGCGGCGGTCGTCATAATTATTGAAAATACGAAGCGTACAGCTTTCACTATTACATAGAAATAGTTATACATTCTATTGATCTCTATTTTTGAAGAAATCTTAATTTAAAACGAACGATTCACTCTGAGAGCGTTACATTTACAGCCCAGTAACGCATAGAGGCTATTAGTAACTCCAGCACTATATTAAAGTACATACCTATAATGTAGGAGAAAAATAGAGTTTAACAAAACATATTATAGATGGGAGGCTATTGAAAGGTTAAATCTCTTTGAAAACAACCAACCAGCGGATTTACTGCTTGCTTTTTAATGTCGCAAATACGGCGACAACGGAGTGCAAAGGGTTAAAACGTATTACCATTGAAAACGAGACCAATAAAGTTTCTTATTTAGTATACGTCATCACTGTCATATTCATTCAATTGTTTATTGTAATAAATTTTTATATTTACTCTTAGGTATACAATAGGATGCCAATGTCCCTATACAGCAGCTATTCTTCTACATCATAGTAGATTTATTATATATTATTATGACATTAGTATGTAAGTGGACAATGTCAGTGTACAGCAGCTAAATCAAATTGATAATTATTAAATTAATAAATTTATATTTGTATTTGTATTGACGAGTAAAAGCGTTTTATTGGAAAACAAAAGCAAGCAGGATCAGCGAAGAATTGAACATTACCCACTCATAAAGAACAAACTGCTAATGCCCTATAACTAATTAATACTTAATACAACGTAAACACAATGACATATAATAATCTTCACAAACAACATTTAACACTAGAATCACCAACCGGTCAATATGACCAATTTCAAAAATTATTCACAAGACTTTTACATAAAACCTTACCTACTCATTATTTGTAAACGATTCTATTTTTTTTTACAATTCTACAATAAATTTATTGAATTATATTTAATAAAGTATTAAATAGTCATTTTGAGCGGTTGGTAAAAATAGGCCATATTGACCGGCTGGCAGTTCTAGTGTTAATAATAATAACCTAAACGTATCGCTACAGACGTAAATCAATTATATTTATTTTTCAACATACAGCGTGTTTGATTAGTAACAGTTGCCAAAAGCATTCCGTTCAGCGGAGACAATCTGCTGAGCGATTAGACCGAGAGCCGATGTATACAATCTATTTAAATTTCTATTAGAACGAATCTATCAACTAGTGAATTTCAATATCGCAATATCACTTTGACAGTATCTATACTATTATATAAAGAGGAAACATTTGATTGTTTGTATGTATTGAATAGGCTCCGAAACTACTGGACCGATTTGAAAAATTCATTTACCATTAGAATCGTAAAAAATCCCTGATGAACATAGGCTATATAATATTTTCAACTGTGTTTAAGATATATTTAATTTTATTTTAAGTTCACACAATTCGATGTCTATGCCTAATTTTGGCGTTCATACGTGCCGTCAGTTTTTCAATTGCTTTTTAAGATATATTTAATTTTATTTTAGGTTTACACAATTCGATGTTTATGCCTAATTTTGGCGTACATACGTGCAGTCAGTTTTTCAATTGTTTTCTATATATATATCTATCTATACTATTATATAAAGAGGAAACATTTGATTGTTTGTTTGTATGTATTGAATAGGCTCCGAAACTACTGGACCGATTTGAAAAATTCTTTTACCATTAGAATCGTAAAAAATCCCTGATGAACATAGGCTATAGAATATTTTCAATTGTTTTTTAAAGAAATATTACATTTTAAGTTCACACAGTGTGGAAGGCATTCTCTGTTGACTGAAATATGAAACATCATTAAACTTCATAGTACTCTATATCTTCATTATTACGCAGACGTAGGCGCGGGCAACTGCTAGTACTTTATAATTTGAGTGGATTTGTGTCACAGCCGCAGCAACTTATAGACCTATGATTGTCGATTCAGTAGATTAATTTTCCAGTCTAACACTAGGAAGAAAAGACCGGCTAAAACTCACGAAATTTCTCCCGATCGTCACAGCTATGCTTACATATGGCAAACTGAGAGACTACCCTCGATACATTACACGTATATATCTCTCTACTATGGGAATTATCGACTTACGACAGTAAGATTTGTGGCGGTAGGTTCTACAAGCCGAAAATACTTATTTAAGAAGATTTGAAGTTTTGACGTTTAGTCTGTCATTGTCATCTTTCTAGTTTCTTCTTGTCTTTTTATCGCCACAATGCATTGTGATAATTATATTTTTAATCCATTTTAATCAGCAATATTATACACATAAGTATTTCTAAAGATTATATAATATATATAACTCAATAACTGTAAATATATTTTAATTAATAAATTTGATAATGCAAGAATTAGAAATAGAATCTCAAAATGTATAATTAGTTGTTTCAGGCGTTACTTTGCGGAAATCCATATTAAAGGAAATTATTTAAAATTATTTTGCTTATAATTCCCGCTACAACATTCAGTAATTTGTCTCGACGCGTTTCGCCACTTCATCAGGATACGTGCTGTCGCTTCGGCTTCGCTTCAACGACTGATGTATACAACTCTACTCAAAATGTATACAACGCCATCTTTGAGCGTGTAGCGAAATCACTACAATAAGGAAAAGAAAAATTCGTAATTAATACTTTGATGTTTCTCTAATTGTAACTTTAAACTCAACGCTCACTTACCCTTGAATAAAAACATCAACTGAAAAACAAAAAACAACCAACCCGACTCCATTTAATTATAATTAGCATGTCGAATTTAAAAACGTCAAAAAGACTAATTCTAAATTTGAAATTTAAGATGTTCCGCGCACGAATTAACGCAACGTCCTTTGAAACGATTGCCAAAAACCGAATCAACTTTCAAGAATCGACGCTTCGCTATGACAATGCCCCATTTCTTTTTAGAATTCTCAAATGCTGTTCATCTATACTAATATAAGATTTGATTGTTTGTATGTATTGAATAGGCTTCGAAACTAGTGGACCGATTTGAAAAATTCTTTTACCATTAGAATCGAACATATATATAGAATATTTTCAAAAACGTTTGGGATCCGTATGAAAACTTCAATAGTATGAAAAAAAATCATTATATTGCGTACGCTGCGGAAATTATTGACAATAGAGCAAAGTGATGTACATATAGAGGACATCAATATTACAGTTATGTCTCAATAACTACTTTTTCATGTTAAAATTCATAGTAATTTATATCTTCATTATTACGCGAACGAAGTCGCTGGCAACAGCTATTAGTTATATTCGTGTAGGGTCAACCGGGGAGCAGTGTAAAAAAAATGAAAACTAATTTCAGCGACACCGGCTCCCGATCTAAATGACACAACATCCTATCTCGCTGTACTTTCGCGCGTTTGACTCATCAAGTATGCCACGGTTATTTATAGTCCAGGAGACGTCTGTCCGCCGTGAATCATCCAACGTTTACTATGGAGACAATCGCACGTAATTAATTTGCAAATTTGTCATTAGCACGGGCTAATTATTTTTGAAATTTACAAAATTAGCAAATGGTTAACACTAGATTGCCCGAAGAAGTCATTTTGACTGCTTTCTGATTTTCAATTGGAAAAACAACTATTTAATGACACAATTTCTTAGAATTTTGTGACTTTTTTGTTTTTTGACAGCATATAAATGCGTTTATTGATGATAGTAGTTACCTCCCCCTCCTTCATTTCCTGTATATACATGTGTTATACCTAGATATTGGTACATATTACTAAAGTTCGGTCTTTCTAGTGTTAAACTAGAAACCAAAGTGACTGCAAAGCTTTCAAAATATTTGGTTTAAAACTACATACAGTAAACACGATAGGTCGCATTGTATATATATTTCATTAGGGTCCCTTTCAAGAACCTATTATATATTATAGTATATAGTGACATTTATTATATTAGACTCCATATACAGGTAGTCCTCGTTTTACGTCACTATTCTCTGTGGGCTCATCACGAATTTAGTCTGGCTTTCGAATCGAGCTGTCACAAGTAAAACGGATCCGTTAGCAATCGGGATCATGAATTTTTACTAACGACTAACGAGCACCAGCAATCTATCAAATGAACGAAAGATCGAGACGTTCGAGAATTAACAAAAAGTATCTAAAATATTGTAGTTCCAACACCGCTTGAAGCGAACTCGGTTCGAAAGCCAGACTAAATTCGAGATAAGCCCACTGGTACCTAACATGACATTATTACTTAACATTTTATTTTTATGTATTTTTATAATTTTATTAGAAGTGTAGTATCTATCCCTTTATCACCTTGAGCATACCGTCCTATCCTATAATTAAAATTTCATTTAATTTGTATAATAGTAGTTCTTTTTATAAAATGTAGTCGTAATGTAATTTTGTAGGTAGGCTTTATAAATAAATAAATAAATGAGGTACAGTAAACTAACTAAACATTACATCACCAGCTCCTATTATCAAAGTCGAAACTAACATTTTGACAGACAATTTTTAACATTTATTATTGAAATAGATTCAAAATATAATTTTCCATCTCACGAAAATGATTTTACGAAATAAAAAATCGTTTATTAGCATAGGCACTAAAGACGGTTCAGAAGATCCTGATTATGCCGCTCAATTAGGATGTGGAATGCTCTGCCTCGCCATGTGTTTTCCCAATCCTATAATTTATCCTTCAAGCGAAGCGTGAAGAGGCATCTACTGGGGCCGGCATAGTGATGACGACTGGAAATACTTGGTTTCCGGTCGTCAGCGCTCATGGACCTCCAGTGCAGCTTTACATCAGGCCACTGGAGGTCACATGTCGTGTCCAACAATAAAAAAAATTAAAAAAATACGTGCGCTTGCTCATCGTCAGACTTTACAATGGCTTCCGAGACCGCATGAAACTCGTCAATCACAGCCTTTAAATCGTTCTCTTGTAAAATTGCGACATGTATATTATAAATAAACATGTTCCATACATACAATAATAAATACTATTACAACATCGATCCCTTTTCAATCCGTCTATTTTATATTTTTACGAGAGCATCTGTAATAGCAATAACTCAGAGGTTCCCAAACTATTTCTTTCTCGCTGACCACTTTCAAAATTTTATTGGTTTCAGTGAACCCCCTGCTGATACATTTCTACCATACTCCCAAAACTCGCACGCTTTTATGAAAGTAATTTTTATTATTAATATTGAAATTATTATTTGAGATTATCTGGCTACATTGATAGGTAAAGCCAAACTAACATTCGAAACCAGATAAATTTTCGTGGACCCCCACCTACAACATGTGAACCACCAATTTTTTTTGTTTCCCGTGGATCTCAGGGGGTCCACCTGGACCACTTTGGAAATCACTGCAATAACTTAATCAGTCACGAGTACTACCAAGCTAACGCCTTTAATACGCGCCTCACACGTTTCAATTTGGTTCGCTTTCAAATTATATTCGGAATGTATCGGAGCGTTCCACTTTTTAAAAAATTATTCATTCTCATACGCGTTTATTTTCGTTCCGATAACAATCCATCATATGTAGTACACTTTACTATAATAATAAATTTAACAGAATCGATTCGGGGTCAACGAACTTTTTGTAAACTAGATTCTATTTCTATACCTATGCCCCACTAACATGGTAGGATCTACGGAATCGCAATGATACAGGAGAGTGTTTTAAAGTTGTTGTATTGACTCGAAAACCATTGAGAAGCTATTTCAACAAAGATCTAGATACTAACTTAAATCATAATAATCTATATATATAAAAGGAAGTTGTGTTAGTTACACTAATTATAACTCGAGAACGGCCGAACCGATTTGGCTGAAAATTGGTGGGGAGGTAGCTTAGGGCCGGGGGAAGGCTTTAGGATACTTTTTATCCCGTTGGATATGAAGGAAAATCGTGTTAGTGGCACTATTTATAACTCAGGAACGGCTAAACTGATTCGGCTGAAAATTGGTGAGGTGGTAGCTTAGAACCAGGAAACGGAGATAGGATACTTTTTATCCCGTTCGACCGCGTTCCCGTGTGGCGTGACATAAAACGTCAAAGGGAATAAAAATTGTTACATAATTAAAATACAATTGTCACTTATGTCATTGTGGTTGAAAATAAACAGCTTTTCATGTTAAAACTGCATCTATATTTTATTCATAATGAAAATAACGATGTCTATCGGCAAGTATTGTATTGAACAATCATTATGGCAAGAAAACGTACGTACTCTCAGAAAAAGTGTCGAGAAACATGACATCGGGAAGAAGGTGAAACAATCTACAAGTTTTCTTTACGACTACGTAGTCTTGCTGGTTATTGCGAATTTGGGAACACCCTTGGAGACTATCACGATAATTTAGAGGAATGTCCAGCCAGAGGCAAACGCTGTAGGTTATGCGGGAAGAACAACCACTTCTCAAAAGTGTGCATTAGTAGCGGAAAAGCAATGCATAAATAGTTTCGAACGAGACGTTTAGCACGACACAAATCTATAGGGAAAGGCTCTGAACCAGGGATTACATCAAAACGCACCGGGCCTTACTCGCTATCAAGTTGAAATGAACAATGGAGTAATCAAACGTAAACACTTTGATCAACTTAGGCGAAGGAAACTAACAATGAGAACAACGATGATAATGATGTCATTCGTAACGATAACAGTTTGGAAACGAAAAACGATACTGTGAGTAACAACAAGAGGCCGAAGCACTATTCCTATTATAGTCGTGAATCAAAACGAGGTAGGGGTGATGTCAATGATCATGTTTTACCGGACACGATGACTTATCAACCTGGTGCATCAACTCAAATCACACAACAAAGTTTATCAGATGGACACGGAGACAAATCAGCTGGATCTCCTAACGCTCAATAGTAGGATCTTGAACAGCGGGAGCCTCAACCCTCAACATCTGCAGCATTAAACGAGGCACTACGTCGCTCCACACAACGACGTAAACCTCCTGCGCGTTTCAGATATTGAGCTTTCAGGAGGAGTAATGTTACATAATTAATATTCTAGGCTTAAAATACTATTGCCACTTATGTCATTGTGATTGAAAATAAACAGCTTTTCATGTTAAAACTGCATTTATATTTTATTCATAATGCAACAAAAGTCATTATAAAACGTGATATAGCAAAAACGTATCTGTGATGGAATAACAAAACGCAAATGACAGCTAAACGTAATTTTGTCTATGGTTAAGTATGGTTGAAAATTTCATAATTATAAATTTTGTCAGAAATTAATAAACATCAGTAAAAATCCAAAATCTGTTTATTTATTGCTTCTAAGGCGGAACAAAGTTCGCCGGGTCAGCTAGTTACTAAATAAATCTACGATAGGGTAGCACAAACAACGGCCCGCGACTTCTTTTTAAACGCCTTTAAGCCTACAATCATCAGAAAACAGTTTTGGATATAAATAGCTTAGATACAAGAATTCCTTCCCAAAATAAATATAATCAATATTTAGTTTAATTTATATATCTTTATTCTTATACTAGCTATTGCCAGTGACTTCGTTCGGGTAGTAATGAAGATATAAAGTATTATGAAGTTTAATAATGTTTCATATTTCAATTAATAGAAAATGCCTATCACACTTCTGTAACACCTCCCTGCCAAATTTCATCTTTGTACGTCACGCGGTTTTCGATATTTCGTGATCACACATTCTTTCGCTTTTAAATATATAGATTTGAAAAATGCGATATGACTTGGATAATATTTATATAGCCTTATATTGATCAGTGATAATGTAGCATTCAAATAGTGAAGGAATTTTTGAAATTGGTCCAGTAGTTTTTTGAGCCAATTCGTTACAAAGATACAAAAATACAAATCTTTAGACTCATCGTTAGACTCTATCGTGACTTCGGAAAGGCGTATGGCGAGAAGAATATCACAAGAAACTCGTCAATCATAAAACCCATATAAACTTTACACTATATATCAATGACGTGATATAAAAAACAAAAACACCTAATTAGAAACAAAAACGCCACGTGGCATTCAAAAAAAAACCAAACACCAAACATAACACGGCCCTTAAACACGTGCCGTGACAAAAAAAAATAGCCCAATTCCCACGAGCTGTCAACAAATAAATTTTCTTCGGGTAGAAAAAAAAAACCACACACGTATTAACGACTTACTATATTTGTTAAGAGGATTTCTTAGTAGCCTTTTTTTCTTATACTAATTTAATAATTACGAAAACATTCAAGCTAGAGTGCGATCTTTGACGAGAAGAAATCTCTAAAAACTCGCCAATCATAGCCTATACCAGGGGTGACCAAGCACCTTGACATTCCAATCCATTTTTCAAAATTTGACATATTTCGCGAGACCATATTTGATTGAGAGAGATCATATTTGATGTTAGTAATTAAAAAAACATTTTGAATTTAAAACACATACGGAACGATATATATTTTTTTAAATATAATAGCACAAAATTGAAAAGGGAATTTGGGTGCATTTATCGAGAGCCACAAATATTCCTCCATAAAACCGCAGATTGGTCACCCCTGGCCTATACAATATAATGTTAGTATGTACTAGTAAATACAATTTTGCTTAGCTTTAAGCTAGTACCTAAGTATATAAGCACACCAACATACACACAATCATCTCAGTCACGCTAGATAGTCCAATCAATGAACAAAAAAAGTGGAAATAAATCTTACCCGGACAAAAAAAATGTAGTCGTATAGAAAAAGAAAAAAGAATATGAGTATCTGTGTGGAGCAACTCGCGCCGGACTGGCGAACCTAACCCAAAAAATTCTCAAAGTTCAAAAAAACGGTTTTTTTTAAATAAAAAAAAAACAATGTCTCCGATCAGAAAAAGTTAAATTATAAAGTTGTAGATATTAAAAAAACACATCGATTTGTTTTTGTTGAGTTTAATTCGGTGCATAACTTTTCGAGTTATTTTAAAAAAATCATCGAAAATGACCATTTTTTGTTTTTATAATAACTTTTTTAATTTTTGTTTTTTTTTTTTGAAATTCAGCAAACAGGTCGGTATTTACTAGCCAAATAAGCTCGTTTTTGTAAAGTTAAAAAATATTAATTTTTTACCGAGATACATCGATTTTTCGAAAAAAAGGTGCCTTCGGAAAATGGCCACTTAAGCCCTAGGGAAGGTCATAGAAAATCGTCCGGGTACGCATTTTCTTTGTGAAGAGTTGTACTTTCATACTATTAAAAAAGGGAATCGATTTTTTAAATTTTTAAGTCCAAAAAATGACTTTGAAAAATCCCTTTTTTTAAAAAAATGACGTTTTTGGGCCATATTTTTTTCATTTTTCGGCTGTGGCTTAAATAGGTTACTCGCATTTTTTCACGAATTTATTTGATTGATTTAGCTGCAGTTAATAATGTTATTAAAACAAAAAAATGAAAAAAATATGGTCCAAAAACGTCATTTTTTAAAAAAAAGGGATTTTTCAAAGTCATTTTTGGGACTTAAAAATTTAAAAAATCGATTACCTTTTTTAATAGTATGAAAGTACAACTCTTCACAAAGAAAATGCGTACCCGGACGATTTTCTATGACCTTCCCTAGGGCTTAAGTGGCCATTTTCCGAAGGCACCTTTTTTTCGAAAAATCGATGTATCTCGGTAAAAAATTAATATTTTTTAACTTTACAAAAACGAGCTTATTTGGCTAGTAAATACCTACCTTTTTGCTGAATTTCAAAAAAAAAAACAAAAATTAAAAAAGTTATTATAAAAACAAAAAATGGTCATTTTCGATGATTTTTTTAAAATAACTCGAAAAGTTATGCACAGAATTAAACTCAACAAAAACAAATCGATGTGTTTTTTTAATATCTACAACTTTATAATTTAACTTTTTCTGATCGGAGACATTGTTTTTTTTTTATTTAAAAAAAACCGTTTTTTTGAACTTTGAGAATTTTTTGGGTTAGGTTCGCCAGTCCGGCGCGAGTTGCTCCACACAGATACTCATATTCTTTTTTCTTTTTCTATACGACTACATTTTTTTTTGTCCGGGTAAGATTTATTTTTTTTTTACATAGGACCAAAAGTTCATTGATTGGACTATAGAGTACACCAGGCTGACTTCAAGCTCAAGAATCATCTATTTTAACTACAAACCGAACTGTCATTTTGTTCATACAATAATACTTAACGCACTTCTAATCTCTTCACTTAAATGATAACTTAAATATAATTGGTTGTTTCAAACGTTACTTTGCGGAAATCCATATTAAAGGAAATTGTTCAAAATTATTTTGCTTATAATTCCCGCTACAACATTCAGTAATTTGTCTCGACGCGATTCGCCACTTCACGTGGCATCATCAGCATACGTGCTGTCGCTTCGGCTTTGCTTCAACGACTTTAATAATTTTGAACAATTTCCTTTGATAACTTAAATGATAGAATTTATTTGTTAAACAATTGAAATATAATAAAAATACTTACAATTCGCAATTCTTCCAAATATTTAGTTCTTTATCAAGATAAAACCAAGAAACCAGTGATGACGAAATTTGACCAACATCCGATAAGACGACGATTTATCATATGAACAAGTAACAAGTAAAAAAAAACTTAATCATAGATATAATATATTTTTCTAACTTGCCAACTTCAAATTATTCAAATACTAGCTTTTACCCGCGACTTCGCTGGCATTTAAATCATTAAATAAGTATCAGAGATTATTTCAACAGAAATGAATCAATATGACTCCAAACAGCTGAAACTATAGTTACTTCTAGTACCTCCAAAAATATGTGTACAAAGTTTCATAATAATCAGTTAAGTAATTGTTGCGAGAAAACGTAACAAACAAACTCACATTCACATTTATAATATTAAAGTAGGGATATTTGGAACCCGGGACCTTTAGGTAACAGACCACAGCCAGAAACAGAAGTTGTCAAATACATGTCTAATATCAAATCTCTATGACCTACATTTTCAAACATTAAACCTTCGGTATCCACTGTCAATGCCTAAAAATAGACCTAGGCTTTCCAATGACATTATCCGAATAGCTACACCTGTCAAAAATATCTCAGACACTTTTCGTTTTACGTCGCCGTGCCAAGAGGGCGTGGCCTTCCACTCTATTGGTTTCCTAGTTACGCCCTTTTCCTAATTTAACGTTTACATTTCAATTAAGCTTGGCTGCAAAGTTCTCGAAAACAAACGCAATACCGTATAGTCTTTATACCACACTCTATCCACAAAAATCTATAATAACATTACACTGAGAATAATAAATTCTAACGGAAGTCTAATAAGAACTGAATGATTTAATTTCCAAATGTTTTCACACAACAGATGAGTATTTCAATGATTCAAAACAGTAAACAATAATATGTATGCATCTTAAACATGTATTAATTTGATTCTAATCATGTAATCAATTTTGTCAATAGTTTTATATAGTAATAGTTTGTTGTGCCCTGAATGAAAATAATTATCTTGGACATCCCTGAATTTATGTAATAGGCAATAAGTAAAATATAAATAAGAAAAAAAAATCCAAATTAATATTTAAACTGAATATTTACTATATAAGTATATGCAACATATTCCTATTTTATTTTGATTACTGTCTAATGGTTGCCGTGTCTAAATATTTATTATTTATTAGTAAATGTAAGTAATGATCAGGTGACACAAAGTTTTGGCAACAAGCGATTGGATGTTCTTAACACTGAAAGTAATCTCTTAAATACAACCAAACATAGGAGAAACATAAAGGAAATAATAAATAATATAGGTAAAATATTCAGCCAAATCCGCATCAATTTAAATCCCGACATTTCCGACAATCTGTTCCTTGAAATATAAAGACGGTTTTACACTTAGAGATATAGTTTAACGAATACTTACCAGAATAAATTATAAAATATTTCCTTCATAAATATGTATGTATTTAACACTAGAAAGACTGAACTTTAGTATATATGTACCTATATCTAGGTATAACATATATGTATATACAGGAAATGAAGGAGGGGGAGGTAACTACTATTATCAATAACCGCATTTACATGTCGTACAAAAAGTCACAGAATTCTGTCATTATATACATAGTTGTTTTTCTAATTGAAATCAAAAGGCAGTCAAAATGACTTCTTCGGGCAATCTAGTGTTAAGTATATATTATTATTTTATGTAATGTATGTATTGTGTATATTTAGTTATTATTTTCTCTTCATTGCACCAAATATCACCACTCATACAGACAAAAGTTAGCTGGTAGATAATGCCGACGGCATTAAGCTCGCCTATGTAATTTTTTTTTTTGCAAATGATATTTTTTTGTTTTGTTAATGCTATTAAAACTTAGGACTGGGGTAATTCGATCCGTCTTTTTGCACATACTTAATATATCTTA
Organism: Tineola bisselliella; assembly: GCA_028551675.1. Taxonomy (NCBI): domain Eukaryota; kingdom Metazoa; phylum Arthropoda; class Insecta; order Lepidoptera; family Tineidae; genus Tineola; species Tineola bisselliella. The sequence continues at coordinate 49,273 of JAPWLS010002226.1, forward strand.
CAATTCCGACCAGCTATTTTTTTAAAGTCATACAAATCGCCGTCCAAATAACATAGTAGGATCTTTAAAACGCAATTTCACAGTAGAGCTATTTAAAGTTGTTATTGTGGATAGTTTGTTTGTGTAGATTCTTCGTTGTTGTATTGAGTATCTCACAAAACCATTAACTACATTTTAATAGTGTTTTTTTTCATGAGATGGAGAGTTATATTTTGAAGCTATTTCATCAAAAACGAAATCGAAAATTACCAAAATGTTAATTCCGTCTAGGTCAATAGGACCCGGCGATATAGTTACTAATGTCAATCAAATTTCCTATATCGGAGTATTGAGGTTTGTATTGTATATAGCAGTGTTTCCCAACCTTTTTTGTGCCATGACCCACCTTAGTATTTCTAAAATTCTTATGCCCCCCTTATATAACCAAACACCCAGTTGATATTTTAGTCTCGTCAAGCGAAATTATACCTAATAGTTATTTACCGCAATTGTTTAAGAATTTGCTTTTTTCATTAAATTTGGCACCGAAATCTAGTATTGCATTTATAGCCCAAAGCGAAAGGGTTAAACTTGTATCGGGTCCATTTTCGAATTGCCTCCTTTAACACTCAAATTGGGCCCCACTTTGGGAAACACTGGTATATAGCATGGCTTTCTATTGTTATTAATTTAGTTTTTTAATCATCTAGAAACACTTAAGAAAGATCATCAAGTAACATAGCGTTATGATTAAAAATGAAACTACCCTGAACCCTGAACTCGACAATTTACGTGACAATGTGAACACGCCTTTACACTTAAAACTTATCGGTTAATGGCACGTCATTAATAACCAATTGCAGAACGATTTTAAGTTATTCGTAGCAGCAATTTGGGTAATTTAGAAAACCATTGCATTCGTCATACTTGATTTGTGGTTTGGAATCGGTTTGAGATAAATTTTTCATTATATATATTCAATTTTTTTTTAACCTATTAAGAGTTTTATTTTTTATTGTTTCTGATGAAATTTGTATTTTTATACTGATGAAATATTTTTTTTCCGTTGAGAAAAATATTTACGTAATTTTAATGTAATTTTTTCAAATTGATCATTTTTGTTACCTCAAAAAAAGCATTATGTTCTGGTTTTATATACCGTAAAAGAAAACAGTAACCAACTTCAAAATACATAAAACTGATTCTTAGACTTCTACCAAATATATATGATAAAAAAATAAATACAATATATAATTTTTATCCCCATTGTCATATTTTGTCATTGTTTTCGACGCTTGGGAAGTAATGGGTTAATAGCTTCAGATGTCTAATGAAAACAATTCTACCAATGTCGAGTACTTATTCGAACAACAACCCAACAATCAACTACAAAATTTAATACACATATAAAAAACAACACGTCAATTCTATTTTCAAAAATAAAATTAAAAAAATCACAATTTCATTTATTTATTATTAAAGTAAAATAACAGTATGCTTTTCAATGGACCCACACACTTGGCAACCCCTGTCATGTGGGACCCATCACTTTAGTTAAAATAAAATCAAATATTTCGACCGTTTTGCTAATTTTTTTTTTGCAAAATTACAATAAATTATTTATGTTACAATTAAATTGGCAATATCAGTAAAAAAAATAGCTTATCCAATCAAATTCAAATACAACAAAAACGTGGTAATTATACAATAATAAAATTCAAAGCACTATTAATTAGAACGCACATTATCCTTAACACTAGAACTACCAACCGGTCAATATGACCCATTTTTACCAACCGGTCAAAACGACCGGATGACTTGTACTTGCAAAGTATTAAATACTTGCTGTTGCCTCCGACTTTGATCGCGTAGTAATGAAGATATACAGTACTATGAAGTTTAATGATGTTTCATATTTCGACGACGCCTGCTCTCACGTGATTGCCCGTTCGGAGTCTCCGGAGTTATTGTAGTTTTAGTAAGGATCCATATTTTTTTCCTGTAGTTTATATAGCCTATATTGATCAATGATAATGTAGCATTCAAATGGTGACAGAATTTTTGAAATCGGTCCAGTAGATTTTGAGCCAATTCTTTACAAACATACAAAAATACAAATCTTTCCTCTTTATAATATTAGTATTGATAATTTAAATAAATTTATTGTAAAATTGTAAAAAATTAGAATCGTTTACAAAAAACAATGAGTTTATGTAAAAAAAAAAGTCTTGTGAAGAATTTTTGAAACCAGCCATATTGACCAGTTGGCAGTTCTAGTGTTAAATAAACGATGCAATAAACGTTATTTTTAAAAACAACAAAAACAAAGGAACCATCACAACACAAACGTACAAGACGGCTGACTATAAAAAAAAGTGTTTTATATTTTTAATTCCAGTGACATGTCAAGCTTTGATCACAATATATCGAAACAGCTGCCTCGTCATGCTATACAGGAATAATGTTAAACACAAAAGATTACAACAAAATAGTTTGGATCAGCGGTTCTCAAACTTTTTTGGCGAAGGAAAAAGCCTTAATATAATTATAAAAAACTGATTTATATGTATTTATGAATAATCACATTGCAATGTAATATTACGTAATATTTAGTTGGAATATTTAGATGTAACCTTATAATTTCCCACTGGTAGGTATTTTTTGCAGTATTTTAGCCCTAGGGTTCCGCGGAACACACTGAGAATGGCTGCTATACAAGAATAATGTTAAACACAAAAGATTACAACGAAATAGTTTAGATTATCACCAACAATTTTGGTTGAGAAACTGTGAACTGAGATATGCTTAGATACTTAGGTACTAGCTTTATGTATGCACTAGCTTTTACCCGCGGCTTCGCTCGCATTTAAGTCATTAAATAAGTATCAAAGATCATTTCAATAGAAATGAATCAATATGATTCCAAAAAGCTGAAACTATAGTCATTTGGAAACTATAGTAAAAAATATTTTACATTACTATATCTTGCTGATATTTGTCTACGGTAATAGTTTTCTTAACACAAACTACACGTTAAAAAGACGGGACCGGTCATTTGACCGAAGAAACTGTAAAATTTATTATTTTCAGAACGGTCTAACTTTGGTAAAAGCTTCAGGTTTTGGTTGTTTAACAATAAAAAATGCACAAATTAGACACAGTCTTTTGACTCCTAGTATTAGCTAACACAAATTATTTTTTTGCTATCATTATATGATTTAAAACTCTAAAATTAATAAATAAGCGTATTTAAAAATAAAAACTATACCAAAACTAATAAAACAAAGATCAATGATAAAATGATATCGTTTTGGAGGGAAAATTCATATTAGACATTTTCTTAACGTAAAATTCAAATTAGGTCATATTTCATTTATCTATTCAATATTTGTATTAAAAATAATCAATTAAGATTACTATAATTTAAAAAAAAAAAACGTAACCTAGCAATAAAGCAAACACGTGCACTTTAATTGCGAAATTAAATGTCGCGTTAATTTTGCATTTTTAAAACTCTTTTTAAGTTCGACTGCTCCCATTAATTCTGGCACATCTCAAGCAACATTGTCTTTCTGGTAAAAAAAAAACATTTCCCGCCTCAAGTCTTTTAATGAGCTAAATGTCAATCACAGTAATTGACAGTACCGGCGTCACGCTATTCCAGAATATATCAGAAAACCGCTAAAAGATACAACGAAAAATGCCTACAGCGCTAAATACGCGAACACCAAAAAGTACCTAAGCATTTTTTCCGAATGTCAACGTAATGGCACCTAACCTAACACAATAACAAACAATTAATCGCATGCCGTTACGCTATTAAATCTCGCTTCCTACATTGTAATCGATAACAAAACTCACTTATTACGAGAAAGTAATGTGTAAACCGGCTTCCGTGATGAAAAAAATATTCAAAACATATAAGAACGTAACAAAACACAGCCATGTTATACATCTGATATGCCTATATGAAGTGTCAATGTGATTCGACAGCAAAAACTTACCCTTTCGACGTCTACATCTGTACCAGAACACAGTCTTTTCCCACCACTACCGTTATATGCCATTGTGGACCACAAAAACTAAAAACACAACACACTATACGCGTCGCGGGTTGAACCAACAAATAACACGACACTCCCGACCGAAAACTAAAAGCAACTGACGGGAGGAACAGCGACGGCGCAGCACACTCGATAAAAATATTGTGACGTTCCTATCTTAGTGTTACTATACTAAATTAGTTAATTCCATCTTTGGAACTAAAACTAACAAATATTGCTCTAATATATAACCTAATCATGTTTATTTAAAATAAAAAGGCTATTCCATTGAAATATTAAGCCAATAATTATAAATAAGAGGCATTCTAACCCATTTACTACCAGCATCCGTTGCCATTGACTACCAATGTACGTTCCGTTATTAATTTACTACTTACAAAAAATTTTCCTTTACATCGCATTTATATTTTTATTAGAGATTACTGTAAAATTATGCAATATTTATAAATGCCCACGTATTATAAACGTCTTTATTGTATATTTTAATATTTTTGTAACTATTATTTTGGTATCCTAATAATGTAACATTTAAAACTTGTAACAATGGAACGTTGCTACCTAAGTCTTGTCTTGATGGGCGATTGTAAACAAGGTTTATTTATATGTAAAATAATACATAATTATATTATAAAAGACAATTTCTATATTAAAATATAGAACGGACTTGGAAATTTCTTAAATTCTTGTACATGAAGATACCTGAGAAAACAATCTTCCCTTCAACAGTATTATAAAAACACACCAACATAATAATGTTAGAAGACGAAGTGGAAATAAAGATAGAATATTATGAAAGTTTCGATAAAGACCCTTTAAAAGTACGTCGTAACATTTTGGAGTTATCTAAAAATAAGGTATTAAAGTTTGATACATTTTTTTCTTTATTCAAATTAAATAACATAAACTCACACACTAAACTCTTTTGTTTTTTGAGAAATATGTAACATTGTTAGGGATACGTAATTTTCGCAAATAAAAAATTGAAATTTCGCATTTATAAAAAAGGCGAATCCAAAATTTCGCATTTATTCGCAAAAATTAAAATTTATTAACTAATCAAAATCAATATTCTTCATTATATGTTTTATATAGCATAACTAGCATAAGTAGGTACTTAATTGAAGGCTAGCATTGTAGTGGTCTCGATATTTTCGCGCCTTCAGCCTCTGCTTCTGGTAAAATGTTGTAAATACTAAAATATCTCTCTGCATCTATACTATTTACTGGAGTACAGAGGCTTTGTAGCTACTAAAATTTGTTCGACATCAACAGATGTTTCTTGATTATCGACATTAAGTCTTTTGTCTGTGAAAATGATTATATCCTGTGGTATATCTTTGAAAAGTAGTATTTTTGCAGTTATCGATGGACGAAATAACTTGCCAATGATTTGGTAGGCTTCATTTGTTGAACTGCATCTCATGTGTACAGACCATTTATCTAAACTTTTGAATGGATAGTTTACCTAGAAGTTCATCTTCAAAACATTCTTTTAAGTATCTGACACTAGAATTATCATATACATATTCACTTAAAAAAGAAATAATAAGGCAAAATAGGCACTGTTCATTTTTCTAGAGTGCAAAAATCTTTATTTTGGCTACAACAGAATTAAGTTCCTTGAAATCTTTTATACTATATTTTATATATTATACGTCAGCTGTAAAATGTACTTCATGTACCCCGCATTGCTAAAGCAAAATATGGTCAACAATAAGTATTTTAAGCAAGTTGTAACATGCAGTCACGTAACGTTATCAGAAGCTTTTTACTTGAGAGTACTCTATTTCATATGCTTTCAAGATGTCGATTATTGCTTGAGAACAAGTGCCAAACACCTGCCAAAAATGAAATAAAATACCTACTTAACTTATTCACAGTAGGCGCGTAAACTTTGTTGAACATTTTGCTTTAATAATGTAAATAATCGAAATTTCACGGTTATTTACTAAAACGTAAAAAATCGCATTTATCGCATTTATTTTGCAAATTTCGCATCTATCGCGTCTATTTCGTAAATACGAAATTTACGTATCCCTAAACATTGTATTTTTTAATTACACAAAATGTCAATAACTAAAAACCTACTGTAAGTTCCCCTGACTAATGTTCTTTTACAATAGATTACAAATTCAGATTTAATACTTTGTTTTGACTAATAATTTTATGTGATGTATGTTTTGCGCTTATTTAGTTATTATCACTGCTCACTCTGAGAAAGGCTAGTTGGTAGATAATGCCAGTGGGATTTAGTTAGCCTATGTATGATTTCGGTACAAAATTTATTATTATTATAAATAATTATTTCGATAACAACCGAACGTGGCTGAGATGATTGTATGTATGTTGGTGTGCTTATATACTTAGATACTAGCTTTATTTGCATTCATTCTGTTACATTTTTAAAGCTAAGCAAGAATGTATCTACTAATACTAACATTGTATTGTATAGGCTATGACTGGTGGCTTTTTTTGTGATTTCTACTCATCATATGACTTTCCGAAATCACTATACGCTCCTGCCCATGTGAAATAAAGAGTTTTGTTTTATTAATATTAGATACTAATCATGTTTATTTATTTTTTTCAGGTTGAAAATCATGTACATACAAATGAATTAAGTGAAAAAGGACATATTGATATTAAAAATGTAGATACAAATGTGGGTATCTAATTTGTATTATTGTATTTTCTCTTTCCTTCTCCGTCTCTTTGTATTTTGTGTATGGATGTAAGAGATTGTATTTTTTGTATCTGCAATATAATTTGTAGTAAATAATTAATTGACTATTAACCACTTCGGTACGAGCGTCGACTATAGGCGACGGCCACAGATGACCGCACACAGCCGAGCGTCGCCTATAGTCGACACCCATGCAGCGTACGGACGGTGAATGCCGGCTGTGGGTAACTTTTCGTGGCCGCCGTTTTAGGCGCCGTACCGAAGTGTGACTGAATTGGTTTATTTTTATTTTTGTTAAAATTTACATCTGGTATATAAACATAATTTTTTTATTTCATTTCAGGATAATTTTGATTCATGTTATAAAAAGATATCAAATAAATATGCATGTAAATACTGTAGTCTAACATATTTATCCAGACAAACTTTAAGATACCATATAAAAACTAAACATCTTTTGGAAGCAGCGTTTTTGGTGGGTTCTGCATCACAAAAACGAAGACCAAAGCCCAAGTGTCATGTCTGTGAGAAAAAATTTAATGACATTTCAAAATTAGAACAACATTTTTTGGAGCATAAACTTTTAGAGGACGATCAGGGTTGCCAGATGAAGAAGACTGATTTAAACAAACAAGAGTTTATCGAATTAGTAACAAAGAATAAGTCTAAAAATATATTTAAATGTCCATACTGCCCTCGAATTTTAGGAAAGAAATACTCATTAAAAATACATATTTTAACACGACATAAAACTGAAAAAGAATATAAATACCATTGCATGTTGTGTTCTTACAAAGCACCTATTAAATATTATTTGAAAACCCACATCGCTTCAAAACATAAGGAGACCGAATCGGCGCAGGAGTTTCAGAATTATCTATGCAACAAATGTGGATACACGACCATAAAAAAATCCCATTTTATTAACCACATAAATGTGCATGACAATAAAAAAAAATATACGTGCAACCAATGTGACTACGCTACAACAAATAAAAATAATTTAAACATACATTTACGAATACATATGAATGAAAAACCATATAGTTGCTCATACACTGATTGCTCGTACAGATGCTCTTCAAAATCAGCTCTGAGAAGTCACGAACTGGTCCATAATAAAGATGAGTACTACATTTACTGTGATAAATGCAGTTATAGAACTGTTTATAAACAATCTTTGGTACGACATTACAATAGACATAGAAGCTTAGGTCCAAATCTTTAAAAGATTAAGCACTAAGGAATTACGTTCAAGCATAGATTCACTGTGTAAAGTTTAAAACTTCAAATGTCACTTTGTACAAAACAAAATAGACCAATCGCATGCTTGAAAAATTGTTGATGTGATTTTTAACCAATGACACGGCATTCTAGAATAAATGCTTCACTGAAATCCCATCTCCAGTAGGCCATCATATCATTATCATAATATGAGTGAAGCCAGCTGATCGTTTTACTGTAAAAACAATGAGATAATATGGTTCCTTTGGTCAGAAGTAGGAAACCAGATTGATGATATACTGTTTTAAGTGTCACAAAATCAATTTTATTTTTATATAGTATTTTTGTATTAGCAATAAATTGTCTGAGTTACAAGGTTAGGTATGTAATAATAAAAAAATATATTAATATTTATACTTTGTATAATTAGTACCTACTATTTACATTTTGTACATTTCTTTGAAATTACAATAAACACTATTTTTCAATAAAACAATTTCCTCAATCATTATTATTTCAGAAACAGGTAACCCTATTTTGCAAGTTTTAAATTTAGAATCTCTTTACTCTTGGAATAAAAATAAATAGCGCCAAATTTAAATTGTTATTTGTACTGTTACCCTACATTCTTAAATTGAAAAAGTTTATTTTCTTAAAATTAATGAGGCGTTGGTTTATGTCCGTCGACATAAAAGTTTCTTGTTGCCTTTGGTAATTGTAGTTCCATACCTTCTAATTCTTTTGTTAATATTATTTGACAACCTAAAATGCATAGAAATATTCTTTTAGTCCTATGACAGTATGTAGTATAATAAATTTTCAATATAAACTTCTTTAAGCACATGACATATCTCACCATTGAGATAAGAATAAATTGTGTGAATTTGCTGACCTTAAAATTTCAGATCAAAAAACTTGCCTAATCTGGAATTCTCTTTTAAAAACGGCGCCATATCTAATAAGTCATCTTCCTTCTCTTCGGAGGGTGGTAACCGATCAATATGCTCCGAGTTGACATATACATGACACGTTGTACATGCTAATGAAGCTTCACATGCGCCTGCAATTAATTTTATAAAGTTATTACTGTCACTTGTATTTAGAGCAGTGGTTTCCAAAGTTGACAACTCCGACTCATATAACAAAAATTTTCAATCACTTCTTGGTTGTCGTTAAAATATTGGTAGTTCTCAGATTTCCTAATGAGTAAGGAGTCATGGAATTAATTATGCTATCTTATTTGTTCGAATTAGAATGGTCATTTTAAATGTCTACAGCACATTTCACGCCTCAGTGATGGGTATTTCTGACGATGCAAGCTAAACACACATAGAGTGATGTCAATATATTACATTTATTTCTAAAATAAAAATTACCAAATACCTTCCATCGTAATACCATATCTGTGAGCCAAATATAAGACATTATCACCTATCTTGCCTCTCACTTTAGTCTTATTTCCATCCTTGTCTATATATACAACATTCACACTGGAACAAAAGACGAGTTTTTGTTAAAATAAAAGAAGAATATAGCCATTTTAAATTTATTTCTTATACATACACTTCATCTTCTGACTTAGGGTCTCTCCATTCATACTCTCCGTGTCTTAGTTCTGTAAATACAAAAAAAAAACACTAAAAATATTATGGAAGGTTATCATACGGCTAACTATTGAGTTTATTTAGCAACTAAGATAGCTGCAAAGCTTTTGAAACGTGTTTAAATATGTTAATTATATACAATACAATAATGTAAGTAAGCACCTGGTGAAACACGAAAATGCCGAATTTGCAATTTATGCACTATTCTAATGGGAATCCTTTTTGGAATTACATTTATACTTCTAATCAGTGATTTTAACATCTTAATTATTACATAAGTAATATAGTTTAACAATAAAAAACATTCATCCCGTCCCTGTTTGGTTATAAAATTATTTGATAATTTTTGACATTTGTTTTCATCGAAAAATACCGTATAGTATTTACCTATATTTATTTATTTTTAGTTTAATTTACATTTAATAATAAATATCATTACGAATTTATATTATTACAGCTAAATAAATATTAGTAAATCTTAAAAAATCATTGGTAAAGTTTATTTTGGTCACACTGGAGTTAAACGTCAAATGATATTTTCGAGTCGCGAGTGGGATTGTCCTTATTTTTAGAGAAAATTTGCAATTACTCAAGTAATGTAAGCAAATAAATATTATTAGACTATTTTGTTAATTAAACAAATAATTGTTTTAGTGTTTTATTAATGATTTAGAAGGATATGCATGAATTATAGTTCGAAAATAGGTTTTATATAGATGGTTTTCTGACCGCTCATTCACGGATCAATTATTTACAATAATTTTATTAGAATCTTTCTACTTTTACTTTTAAATATAAGTTATAATTTAAACACTAATTTGAACATATATTTCATTGTTTATTTCCTGTAATAAAGAAACATTAACTTTTCCAAATATTGACCTAAATATAAAAAAAACCAATTACTTAGTAATTACGAAAATTTTTTTTTTTTTTAAAAAAGGTTTATTGTATTTATTTGTGTTTATTAATTTGATGTTTGAATAATTTTTTTGATGGTTTTACGGTGAGACTGTTTTTGTTGTTTACTTAACTAAATAGTACTTTGATATCAGTTGTGTTTGAGAGAATATTTATTATAATTTTTAAAATGTACACATTATGAGTTTATGGTTAGAAAGGACATTTAAATTTTACACCTAGTTTATCTACCTGTAATTTTTAGTATGTCCTTCCTTTTGACAGTTTCTTTATTTTCCTAAGCTTGGGCACACCTAAACACGATCACAAAGACAATATTAAAATTAACAACACAATTACATTAAAATTTCAGTAATTAATGAGTAAAATGGCAGAAAATCGAAGAAAAGATCCGACGTTACAATTACCTGAAGAGCCGATGTCTTATGAAATTAAAAGAAAGAAGAAGAAGAAGAAAGACCCGCTGGCCGATGATGACTTTGTTCCGAGTGTGGAAATAACATTTGAGCCCGCAAAGAGTGTTAAAGTGGAAAATATTGAGGTCAAAGTTGAAATTCAACAGGTAATTTATAATATACTAAAGAAAATTATTTTAACCTAACCTACACCAACTTGCAATACTAGTCTCGACGCGTTCCGCCACTTCACATGGCATCATCAGGATACGTGTTGAGACAAGTTATCGAATATTGGTAGAGGTTATTTTCCTTCATCGATCTAATGTAGCGGGAATTATAAGCAAAATAATTTTAAATAATTTCCTTTAATATGGATTTCCGCAAAGTAACGCCTGAAACAACCAACTATAATAATATACTGATAAAAAAATATATACATGTCCATATAAGAACTAAATTATAATTATAAATTTATAAAAGTTATATTGCCGAGTCTTATTAATGTGGTAGGATTTATAAAATTTTAATTTTACAGGAGAGCCATTTAAAGTAGTTATTGTGCATAGTTTGTTTGTGTAGATTTTTCATTGCTGTATTGAATATCTCAGAAATTTTCCTTTTCATGAGATGAAGAATTATTTAAAAGCTATTTCAACAAAAAAAAAAAAAACGAAAATACCCACAACAAGCCAAAATACAGGAAACATCTTGATACTAACTATCTTCAACAAACTAACTAACCAGTATTTTTTTTTCTTCCTAACATCTATTTGGTTCTTGTTTTTTATTTTTATGTATTTTTGTAATTTTATTAGAAGTGTAGTATCTATCCCTTTATCACTTTGAGCATGCCATCCTATCCTATAATTAAAATTTCATTTAGTTTATATAATAGTAGTCCTTTTTATAATGTGTAGTTCTAATGTAATTTTGTAGGTAGGCTTTATAAATAAAATTGCCAAAATGTTAATTCTGACTGTGTTAATAGACTCGGTGATATATGACATGTCATACATGGCTATGACATGTCATACATGGCTATGACAATGCTGTAAAGGTTTTGAAAGTTCATGAAAAGCTTAAGATTAAATTTGTATACTGGTATAATTTCCAGCTATTAGATAATGAGATAATCATGGATGGAGATAATAAGGAGCGGAAATTTTCAACAGAATCCGTTGACGAAACGACTCCGATACTACTTTCATCTCACGTTTGCGACATTTGCAATTCGGTTTTCAGCAGCAACCAGACGTTGCGGTCTCATAAGAACCGTAAACACAACATTTCTGATGAAGGCCTCAAGTTTAGATGCTCCAGTTGTCCGAGAGCTTTCTCTGTGAAGGCTAGTTTGAAAATGCATTTTAAGAGAATGCATTGTGGTAAAAAGAAACCTAAAGATACAGAATTGAGAGTCTGCGAGATCTGTTCGGCTACTCTTCTCGGAAAAGACAGGTTGAAGCAACACAAGATACGACAGCACGGTATTCAATATGTGGATTGCAAGCACAAATGTCCATACTGTGATATGGCTTATGAAAATTACAAGAGCCTCCTAGCTCACATCAGACGTAAGCATTTAGAGAAGGAAGATCGACCAGCTCAAGTGATAAACTGCCCTTTCTGTACTAAAATCTTTAATGTCAGAACTTCGCTTATGGTTCATGTTAAAAGGAATCACAGTCAGAATGAGGTCAGAGAGTCGAACGAATTGGCGGATTATGTCAAAGAGAACGGAGATGCCATCTGTCCATTTTGTAAGATTAGTTTTGTCAGTGTTAGGTATTTAAAAACTCATATGCAAAGGAATCACGATTCTTACAAGGAGGAATTTAATTATAAATGCAAAATTTGCGCTTTGACGTATGATAATATAGCTAGTTTGAAAACACACATTAGAAGAAAACACGATAAGAGATGTTATTGCAAAATATGCGATAAACGATTTGATAATTATGAATTGTATACACAGCACTTTGAGATGAGCGACCCCGTGTGCAAGGAATGCGGTCTAGTGTGCACCAATCACACGAATTTGGCCGAGCACAAAGATTCGGAGCACGCGAACGAAATGAAAGTGTTTTGTCACGAATGCGGTGACAAGTTTAAAAACATGAATCGTCTCAAGTTGCACATAATTCAGGTGCATGAGAAGAAAACGTTTCGTTGCGACAAATGCGATAAAGTAATGAATACTAACGATGGTTTACGGAATCATATTAAGAAGAAACACTTTGGGGAGCTGTGTATGAAGGAGCGCTCGTGTCCCTATTGTGATGAGAAATTCAATAATGAAGTGTTGTTGTGTAATCATATAGATTCTGCGCACATGGTCATGGAGGGTAGTTTGTTCTGTTGCAAACTATGTGTAGCTAAGTTTGATAGCAAACAGCAGTTGACAGTGCACTGTGATGAAGCACATTTGAGGAAAAGAAGGATTGTGAGGAATAATAAAATTAAAAAGGAAATAGTAGACAATGATGAAAAAGCTAAGTGCGATATTTGCGATACGATAGTGTTCGCGAGGAATATGTCCAAGCACATGTCGACGCATATAAATTTGAAATGTAGTCACTGCGATTATGAAACGACAACTCGGGTTGATTTCACAAAGCACATGTTGAGGCACAAAGACGCGATACCTTTAAAATGTACGGCAGATAAGTGTAGTTATTCGACGTTCAATCCGTTAGTTTTTAAGAGACATGTGAAAAATCACGAAAGTAAAAATCTTCATTGCTCCACGTGCGAGTTTAAAACGTTCAACAAGTACATACTGAGAAGTCACGAGAAGGAACACGTGATTGGTAAATTGTTGTACAGATGCGAGGAATGCGATTACAGTACCCCGATTTTGGGGAATTTGAAACAGCATAAGTTGAAACACTCGTCGGAGAAAAAGTTTAAATGTAATATTTGTACGTTTTCAACTAAATATAACTCGTCTTTGAGATTTCATATTAAGAGTAAACATGGGGATTTGTGATTAGGTTTTTTTTTTAATACAGTAACACAGCATTATTCATGGAGTGTGTATCATGAATATGGAAGCCTAGATAGGTAGGTTTAGCTGTAGTAATATTTATTTATTTATAAGCACAGTAAACCCCCCTATAACGCAGTAGATTGTATCCGCGTTATAGGAGCATACTCGTATAACTCGCTTGTAAAACCCAGTATAACGCGTTTTGTACAATTTGTTCATATTTAACTTATCTTTTTAAAGATGTTATTAACGATATATGTTCAAACGCGAATTGGAATTATGAATTGAACAAATTATTATAAATTTAACAGTGCATACATAATTATAAGATGCGTAAGGCGCGTTATATGGGGGAAACACGTGTTGTACGAGGGACATAAATTCGCTCTATAAGATTATCGTGTAATAGGAGGATTATTGTACTCTGATACCTTAGTGTTTTATTTGATTGGTGAGTAGTGAATAATAGTATGTATCGTTAGTTTTGTATTATATGTACTATATACAAGAGGTAACTGGATAAAATTAAATGTTTCAGTCGAACATTTGAAGTTGAAAATGAGATATCAAGTAACTGGTAAAACATTTTTATACTAGACTTCGGTCGTGTTGAATAATAAAAATAAAATAAAAACACATAGATTTTCTTACTATAGTGCTTAAACTATTATGCATTGGACATGTCGACCCATGTCTCAGATCATTTCAGTAGAAATGAATCAATATGATTCCAAACAGCTGAAACTATAGTCAATTGGAAACTATAGTAAAAAATAATATTTTTTTAATTAAAAAGTATCCTATGTTACTTCTAGCACCTCCAAAAATATGTGTACAAAGTTTCATGATGATCGGTTAAGTAGTTGTTGCGTGAAAACGTAACAAACAAACTCACATTCACATTTATAATATTAGTAGGGATATCTCTTCAACCACTGACCATAGACAGCTGTTTCTTATTATAAATGTAATGTAATAGACAAAAATATTTGTGTTGCTATTTCAACGTCGTTTTGAATTTCGAACGCTGTCCCGTAACGTGACGTAAACCATGGAGTTAGTAGTATAATTTGAAACTACCGACAGAATAATAAATATACTTTTGATTAAGTTCAACGTTGACAAACTATTACGTATCTATTTTCATAATTATTGATTAATTATAAGATTTTCAAAAGAAAGAATTAAGGTTACTTGATATTGCATTTTTTGCTTTAAACGTTCAATTGAATTACCTGGTATATATTTAACATTTTTGTACAGAACAAATAATAATAATAAAGAGGTCATTAGGCTGCTTGTTCATCTGTTGTGATCATCTTTCCTATTAAGATGCCACTAGTAGTCTTGTGCTGGTAAATTAATGGTTTTAACCATAGTTCTAAATTCGTACTCACCATACAGGGAGTCTAATAAGAATGACATTCCGGTATCCTCTTCGACAGTGATTCTCAACCTTTTTTCAAAATTTGGCGGCACGCAAAGAAAAAGATAAGTATAGAATTTTAAAAATAATATTTAATAACGTTAACATTATTATATATCTTAAGTTTGGTGGCACACTTTTAGAATTTCGTGGCACAATGGTTGGGAATCACTGCTCTAGGACTATAAGTAGTAACGGAATTATTCTGTAATTGAATAGTTTTTTTTGTTTCAATTGCGTGCGGTCTCAAATCGCAATTTATTATTATTATTACAGATCTCGTGAAGTCGATATTTATTTGTTTTAATTGTTAATATTTGATACAATAATAGTAATATTTGTTCTTATGTGTTTTATTTATTATACCTACTCAAGATGGATGCTCTATAATTTTGTAGTCTGGCAATAATTATGAACTGTCATTTTAACTTTTCAAACTTCGAACGTTGAATAGTTTTAGCCGCTACTGCGAGGACACGACGTATTTCCCAGACTAATTATTAGGATTATATTTGTTGATTGGATTGAAAATGTGGTCTTTATTTGACTACCCTCATTGTGATGTCCGAACACACGACATTGCTTCTGTCAGACATTTGAGGTCATTTAACTAAATATCATTGACTCACACTTTCAAATGTCTTATTAGAACTACTAATATTATAGTACCGGTTTTAACATCTAAAAAGTTGCCCTATACAGAGAATCGAATACGAACCTTTTTTAATGTCAACAAAACAGGGATACCACCAAAAATGAAAGAGTAAAATATTAGAGAATAATAATTTATTAACAAGAGTCTAATATAATATAAAATACACATCTAAGGGTGGAGTCCCCCCCCCCCCTTCTCTTTTCCAACCCTTCAAATTTACAAATATTCTAAATTTAATACTAGTATTAAGAAAAAAGATCACTTCTTATAATCATCAAAATAGCTGTTTTATATTACTAAAATGACAATACCTATTCTTAGTGTTAAAGCACGAGGCTCAGACACCTCTACTCTACATGTAACACCTTCTCAAGTACCGTAGTTTCAGTTACAGGTTCATGAAACACAATGGTTTTTCATATTTCAGCAAATACACACGGTGATTTTCAAATGGATACAGTTTATGTAGGTATATAAGTCATAGAAAGAAAAAAAAAACGCGGTAAACGACAAAGGAGATATCTGCATCCCTTTCACACACTATAAAAATATAGTTATCCCTTTCTAATGATTGTTTCTTCCAGTCCAAAGTCCAATCTGTATCCATTTGAAGATCGTCGACTGTATTTGGATGAATATACTTGCTGAAATATTAATTTTAAAAAAATACCTAAATCTAAAAGTTAATCAATATATGTCAAACTTACATTTATTCTAGATACAGTCTAATTGGTTTTATTAAAAACGACAAATATATTTTTAAAATAAACCAATCGATTTATCACTCTCATCAATTTGGAATCAACTAAGAAACTGTTAAATATATCAACACACCTAGCGTGTTCTCAATACTAAAAGATCATTCTATAAACACGCCAAGCGAGTCGTATATACTTACTACATATTAGAATATTTCTGAGAAATCAAAACCTTATAAAATTCACATGTTAAGATTCAAATAATATAAACTAAAAGCCTATTTAATACTGAAATTAATATATACACTAGTTATTAAAAACATAAGGTCGCTATTTTCTTTATATCAGTACAGAAATAACTGAAAAATAGACTGAAGTCATCTGAAATCCGAAACTCCTGTATCAACAACCTAGGTGACCTATATCTGTAAAGCGAGTTAAAATCAACATTATAACTGAAAATACATTAAACGGTTTACTATTTTAAATTCCAACATCCCCAATACAATAGCTGCAAAGCTTTCGAAACGTCGCATTGAATTAATTAAAATAAATACAATAGTAAGCTATTTAACACTAGATTTACCAGACCAGTCAAAATGACTGGTCTTGCAAGATCAAATTAAAATTCCTACTGCGTGTAACATTTTCCTTAATTCTTCTAATCTTCTTTAATTTATAACAGAAGAATTAGTTTTATGAATTTTATATTATTATTTTATATATATTTGCAACAAATACATAGTTTTTTGGTTTTGGTAGAAATAGGTATATTCAAGCTGGTAAATCTAGTCTTTTTTGTATACAATAACCGGCTTGAGAAGAGAAATGTGCTCCATCCAGGTTGACAGACTACATTCCTCCCTTCACTTCAAAATGATGGTTTACCAGACTACCCACTTATTAAAATTAAAATCGAATAACACGTACATAAAAATAATTTGGCAATTACGTTTCGGTTGAATCCTTATTCCGGAGACGAGTTTCGCATTTCTTCTTTATCTGTTAATAAAATAAAATTATCTCATAAGAAATTAGTGAAGATGATAACCAGTCACACTAGACTGAGATGGTTGTGTGTACTATATGTTGGTGTGCTTATATACTTAGGTACTAGCTTTATTTACATTCATTGTATTACATTTTTAAAGCTAAGCAAGAATGTATCTACTAATAGTAACATTATATCGTATATGGTTATGATTAACGAGTTTTTTGAGATTTCTTCTCGTCATATGCCTTTCCAAAAGGTTGTAGATTTGAACTAAGTGCAAGAGCCTAAAGATCATTATTATCCGAATAAATATTGTATCATTTATCATTAACAGAAACTAAATATATATTCAGTGTAATGTAACATTTTATTGAAAATTTTTTTTAGTGGCAACATTGTCATTGTTGCCTTGTTTTTTTATCATCTGGAAACACCAGAGATGTGTCAAAGATTGTGGCTTTTCACTATAAAATTGATAACAAAACCTTTAAAAATATATTTCAAAGGCACCATAAATATTTATTATTAATATCTGAATACTGTAAAAGAAAATATAAATATTAAATACCGTATCGGCCATGCGTGTCAACAAGGTGTTGAATATAATCCACGACCGGAAGGAAATCAGTGCGAGGTCGCTTCGGATTCGAGAAGACCACCGGATTTCTGCGTTTTATTATTGTCGGACGTGCTGAAACAATATTGTGATACATTACGACCATATTCATTACAATTTTTCATATAGCAACACAGCTGATCTGTCAAATTAACTGTCAAAATTCATTATAACCTAAAATATATATTTTAAAATGTCAAAACTTACAATATTATAACAAGTAGTATGTTTAATATGGAGAAACAAATATAACCAAATTTCAAAGTAATTAAAATCAGTGAATAACATGTAATAAGGAAGAGATTGTAGATTTTTAACTACAATCTGAGACTATTTAAAAAAAGAAGAAGATGATTAAGAAGAAAAGAAAATCACACTCTTATTCTGTATCTGTGATAACTAAAAATAGTGAACATTTTGTTGACAATCTTCAAATGGAAACAGATTGAACTTTAGACTGGAAAATACAATCATTAGAAAGGGATAACTATATCAGATATCTCCTTTGTCGTTCACCGCGTTCGTTTCTCTATGACTTATAGGTAACAAAAAGTGTATCCATTTGAAGATCGACGTGTGTACATCTTACCTACCAGTATTATTAAGTATTTCCTATCAGCTAACCATTGAAAAAAAGGAGACTTACCATGTGCATTATCAAATTGCTCCATCTGTTGGTATTTCGCTAGCTTACTCTTCAAAACAGCTGAAAGAAAAACCACTGTATCAGAGCCAGGACAACAAACAGTACCACATTAGGTATTCACGAATCATCCCCACTCCCCGCTTCCAACCATTTCTTGAAATGTAAAATTCAAGCCAATGACTAGAAAGACGCACGAAAAAGTGTCTTGATTTCTATTTGAAATCTTTCCATCATAGATTCAAATTCAAATTCATTTATTTACCATATGGTCAGTAGTAACATAGGTCTTAAAACAATGTTAGTAGTATAACATATTTTACATAATGTATATGGCATGCAAATAATTTACTATGTCAACCTTAAATGCTAAATAATGTCGAATTAAACTACGAAATGTCAGTCGTAAAATCCCCAATTGTATAGTAACACGATGGACTTTTCTTTGACATGAGCGTTTATGTGTGAATTAGAATTTTATAATTTCTTATTGGACTCGAAATTGGCAAAATTGTCTTTAATAGACATCTGAGGCCATTAATAAAAGAAGAAGAAGAAGAATAGTAGCACTTATTTATTAGAAATATATTAAGATTATTTCTGAATTAAGACCATCGATGTCTCTTATAACTCTAGGTAGATATATATGAAACTATCGATTCCTCTTAGACAGCATATTTTTTATAGCTTTTTTTTTGGCTTAAAATGCTAGATCTTTATCCAGACATGGGCGTGATATGCTATTGTTCAGCTTTAAGCTTTACCATGACAAGAAACTACATAATTCATTTCCAATGTCTTAATTACTGATTAATTAAAAATCTGATGACACTTTTTACTTACCAACTTTTTCCTTCAGACTGGCTATCCTACGCGACTGCTCCTTGCTGATTTTTAAACCTGCTAACATCTGAAAATTAAGAGAAGTAATAAAAACCTTCACTGACAAACATGCTGAAGAAGACTTTCAAAACTTATCACCTCTCTAATATGGATGCAACTACCCAACATTTATTCGGTTTTTTAATCTACCCGCAATTTCAATTTATACTACTACTAAACCTTTAACGCCTTATAAAAAACGACTCAAGTTTTGTCTAAACATATTAAGCCAGTATTTATTAATATACAAAAACGACACTCAAGCAAGGATATCTACTTAAAGTTTTTATTCACGCTTGAGAGTTTTTTCTTTTGAACTAAGCTACATACTTTAAGATTTTAAGCTCAAGTAATGCTCTCTGACTACAAATAAAACCACGCTCGAGCGACGTTTCTAAATATAATAACAACTTACATCATCATTTAACTTCTTACAGCGTTGCAATAATAATCGCTGTATAAACTCCTGTTTATACACATTCTTTTTTATTTTATTTATTGTCTCATACACGCTCTCTCCCGCTGAAATAAACATAAATATAATACATTTATTATATAATTATTTAAAACTACCTGCACTTTCCAATTAACACTACAGAAATGGTGATGTGGCAATTTTAAAACAAATTGAGTTAAACCAATTTTTTTGGTCAAATGACCGCTACCGTCTTTTTAATGTTAAGTAAACAAAATTGTAATATATATAAATAAAAAACAAATGACATCTAGTACTTAATATTATTATATCTATTATTGAAGTGAACCAGATGCTATTACAGTTACTTTTGACAAGTCCAAGTGTTCCAATAGGAACCTACTAAGCCACGGAATATTCTACTACCCGCATACATAATTCATAATAACATATGCAATACTTACCATATCTGGTTGAGAGGTTCGGCCTATTAAAGTAATCAGGTGTGATGTGCTCACGGAAGTATTCAACCGCCATGCAGCACAAGTCCCGTAGCTCCAGCAGAAACCGATGAGGAGACGGCAACTCCTCCTTCGTGGTCTTCAGAATCCGTATAAGACGGATCACTTCGTCTATTATCTGAAATGTATATAATTCTACCCTACACTATATCCACAAAAATCTATAATAGCATTGTACTGAGAATAATAAATTCTAACAGAAGTCTAATAAGAATTGACGAGTTTCTTGTGATATTCTTTTCGCCATACGCCTTTCCGAAGTCACGGTAGAGTCTAACGATGAGCAAGTGCACGCCTTTAGTGCCTATGCTAATAAACGATTTTCATTTCATTTCAATTGAAACATGATTTAGTTTCCAAATGTTTTCACACAACAGATGAGTATTTCAGTGATTCAAAATAGTAAACAATAATATGTATGTATCTTTAACACTAGATTTACCAGCTATTTAAACATATCTGTTTCTACCAAAACTAAAAAGTACATATATATTTGTTACAAATATATATTAAATAATATAAAGTTCATAAAACTAATTCTTCTGTTATAGATTAAAGAAGATTAGAAAAATTAAATAAAATGTTACACGCAGTAGGAATTTTAATTTGATCTTGCAAGACCAGTCATTTTGACTGGTCTGGTAAATCTAGTATTGAAAATGTATTAATTTGATTCAATGACGTGTCATAATTATGTAATCAATTTTGTCCATCTATATATATAAAAAAAAAACGCAAAGGTGACTGACTTAGTGATCTATCAACGCACAGCCCAAACCACAGGACGGATCGGGCTGAAATTTGGCATGCAGGTAGATGTTATGACGTAGGCATCCGCTAAGAAAGGATTTTGATCAATTCCACCCCTAAAGGGATAAAACAGGGGATGAAAATTTGTATAAATCTTATTAGATTTTCGATTGATTGAACTGAAATTAAAAATTGACAGATATGTGGTTAATAACTGGAGCAAGTTTTCAATTATGACCCACGACAGGAATGGTGATAACTACTTAACACACGTTAAACAAAAGTAAAGCCACACAAACTAAACCTAATTAATAATAATACTTCTTAACGCGAGCGAAGCTTTATTATGCCTTTACAAGGCGTTGTATTAACAAATAATTATTTTTAATATCCCCACGATGATAAAGAACGTAAATACCAATTCTTAGATACCCGAAGATCATTACTCTAGAAAAAAAATCACTACACCGTCTAACCCACAAGCAGCCGTGACATGCTTATCTACATCTGGACTTTATACTGATACCATAGGTTGACACTAGGTTTACTGGACGCGTCAATTTGACGCATTTTGACTTTTATCAGAGAATTACCAAAAACTGTTTAAATTTTTATTTTATCTCTTTGTATGACTTTTATTCATTGATCGAGGGAAATATAAATTAATATCTATTTTCTTTAAAAGTGTTGAATTACTGAACTTGTCTATGTGGTATACCTATCGCTACGATATGCGTCAAATTGACGCGTTTTAGTAGAAGTGGGTATACAGAAAACGTCCGTAAACCTAGTGTTAAAGAGATACAATACCTTTCCTGGTATAAAGCAGCAGTAACCCTTCTCTATCCATCCCTGAAATGCGCTGCTCAGTATTGCAAGCCGAGTGTCCATACTCCACAAGATATCATTGTGCCGATTGAGAGGATGTGATCTGTCAAATACATATGAAATAGATTATTAGCATACGCTAAAGGCACTTGCTCATCGTTAAGACTCTACAAAGAAGAAGACCACAAGAAACTTGTCAATCATAGCTTATATATGAATTAATTAAACAAAAAAAGACTGAATTTTAATTGTAATTCATAAATTTAAATTACATCAGATTTACATCTAATATGAGGTATACATCAATGTGCTACTTGCCTATTATATAATAATAATAATAAATCATACAATAAGCCAGTGGTTCTCAAACTTTTTTGTCGAAGGAAAAAGCCTTAATATAATTATAAAAAACTGTTTTATATGTATTTATGAATAATCATATTGCAATGTAATATTACGTAATATTTAGATGTAACCTTATAATCTCCCTTTGGTAGGTATTTTTTGCAGTATTTTAGCCTCCCTCTTTATCAGTTCAAGAAAATCATAAAAAGCAAACTTATTCAAAAATCATATTACACGTTAGATGAATATCTTACAGATAAAAAAGCTTGGACATAACCGATATCATTTTATGTTTACCCTTAGGCATATAATAGAATGACAATGCCCCTATACAGCAGCTATTCTTCTACATCATAGTAGATTTATTATATATTATTGACATTAGTATGTAAGTGGACAATGCCAGTATACAGCAGCTAAATCAAATTGATAATTTAAAATTGACGAGTAAAAGCGCTTTATTGGAGCCCAATTACTAAAAGTAATAATAATAATAAATTACTTACCTCCTCTCACTCTCACGCCTTGGCAACTGAGCCCTAAGCTCTCTTAAATATGCGAAGCGCCTCCGTTGCACCACCGCAAAGCCACGGGTCAACTCCTCCCTTCCGATCTCATCAAAAGTTTTGCATACCTAAGATTAATCAGTAATTAGAAACCTTTTAGACACTACTCTATGCATGGACGTAGCCAGCCATGGGCTCAGGGTTCAAAATAATATGTAGCCAGCAAACTATACCTCGGTTAATTTTTTTTGTGTCGATTGACGACTATCTAGTGTAAACTTTCTTACGCATATTAAGTATTATAGTTAGTACCTAGATAATTAAGTTTCTTAGGTTTGATTAGATACCCTATAGGTTAGAGCCACCGTGACTACGCCCACGACTCTATGGATGCATATTGCATATTTTAAGATTGTTTTATATATAGTCAACAATCTTTGAATTGACACAGATTGGACTTTGGACTGGAATCATTAAAGGGATCACTATATTTTTATCGTGTCGAAGTTGAGGCATGCAGATATCTCCTTTGCCATTCACTATACTGTACATACCTAGCCCTGACCCCAAATTGGAATTCCCTACTTATGGGTATCAAGGCCAGGACAACTAAAACATAAAACACCCACACAATAAACAAATATCTAGTTTTGTAAACAATAATATATTGTATGTATTACGACTATTTATTTCAACAGCGAATAAAACTTTGCTTAACAGATCTAGTTTATGAGATTTTGTGTCGTATTATCCCGTTTATTTTTATAATTTTATTCCAACGTTATTATAAAACATGAGAAACGCAATTACACATTAATTATAACCTCTAAGACAATCTACAAAGTCATTAGTTCACTTCTACACTTATCAAATTAAAAATGACGGCCAGAGAATTGCCGCGGCCGATATAGTTGGAATAGAATAATTAAAATAAGCGTAATATATCATAGAACTAAGGTTTTATTTGTATTTTAGATTACTAAGATCATATCTACAGAGAAAGGTTACTTGTTTATAACTATGAATGCAAAGGCGTAAGTAATTTTATACAACTCACAGCTCTATTCTTCGCAATTTCATCGTAAGTTAAATACGAAAATATATTGCTGATCATACAAACTGGTAAATCTAATAAATTCATTGTTTCTCCATTCAAGAAACGAAAATTTCGCGAATCTGTTCCGACTTGTTCCTCCATTCAGCTTTGTTTTCGATCCCCATCGGACAATAACAAAGGAACAGTGTTGCCAGTGGTAGTTTGTGAATTCCCCGCGTACATGATGGATTCCTCTTTTTATAGTAAAACTCCCTTCAAAACTGATTAAGGTAAAAAAAAAAGAAAACAAAATTGGATATACTCATCAGGACTGCCGACAGATGTGTAAATTAAAACGATATTTTGAAATTTCAAATCGATTGTGATATCTTTATTAGCGCAAGTTTTTTACGAGTTAGGGTAAATCAGAAAGTACATTCAGCCATTATCTGTCTGATTTGAGTCAAAATATAACTTGCAGTTTCTTTATTAAATTCCTCTTTTTTCTCATTACCCTTTTTTACCCAAACAGGGGAATTTTCTCCTGATCGGCAACCCTACACAAAATAGATATCTAACTTTGAAGTGAGTGGTGTGCTAATGTTATTATTTAGTATCGGTATCAATTAAATTGATTACTACTAAAATAATTATTTCAATTAGAAAGGACAAAATAAAACAATTTAAAACAAATTATATTATTTTAATAATAAAAACGATAAAACTTATAAATAAGACACATATTTATTGCACATAACCCATATTAAACTATATTAATATGATTAAATTTATTTTAATGAAAGTTATGTGGACGACTTTATTAATCAATATAAAATATCGAAGTGTACAAAATAGTTAAAAATATTATTTTATAAGTACAACGATTTACAAGAACCATAAAACATTTTGACGTAAAATAAAACCTTTTTATTCAAAACTCGACTAGCATTTACTCTTAAATAATAATTTATAAATAATTGTTTGCATAATAAAGTTCTTTAGATTATAATCAGTAAATTGTTCATTCTAAAAAGATAGTAAAATAAGTAATTAAACAAAAATATATCACGAATAAAATAACTTTTCCCAGAACAATAATTATTATAATTTTAACGAAGTTATGATTTGTATACCTGCACGTAAGATAAACTATTTTCTGTGCAGACAAAGATTTTATCTCAACTAATTTATTTTAATGTAAAATCAGACAATTAACTTTAAGTATCTAATAATAATTTACATTCATTTAATAATCTCGAGTGTATGTACATTTCTCAAAAAAACTTTCTCCAGTTTTCACTTTTCGTGACTATTTTATGATTATGAAATTGTTTGTGAAGTTATAAATGGCTTCTGGCGAATTTTCGCGCCATTTATTTTTTATCCGACACCAATAGTGGACGTTCTATCATAGTGTTGTGATTTTCTGTTCATTGAATTCTTTGGAAAAGTCATCGTGTTAACTCGATACAGTTTAGTGAATTTAAAAATTAATTTACGTGTTGGAATTCTTATATTAATAATTAAATTATAAATAAATGGCATAAAATTTTGTACTTAAGTATATATGTTTTTTGCAATACAAGTGTAAATAATCTTAATACAGAAATTTTAAAGCTAATTTGTTATTCGATTCTGTTCGTTTGTTTATTTTAAAACTAGAACTACCAATCGGTTTCAATAATTCTTCACAAGACTTTTATGTAAAACCTTACTCATTATTTTTTGTCAACGATTCTATTTGTTACAATTCTACAATGAATTTATTGAATTATATTTAATACTTTGCAAGCACAAGTCATCCGGTCATTTTGACCGGTTGGTAAAAATAGGTTATAATTAATTGTTTCAGGCGTTACTTTGCGGAAATCCTTAATATAAATCCTTATTCGATGAAGGAAAATAACCTCCACCAACATGCAATAACTTGTCTCGACGCGTTTCGCCACTTCACGTGGCATCATCAGGATACGTGTGGTCGCTATTATAAGCAAAATAATTTTAAATAATTTCCTTTAAAAATAGGTTATATTGACCGGCTGTTAGTTCTAATATCAAAATATATTATATTGCCATTATGTAGTGATTTTGACCATGATTTTTTTTATAAATCAGGATTTTTGTTAACTATACCAAGTATTTGTATTTCATTTTCAAGATAACAATTAACTTATTTCCTTTCTTGTAAATGGGCATAAGATATATCGGCATGGAATCCTGAAGGTCCGGCGTAGTATTTCACTTTTTGCATCCTTCCGTCGGGCAAAAGCACGTGGTAATGTCCACTTGTATTTTCACCGCTTTTAGCTTCATGATGGCCGAAATAATTACCGCTGTGTTGATCGCGAACTCGATAACCGAATTCATAATTTGCAGCGTAATGAAGCTGGAAGAATAATAATTAATTAAAGAAATTCATATAGAAATCTATTACTCGAAACTAGTATCTATTTGGAAATTAAAAATATAACTATGTAAGCAAATTGGGATAATAATTATAAGAAGTTCGACTACCACTCTTTTAATTCACATTTTTCTTAGAATTCGAGAAGTTTCTTTTTCGAGTACTTTTAAATCTATACGTTCATTTTTTGTGTTATTATTAACAATTTTTTTTGTAGTAACTTGACATAACCACACTCCTCCTGACATTAAGATTTCGTTATCCTGGTTACTCCCAAGCTGATCCCGAAGCTTTAGTAGGTCACTTGGTGTTCCACATGAAAGAGGTGGTTTACCCCAGGACAGCATACTGGGTTAATATCAATCATAAGTTCGCCTACTAGGTCTACGTAGGGTGAAGAATTAAGAAAAAGTGTTATATATGATAAATAAATAAAAACGATAAATTATTTCTATTGTTTTTTATTATTTTTGCTGTTCCTTTATAAAAATAGCTAGCCCTATCCTGTGGGCTTATCACGAATTTTAGTCTGGCTTTCGAACCGAGTTCGCTTCAAGCGATTTGTATGGAAATTTGAGCAGCGCCACCGCGTGTGAATTTGGAACTACAATATTTTAGATACTTTTTGTTAATTTTCGAACGTCTCGATTTTTCGTTCATTTGACAGATTGCTGGTGCTCGTTAGTCGTTAGTAAAAATTCATGATCCCAATTGCTAACGGATCCGTTTTACTTGTGACAGCTCGATTCGAAAGCCAGACTAAATTCGTGATAAGCCCACTGTCTCTAATCGGTCGGTAGAGTCAGTTTCTTAGATATTCAAAGTTCGACCTTTATCCGTAATATTCTATATTCTTGAGAAATTTTATCGACAGAGCAAGGGAAGAGTTGTAAAATATAGGTTAACTATATCTAAAATCTGTTTAGAATTTACCAGGTTAGAAAATGTATGATAAAACGTAATTTGTCTTAGATCTCAATTAAATAAAGCTATAAAGGGAAAAAAACAATAACATGTGACGCTTCTTGTTCCATATTTTAAATGATCGCGATGTGCTTTTATAAGCCACATATAATCTGCTATTTTTAACAGTAGGTATACTTTAAAATCGGATTTTAATTCCCGATATTTAAGCAATTTGAAACATTAGTGTAGTATAATAAAAAATGCGCCTGAAGTTTTTGAAATTACAATTTAATAATAGCATGTATAGAAATTATCAGGCGTCATTGTAATATTTTAAACAACATTTTCTGTTTCACTTAGGTAATATTTATTAAAATTTCTATTTGAAATAACACGAACATTGAATATTAAAAACATATAACATACATTTATTTATTATTATTACAAAGAAAATGAATAATTAAATTAAGCAATAAATAATAACTTTCAGAAGTCATAGCCTTTCTTTAAATTAATATACCTAAATATATTATGTATTCAAGAATTCATGTAGTCATCTCTACAAGCGTTGTGGCAATAAAAGAAAAAACAAGAAAGATGACAGTGACAGAACAAATGTCAAAAATCTAAAATCTTTTTAAAGCCGCGTCTCCTGCTCCTGTGTCTTCCAAACATTAGACAAAAACATCGAACATTGGGGCGTGGACCACGGAAAACAAAAAACATTGTGTATGAATACAAAAATGTGTACGGCCACGCCCCAATGTTTCGATGTTTTTGTCTAATGTTTGGAAGACATAGGAGCAGGAGACGCGGCTTAATAAGCATTTTCGGCTTGTAGAAGCGACCGCCACAATGTAAAGATAATAAAATATTTATTCAAATAAACAATTGGTTATAAATTTAAATACGAATTATTTTAGAAAATAATCTTATGTAATTTATTTAATTGCCTATTAAGTTTCCTACTATTTCTATAAGGACTACGTTTTCTATATTTCCTTGGGAACTTAAAACTCTTTCTAGGTATTTTATTTTTGGACAACTGATAAAAATCCGGACGCCCTACGTTTAAACTATGGTGCCCTATTAAATGTTTCAATTGTGACTCCGTTAGCATGTACACAGGTTCGAAGATTTGATTAAAGCTTGGTTTTAAGGACCCATAAGTCGATGGAGTTCCGTAAGCACTAAAATGCGAGTGTGAAGGAAGTCTGTGAACAGGATGTTTAGACCTATATTTTTTGGAAAAACTTCCAACTAAATCTGTATTTTCATAACCTATCGAAGGAGCATAAGTAGGGTATTGATTTATTGGTACAATTGGTTCGTAATCATCATATTCGGGCTCTTCATCTTCGTAAATAGACTCAAGTTTCGGATAAGTTCGGGGAAATTCGTCTAAATATTCACCGTAATCATCCATTTCGAATGCATTTGGGTCATAATTGTTAATACGTATCAAAGGTTCAGCCGTAGCGTTAATTATTTCATTTTTTGGATTTTTAGCTGTTAAAAAGGGATCAGTATCTAAATCTACAGATCTACGATTTCTAATTTTAACTTCCTTCTTAATGTTTGTACTTACATTTTCGTTATTATCCCCGTAAGCTGGTACTCCTATTGCATCGTCAACTAAATGCTGAATTCCACTTTGGTCAGCATGGTGATGGAGATATACTTCAGATGCGTCATTAACATCTTTTTCGTCTTTGTAATAATACTGTTGTCCATATTGCGGAATCTGATAATCAGGTCTTGGACTCTGATCTTCACTATCACTATTTTCTTCATGCAATTTGTATTTAATTTGAGGCTTGTATCCAGTGCTTATAGTCTGACTGGCAACCTCAAGTTTGTAGTAATTGTTACTTTTGGTTGTCGTAGTTTCTGGTTTGATTTCCATTTGGCTACTAGTTAAGACTGGTTGGATTCCGTAAGCAGTAACTTTTTGTTGGTTCGGATCAGCTATATCGTTCGTTTCTTCTGTTATAGGTTTGTGATCTTCAGTGTGTTCGTTAGTGTAACCTTGCACATATTGTGGTCCATTTATATTGTCATATTCTACTAACTTTTGACTAGGGTTGTCTTTTAAATAGAAAAATAAATCAATTGGCTTATGTAAGTCAGTGGAATCTCCATTCGGGTCCGATGATTTGATTAAAGCGTTTAACTCAGACAGCTGGTCATTGGCTGGCTTCATTAATAGAGAACTTAATGAGGCAATGTCGTGAGCTGATTGATAGTTTTGCATTTGAGAGTATTGTTTAGGATACACGTATTGGGTACTTGGAATAGCTTCGGTGTATAGACTCGTAGGTGCTTCAGTTATGCCAATGTTACCATTAGGTTTTATAGTAACTCCTTCGTAATACCTTGGATTTTGGTATTTACTTAGTTGAGCATAATAATCTGAACCGTACGATCTATGGTTACGATTCCTTTCCGGCTTATTTCTAATAGCTTCATTTGGTGCTGTAGCTTTGTTACGAGCTGCAAGAGCTCTTGAAGCTTGATTTTTATTGTCTTTTAATTTAGCTTGTTGGTTTTCCAGTGCTAAATGGTGATTTTCGTGAGATTCATGATATGCTTTCATGTAGCTGTCCATTGTAGGAGGTTGCGCAGTCCAACGCTGAAGTTGGGCTCTGTGTTGTCTGTCCCTTTCAGCATTAAACATTGCTTGTTGATTTAGAGCATGCTGTCTCGCTCTCTGTGAGTTTCCTTCTAATGGGTTGCCGTAGGGAGTCTGTCGTGGTTTATCCAGTTCTGCTCGTAAAGGTTCGTTTATGATTTCATGTACAGGTCTGGTTGTCTTCGCTGCTTTCGTTTCTGAGTTCTGACTGTATATTACAAGTAGCATTATTGTTATTTGTTTCTTTTTATCCATTTTTCCTTTGTTTTTAATTAAATCTGTAACAATACACGTATTCGTTATTAGTTTATAACAGAAGTTCCCAAACTATGAGTCGCGAGCTAATATTGAGTGGATCCCAAAATTTAATATGTATGTATGTGTTAATAGTTTGTTTAGTTAAAAAATAAATTTTGTTAGTAGTTAATGTTAGTGCATGCTGTGTTCACTATGCATAGGGCCTACAATTGGATTGTTATAATTCTTAGTGCGATGTTAATTCCTAGTCTAGTTGTAGAGCCCTGTTTGTTAACCCAATTAATAAATAAATAAATAGAACACTTTCAATATTATTATTCCAATTGGAACAAATAAAACGGCATTAAGTAGTTACGCAATTAGCTATTATGACAAATTTATACTTCCATTTTTCTAAGACAACAACTTAGGGAACCACTGGTCTTGAAAAGGAGAGTCATGTCAGTACAGAATCTTAGTTATTAAATTAACAAAAGAAAGTTTTTTTTCTGTAATGTCACGTCTGTCAACAAAACGACGGCGCGTGACGTAACGAAAGTTACTTGAATAGACGCTTTAAGTGCAAACTCTATTAGCTGTTATTGTTAGCTTAGCATATTATTCAATTGGAGATTGATGAATGATGATGGTGGTGATGATTAGTTCAGCATCCCGTCTCATGGTAGTACCACCACTTTCAAATGGAGTGACTTAGCCGTGTTTCGATATTAGCAATGACATATCAGATTAACTTTTTTTTTATTGATAGCCCAGCATATGACCACACATAGCCTGATGTAAGCTAGAGTGCAGTCCATGAGTGGAGACAACTGTTACCACAGACAGATGTCCGCGCGCAACAGTCGACCCCACTATGCCGGTTTGAGGCGACGAATGTGCTCTGTCCAAATTGACAGGGCACACTCCTCTCGTTATCCCGGCTATTTCCAAGCTGATCCCGAATTACATTTTCTTATTGAAATAGCTTCAAAACATTTTCTCATTGGATTCATAGATGCTCAATACTCTACAGTACACAAACAAACTATGCACAATAACAACTTTAAATAGCTCTGTTGTAATATTGTCTGATTAATAGGAGCTGGTAATATAAAAAGATTAAAATTAGGTACCAATAGGAAAAGTGGAACGGGAGTGACAGATTTGACAATAAGATTAAAATATGATTTGTTTTTAGGTTATTACTTAAATACAAGACATTAGACATTTGGAGCCATTAATAAAAGATGCAGATTAATTAATGACAATTCCAAGGGTAATATTAATTAACATAAAAACTAGAAACATAAAGTTTATGACCTTGAGTGCAATACACCGAGTCTCGCTCATTTTACTTTCACTGGTATACTGGTTTTAAAACTTTAACCGTACTGATAACTTCATCTTCAACCTCATTGGTAATTTCAATAATAAAAATATAACATACTATTATGTGCTTATTTTCTGCATAATTTTCTTAATTACGCATTCTTATTTTTTAAATATTAAATGGAAATTTATATAAATTTATAAGTTATCATATTTAATATTAACGATACAGTTATTGCGTAAATGTTAAAAACGTATATATGCGAACCTGGCGGTGAGGAGTGGAACTAAAATCTTTATGCAGTAATAATTATTTACTAATAAATCTTTAAAGTCAGTAATAAAAATAAAATAGTATTATTTTGCATATATTTATTTATCAAATATCCAGTTTAAACATTAATTTGCATTTCTTTCTTTCTGTTATTTATATTTCTTATAAATGCGTGTAACAGAACGTAATGACAGCTAAGTGACAGTAGACAGATGCAATGGATTATTATCATTGGTCAAAAATCACGCCAACAATGACGTTTGAATGATATTTGAAGTTCGAACTCTAATCAATGAATCTATACTTGAACATAGAGAACACCAATGAGAAGAGAGCTATCACGTGACATAATATTGATGTACGTACGTACGTACATAGATAAGCGACAATTATATCACAAATGTAATTTTTAATTAGTAGAATAATTATAAAAGGTTAAGTTCGAGTCTCACGGTCGCACTTTCATCTTTTGTTTTTTAATTAATTAATCACGTCTTGGGAACAATATTGTTTTACGTAACAATGTCATTGACTCTGTCTTTGAGGTTATGTATGTTTTTTTATATTTACTATGAATTTATTTACGTAGGTACGAACAAATACTAAAGTCGCTCGTATATGCAGCTCAAAAATGACAGATGAAAGACCTAAACCTAGGATACACAATATTTTGGGTACGTAACTGATCAGAAATTCATTATGCACTAAGGAAAAAGTGTGAAGTAAGTATTTTATGACGAGCGTGTAATTAAACATTGAAAAATATACTTTTTTTGTAGTAAATTAAAAGTTTTGAGTTATTATTATTTTCCCAATAATCATAGAGTCAAAATTATCTGATGGCACGTTTATGACCTCATTAAACATTTCCTTAGAAAAATTGGCACGTTAATGCATAAAGCCTATTCGCCCACCCTGATCTGAATTATCCCTAATTTTATTCAATAATAATGCTATATTATGTAACCCTAATGTGAATAAAATTCATTGAAACTACAACAATTTCGTTAATGTCAAAATGTTGCTTTAGTTTAAAGCAACCATTCTCAAAGTGTGTTCCGCGGAACCCTAGGGCTAAAATACTGCAAAAAATACCTACCAAAGGGTGATTATAAGGTTACATTTAAATATTCCAACTAAATATTACATTGCAATATGATTATTCATAAATACATATAATATAAATCAGTTTTTTATAATTATAAAACTTTTTCCTTCGCCAAAAAAGTTTGAGAACCGCTGGTTTAGATCGTTTATAGTTCCGCACCTCACCGATAGGTTCGCATTGAATTGCTCTTAATTAATTTAATTAAATCAACTATATAGTTGTTCTATCAAATAGTACGTATTCGCATTGATATTAGATTTTATGTAAACGATAATTAAAATCGATCATAAATCGTTTGAAATGCTTTGGAATGTTGTTTCAAATTAAAATCGCAATTCGAATTTCAAAATATTAAATGTGATTGGTCTAATTTTTTTAAACGTAATAGTTTCGTTCGTCTTTCCTATTTAGAAGTTATTTTGACGAGTAAAAGCGCTCTATTGAAGCCCAATTACTAAAAATTAATTTTAAAAAAATTATTAAAGAAATTGTTTTTCATCTGGCTGTATGGACTAGAAACCCTTTGCCTTAAAATGGAATTGTCGAAAAAAGATCAGTAGTTATTCGAATACATAATAAAATTAGAAACGCGACAATTATCCAAAGAATGCTTACATAACCGAACACATAAGTCGACTTACTTAATTTTGTCGTAAAGAGAAGCAATTGTACGTTAAATTATTCATGTTAGACCATTTAGTTTATTATACTAGAGAGGATACAACGAACAACTCTGCTATTATTGCGATTGGACCACTGTAAATATGAGTTGCTATTCGATAGCAATAACAGTAGCTTTTAAATACAAATAGAACTGTCATTTCTTCATACAATTGCAGTTCTTGCTCTCGAGTAAAATTCTAAACTACAAAACTAAGCTCTAGATTCACCATTTTATTCGTTGTTCCAATTTATATGCTGCTCTTGGGAAAATGTAAAATTTACATGTGCTATTTCCGCCGTTATTTTTGCACTGAACAACACAACAACAGTCGTGACCCATTTCTTTGCTTTGATTACTACTATTTTGACAGCCAGCCAGTCATCCGAAATAACTTCCATTTTTTGCCACCTTGTGCGCTGCGATCGTTTCTGATAATAACCACCCGCTTTGCACATAGCGAATATGGCGCGTAACAGAAAAATGTGACGCGTAACAGAAAATGTGATGGCAAATTTCTCTCATACCTCGATAAAGAAGTTTCACTTCAAAAAGGTTGACAATCACTGCTCTAGTACATTGTATTAGATCACGTCTTATTTGACAAAGTTTTTAAATTGCTGTTTTTTATGTAGTTACTTTATTCTATAAGCGTGTGATACATTTAAAATGAATTAGTGAATTTGTATTACTAACCACCGATGTAACTTTATTTAAGTATAAATAAATACTCAATAATTTGTTTAAATACGAAATAAAAATGGACGTTTCATATTTGGAAAGCAAAAATAACAAGAAAAAAGAAATATCATTGAATTTAATCTACTGTTAACGATTTTATTTTACTATTACAGTAATACTCCGCTTTACGCGACCCCGTTATGCGCGGTGTCATTATAACGCGAAATTCAAATTTTGCGCTTAATTGCCCCGCATTACGCGAAAGAGTGCGTATAAACATAATGTAGTCATCAACTTCTCTATGGTCGCGGGAATTTCAGTTTTTTCCGGAACGTATCCCTCGCGTAAAGCGGGGCATTACTGTATAATACATATGTATTTACTAATAAAGTATAAAGAACGTACACTTCTGCCATTTAAAAAGTACTGTCTATTGCTTAATAAAGACGTTATTTAGAGTGGGTGTGATGCTACATGGAGTGTATGGGTAACATGGTAAACCAACTAAAGCCTATAGTATATTTAATACCTTAGGTCAGGGGTCGGCAGACCGCGGCTCGCGAGCCGCATGCGGCTCTTACCATAGGATTCCATAGAATTATCTGGCTCTTCTTACAATACAATAGTATATAATAAAGTTGAAGTTGAATGATGAAGGCATGGGAAAATCTACAAACTTGATATTCGGCTCATCTGGTTGATAAGTCTGCCGACCCCTGGTCTAGGTTCTAGATGTTATTGCTTTGCCACTTATTAAAATAAACGAATTTGCTTTTAGCTATTTAATTATTTCTCTTGGACCTGATTGCTTCGTATAAAAAATTAACAATGAATTTGAATGTATGACAAATTATAATAATTATACAGTGCAACCTTGATGTAACAGTACTGAAGGGAATCAGAAAATAATTCGTTATATCAAGTAATTTGTTACAATGAGGTTAGGTTGGTCTACGATTCGTTTTGACAAGGTTAAAAAAAATTATTAATCTCTGCTTTCCCTGTTATAGCGAACGATTTCGTTAAATAGAGGTAAATAATACTTTCTTTTTATATTTTGCAAAGATTGAAAATTCGTTATAAAAAGGTATATTTTGCATTAGCTCTTACGGGCAGTTATAGGGGATTTCGAAGAATACGTTAAATCGAGGAAATCGTAATATTGAGGGTAGTTACATTAATGTTACTCTGTATAACAAAAAGTGTCGTTAAAAATATTATTACTTCTTTTTAAATCAACCGGATGTAGTTGATATTGTAATATATTCAGACGTGTGACACGCTTCTTTTATGTAATTTTATTATGTAATTATAGTTATAAAATGACTTTTAATAAATGCAATTGGTTTGATCTCTTTTGTGCTTATACGGATTTTATTTGACGACCATGACCCGACATGACAACTACCTCCAAGTTTGTCAACGATTTAGTTACAAAACTGATATTATTAACTAACCTATATTTATTTTATTTATTTATTTACTAACTTCTACAAGTGGCTTCGCTCGCATTTAAGTCATTAAATAAGTATCAGAGATCATTTCAATAGAAATGAATTAATATGATTCCAAACAGCTGAAACTATAGTCAGTAGTAAAAAATAATTTATTTTTTAAATAAATAATATCCTATGTTACTTGTAGTACCTCCAAAAATATGTGTACAAAGTTACACGATGATTGGTTAAGTAGTTGTTGTGTGAAAACGTAACAAACAAATTCACATTCACATTTACATTTATAATATTAGTAGGGAGAAGGAGGATTATTGAAGTAAAGTAACAATATGATTTTCAATGGTCCGACACTTGGCAATGCCTGTCACTTGGGACCCTGGTGGATGACCGGGGGTTGCTAAAGATTAACTGGCAAACTGGCATTTTATACAATTTGTAGGTCCACAAAAATGTATCTGATTTCGAAAATAACCAACAAAAATGTTAGTTTGGCTTCACCTATCAATGTAGCCAGATAATATTTCAAAAAGGCCTGCGAGTTTTGGGAATGTGGTAGAAATGCTGCAGCAGGGGGTTTACCGAAACCAATAAAATTTTGAAAGTGGTCCACGAGAGAAAAAGTTTGGGAACCTCTGATATACACAAACTAACGATGCATAGTAACAACTTTAAATTGTTCTCCTACCTTGCGATTTTATAGATCCTACCATGTTAAAATATGTAATTCCTAATACTGCAATTTCGTATGCAAAATTACAATCTACCTACATTTAAACAATATTAACAATCCCTCTTTATATTATTTATTTATATATGTATGTTTTTTTATTATATATTTATTAGTATATCCCTCTATTATCTATGGTAAATACGAATGGATATTATTAAATTAAAAATTAAATAATTTCGTTGCCATTTCTCTATATTATATACAAAAACAATATTAGTTTTAAGTTAATTAAAAATCGTACTCACAATATAAGTTTAACTCCTTTGGTTGTAGAAAGCGTTGTTACGTAAAAACTTTCGTTTCAACACAAACATAAAATATTAAAACACTATACACAATATAAAACTAAAAACTTTTAAACAATAAATAATTACGGATTAACCTAAATCGTTATCCTTGCTATAAATTAATTTTTAAAAAAACTAGTTCGCGCCATCAATTCAAAAATCGAACTGGCCGGTTCACTAACTGCTTTTCATTTTTAAACGCAAATAACACACGTGGTGGTGGCAACCATAGAAGCACGCTTGACAATTTTAAATTTATTAGTACATTGCTGCTTTTGTACAATCTCTACAAATTTTATACAGAACATATACGTTAATGTATTAATTTTTTAAAAGATTCCTTAATTCATATTTTATTACGAGTGTGTAATTAGATCTTGATGATTATTCTGTTACGATATACATTAATTGTTTTGTGTAAAATCTAATGTTAGTTTTTGTGATAAAAAAGCAATGTACACTAAACAGTATGATCAAAGACATAAAGTTACTTATGGTGTCGTCAAATTTTTTATGATACACGTAACATTATGAGATACAATGGTGGGCTTGTTAGAACAATATTTATAGGCATTACTTCGGTCAAAATTAATATATTTAATATTATAAATATTAAATATGATATAAACACGCTGATATCGACAAAATACTAGAGATGTTCCGACTAGTCGGCCACTAGTCGGTAAAGCCGACTATCCGGCCACTTTCGTAGTCGGCGACTAGTCGGCGACTAATCGGTAAAAAGCGCCGACTATCCGGCTTCTTACTTTGTGTCTATTTCTCAATAAATGTATGTGTTACTTCCTTGTAAAGAAAACATATTGATGACATTTATCAAACAAAATTAGTATCTTAATTAAAAAAACAAATCAACATAATATTTAATGACATATATTGCAATTCTGCGTGATGATATTTGAGCTGTAAAACTCAAAAAACTTTTTTTGTTATTTATATTTGTCCACATGTCAGTAGTGACTGAAAGTGCAGCGAATCAGCTGTAAACGAAGCGTCACGGGAATCCCCTAAACCGTAGTCGGCTTGGCCGATTAGTCGGCCGACTAGTCGGCTTATTTACAACCGACTAATCGGCTAGTCGGCTAGTCGGCTAAAGTCATAATCGGCACATCTCTACAAAATACTCCTTTCTTTTGTCTCTTTTACTCAGTATTTAAATAAAAGAGACAGAAATAGTTAAAGTGTTTCTAAGTATAGTCTATAGATATGGTTAGAAGCATCTTTTAATTCGATCTCGAATGTTTTTTTTGTTTTTACATAATCTTGGGAGTAATTTCACTTTTATTTTGCGATACAATTATTAAATTTTTATTGTTTTTCGGTTGTTCGTTTTCGCGGCATTTTTGCAATTTCTCTTTTTAAACGTTGATTTGCATATTTTTAAATTTGGAATATGATAGGATTAACCGCTCCGAGATACGAGCATCCAGCGCATCAAAGGAGGCCAGAACTGCTCGATTGGAAGAGAGAAACGCGGAAAATAGTTTTTTCGAAGAAGAAGAAGGTCCGATGTATGAAGCAGGAATGGCAGATTAAATAAATGTAAGTTTAAAATATTATTTCATGACTTAGACTGCGAAAAACTTGACGCAAAACTTTAAACGCGTTTTTCTCGAAACAACTTTTTTCAAACTGGCGTACCTGATATCTCAAGTTCTACTGAACCGATTCTTTTCAAATTTAATAATTAACATTTTTTATACATTTCTCTATCGTATGAACCAATAAAAATAAAATTTAAATTAATTTTAATATTTTTAAAAAATTAAAAAGATCAAGAAAAACGTGCTAAAAAAATTTTTTTTTTCTAACAGCCGCCATTTTGTCAAAAAAATGTTTTATGTCTTGAAAGTGGTTCATACCAGAATAGCACTTTTACTAATGCAGAATCATTTTGATTTTTTTGTTTCAGATGACCTGAAAGGCTGAAATCACGTCCGCCATGGCACTACTTTTTTTTTAATCCTCTACTTTACCAACTTATTACTCTTTTAATTTTTTATATTTTTCATTATTATTTGTGAAGCTATATAATCTCTGCTAACCCCAGTGAGATAAGGGCGCGAGTTGCGTAGTACTGTAGTAAGAATATGCATATATTTAAAATGTAACATAATATTTTTCATTTATTAATCATAAGGTTAAAGTACTTGAAACGTACTTTGAGTTATTGAATCATTCTGAACAGAACAATAAATAATAAAAACACTGTAGCTATATATGACTATAAATTAACGTAACTTAAATTCAAATTCTGTATAGAGCATATATTTTTTTTTTTTTTAGATAGCATTGTGTTTTCTTTGTTTTCATTAATCATACTAATTGGTTATTACAATAATTGTTAGCAACATTTGTCACAATTAAATTTATTATTCTTAAATAAAATTAATAAATGCCAAATACTTTTTAAAATATTGGCCCCATTTAACGAAATTTAAGTAAATAATTACGTTTAAATATAGAATATGTATAAAAAGTTGTCCTAGAAAAATGGTAATGCTCAGATTCATTTCTAATTA
>JAPWLS010000429.1:0-100302 GCA_028551675.1 Tineola bisselliella
AAAAATGTAAATTTATTTATTTCACAATCGTTGCTGTTGTTGTAATTTTGTATGCCAAAAAAAAATAGAAAAAACATGCTAATCGGCTGTCGGTTGCTGTAGAAAGTGAAGCATTAAACGTAGCATTTGGGGAAATTGCCGAGACACGGTCAGTGGCCAGAGACGTAGAAACGGTGCAGCCTCCATGCTTGACCCACTTGCGTTGTGCAACCGCGGGGACACTAACGCGAACAATTTGCCTAAATTACTTTGAAAGTTTCCTTACAATATACAATTACTTCGAGTAACGTAACAATGGGGACTAATCTGAAACACTTGTCTTAACTCGTCTTAAGTTTTATTGGCATTATTAACCTGTTCACGCCCTTGGCTACATGTGTGGAGTGTAGACGTTTAGTTTTTTTATAATTGTAGCTATTTTTAAATCAAATTTATTGTTTGGGACCTTAGTTGTAAACAACTATGTATAAATATTTACAAAATTTCTGCTATATACATAAACAGATATGAAACTACTATGCCTTCACCACCTTGCATATCAATATACACAAATATGACGGTTCCAATGGTCCAACACTCGTCATAGGATGACAATGCCCCTATACAGCAGCTATTCTTCTACATCATAGTAGATTTATTATATATTGTTGTGACATTAGTATGTAAGTGGACAATGCCAGTATACAGCAGCTGAATCAAATTGATAATTATTGAATTAATGAATTTATTTCATTTATATTTGTATATGTATTGACGAGTAAAAGCGCTCTATTGGAGCCCATTTGCTAAAAGTAAATAAATAAAAAAAAAAAAAAATTATAGTTACTGACAATGATAAGTAGAAGAAAAATTTGATAACAATTTATTCACTACAGAATCTTTTGTTTTGTTAGTTTGCCTGCCAATTGCCATGGTTATTTCAATCATCATCAAATCATTCCTGAAGAGGTTAGAATGAATGTGCAAATGGCCTCAGAGAACCAAATGTTGACGTGAGTTTTCAAAGAACTAAAGCCGGTATAGCATGTGCGATCTCTGCGTTGACTACGTTTTATTATTAGTAAATGGGCTCCAATACAAATATAAATGAAATAAATATATTAATTTAATAATTATCAATTTCATTTAGCTGCTGTATACTGGCATTGTCCACTTATATGCTAGGTTAATTAACATGAGGCGAAGTGGTGTGTGTTGGTATATACAAAAGTAATTCCAGCCTTGACACGATGGAGTTTAGTGAACTGAACATTAGTGCCAGCGTAATGTGCATCAAGTGGCACCTACATAAACAACACCAATGCCAGTGGATAATTTTACGTGCGAGCGGGAATTTACGACTCCCGTAATTTGGGCGCGAATCGTTAAAAGTACAATAATCACGCTTCGAATAGTGCTCATAAATAACTAACCACTTAGTCTGGCACTATGTTTGTCTTAGTTCAACATGTATCCGCTATGCCGGCTTGGTGAGATGTATAGGAGTGAATATCCATTTAAAAAACATTAAAATTCAAACGGTCACTCGATTCACAACAATACTATAAGCGGATTAATTTGAAAAGCCATGAACTGGCTAACAAAATTGTTTTATAATATACTTTTGTAAGTGGCCTCCTTATAGGCCGCCGTTGGTGACATCACTGTTTACGCTAAAAATACGTGACCGGTTCGCTCTCGGTTACGATTTGAAATTATCACAATATCACAATCATATGTGTGTGTGTGTGCAGTTTGACATATCGAATAAGAAATGTGATAGCCCATCGCCCAGCAGACAAGTACATCAATGACTTATTGATAATAAACACTTACAATACGTGTTTTATTACTACTCCATTCAAGATATATATATATATATACTGTATGTATTCTACTCGTAAAAAGAGTCTATTAAATGTAATATATATGTGTAGATAATAAAAATACCAAATGCGTCTGAGCCCTCTCTAATTGTTGACGGCAAACTGAGGAACTACTCTCAATAATATATTATAATATATAATATATTAAGATAAGTTTTATTATTTGTTTATTTATAAAAGCTCCTTACAAAGTAACATCAATATAGTTAGTTGTATTGTTAAAAGGACTCCTATTATACGAACTAAATAAAAATTAAATTATAAGATATTAAACACTAGATCAGCCATTCTCAAAGTGTGTTCCGCGGAATTCTAGGGCTAAAATACTGCAAAAAATACCCACCAAAGGGAGATTATCAGGTTACATCTAAATATTACGTAATATTACATTGCAATATGATTATTCATAAATACATATAAATCGGTTTTTTATAATTATATTAAGGCTTTTTCTTTCGCCAAAAAAGTTTGAGAATCGCTGCACTAGATAATACTACTAATAAGAATACAAAATTTAGATTTTATAATATTAAATAACAATGAAAACAATTTTAAAATTGAACAATTATTTGGTAATGAAAGTTAGACCACAAATGTCTTTTATTTCGATTTGTTGTAGAATAAAAATGAACATTCATCTCATGAATCCGGCATAATGGGAGCTAGTAGTCTATGAACGTCTCTGTGGTGGTAATCCAGAATGAAATTATATTATAGTTGCAATGAGCTCCATTCCAAGAGCCTCCACCGCCGAGTAAATGGAACCGGTCTATCTAGACAGATATACTCGCTTTCAACTCGTGGTACATGCAAAAAAACTAGACGCTAGAAGATTATAACGGCTTTAGATAAGCTGTTTGGTGTGTTTTGTGATGCAATTTATATAGTACTAGCTGTCGCCTCCGACTTCGTAAAGTACTATGAAGTTTAATAATGTTTCATATTTCAGTCAACAGAAATCTATCCTTAGCCTATCACACCCCTGTGGCATAATCCGATATAGATTAGTAAGGATCCTTATTTTTTCCTGTAATTTATATAGCCTATATTGATCAGTGATAATGGTGAAAGAATTTTTGAAATCGGTCCAGTAGTTTTTGAGCCAATTCGTTACAAACATACAAATCTTTCCTCTTTGTGATATTAGTATAGATAAGTACTTGTCTCTCTTTCTCTCATATACGTTCCCATTGTTACGGAACCAGGACGACGCTACATCTAGTATTTTTTAGTATAATTCGAGTGTCTAATAAGCGTAATATGTTATTTCCTGGAATAACAAGCAGGCACAAATCCCGCGCAATAGAGCCTGTCGTGTTTGTTACAATACATTGTCGCGTGCACTCTGACTCGTCACCGATGAGGTAATCGCTG
This sequence comes from Tineola bisselliella, assembly GCA_028551675.1. Classification (NCBI taxonomy): domain Eukaryota; kingdom Metazoa; phylum Arthropoda; class Insecta; order Lepidoptera; family Tineidae; genus Tineola; species Tineola bisselliella. The sequence continues at coordinate 3,240 of JAPWLS010000429.1, forward strand.
CGAACTCGGGTCAACTGCTGTTCATGGCTATCTCGGCGCTACCGTTTCTGGGGGGCTACTCAGGCATATCCGAAGTTTATGAATATCTGTAGCTTACGTGATTTTTGACATACAGGGTGTTTCCCAGATAGTTGTAATGATTTTAGGGTGTGGTAGGTGGAGCTACCTGTTAAACCACTTTTACCGCAGTCTAAACTTGACCGTTTTTTTTTCATTAAATTTTTTAAAATTCTATCAAATATTGCCAAACATTCACTTATGATTATTAATTATTCGTGTTTCAAGTGCAGTATAAGACTGAAACAAGGATTTGCAACAAGCGTGATGTTTGACCTACTATAAAAAAAATAATTGTTAAACCTGAAGTTAAAAAAAAGTAAAATATGGCCTATCGAACTCAACGTAACTTAGAAAAATTAAGTTGATATTAAACTTTAAAGCGCAATATTTTATTAAATTAAAGGAATCTACATTTTCAAATTATTTTAAAAACTTGCTTAACTTTCGCTCTTTTTAATGTTAATAATCATACATAAGTAGGATTTAAAAAAATAATAATATTACCGCGATATTATCAAAAAACGGAACGATTTATGTCGGCCAATAGTCCAATCAATGAACAAAAAAAGTGGAAAAAATTCTAACCCGGACAAAAAAAGTACGGTCGTATAGGAAAAAAAAAGGAATATGAGTGTCTGTGTGGAGCAACTCGCGCCGGAATGGGGAACCTAACCTAAAAATTTCCGAAAGTTCGAAAAAACGTTTTTTTTTTTAATTAAAAAAAAAACAATGTCTCCGATCAGAAAAAGTTAAATGAGAAAGTTGTATGTATTAAAAAAACGCATCGATTCGTTTTTATTGAGTTTAATTCGGTGCATAACGTTTCGAGTTATTTAAAAAAATCATCGAAAATGACCATTTTTTGTTTTTGTAATAACTTTTTTAATTTTTGTTTTTTTTTTTTGAAATTCACCAAAAAGGTAGGTATTTACTAGCTAAATAAACTTTTTTCCTATACGACTGTATTTTTTTTGTCCGAGTAAGAATTTTTTCCACTTTTTTTGTTCATTGATTGGACTATTGGCCGACATAAATCGTTCCGTTTTTTGATAATATCGCGGTAATATTATTATTTTTTTAAATCCTACTTATGTATGATTATTAACATAAATGGAGCGAAAGTTAAGCAAGTTTTTAAAATAATTTGAAAATGAAGATTCCTTTAATTTAATAAAATATTGCGCTTTAAAGTTTAATATCAACTTAATTTTTCTAAGTTACGTTGAGTTCGATAGGCCATATCTTACTTTTTTTTAACTTCAGGTTTAACAATTATTTTTTTTATAGTAGATCAAACATCACGCTTGTTGGAAATCCTTGTTTCAGTCTTATACTGCACTTGAAACACGAATAATTAATAATCATAAGTGAATTTTTGGCAATATTTGATAGAATTTTAAAAAATTAAATAAAAAAAAATCGGTCAAGTTTAGACTAGGGTAAAAGTGGTTTAACAGGTAGCTAGTAGCTCCACCTACCACACCCTAAAATCATTACAACTATCTAGGAAACACCCTGTATAAGCCCGTAAAAAGTTCTGTCAAACGTCCGTAAAATATATATTTGGAGATACTTATGTGAAATAATATTGCTCATTAAAATGGATTAAGAATATAATTATCACAATGCATTGTGGCAATAAAAAGAACAAAAAAAAGAAAAGAAATATGACACTGACAGAATAAACGTCAAAACCTCAAATCTTCTTAAATAAGTATATTCGACTATAAGTGTTCCTGAGTAGGAAACGTCCGTATTTTCGTCCGAAGTTCGTGCGCCTGAGTAACCCCCCACTTCACATATATAGTACGAGAGAGGTTTACGCAATTATTATTTCTAACAAAAAAAATTGACACCAAACATACCAAGGGGGGCCAATCTGCGGCTCTTCGAAGGATTATTTGTGGTCCTCGATAAATGTACCCGAATTCCATTTTTGTGCTATTATGTGGTTTTAAATTTCTGACAACAAATATGAAAGACTAAGAGCAATAATACCTTTTTATATACTTTTTAACACTAGGTTTACGGACATTTTCTATATGCCTATTTCTGCTAAAACGTGTCAATTTGACGCATGAACGAATACGTATAAAAACACGTGGAAAGAATGTAATTTATGCTTGAATTTGAAAAAATATATATATAGGTATGTGATTCTAATTATGAAAGTTTTTGGTAGTTCTCTGATAAAAATCAAAATGCGTCGAATTGACGCGTCCCGTAAACCTAGTGTTAAATACGTATTTAATTGTGAGGAAATATGCAATGGATTCATATAAGAAATGACGAGACCGAAGCCCGAGACAATACTTACTTTATTTATGTACCCATCACTAAATATTATTACTAGTGATGGGTATATGTCACAATTTGCAAGCTCTTTTATTCGGTTAAGTAAGAATGTCACGTTTATAAAGCACAGTGGCTCCATCTAGTGATACAAAAACACATTATATTGGGGATATTTTCGTTATATGCCTTTCCCAAATCTCCATAGAACAAAATATTAATGATAACTTGGAACATACTCTAAATCGCTTTCTCATTGAGGTTGCCGAAGAGAGATAACCCTCAAAATATGTTCCCAATATCTGTGAATGGAGCGCTGAGGTTATCGTCATGATGCTGTTACTAATAATATCGGTTAGTAATGTTTATTAATATGCATGATTGTTGCGACATTAGTGTCATCGAGCAATAAATACTCGCTTCTCACGTGACTCATGCAGATTAGCCGCTAAAAGGAAACTCTTTTCAATAATATGTTTGGGTGCACTTAAGCTACGGAGAAAGAAGAGAAAGGACTCCACCGCTCGCGCGTGTAATTAGTCACTGGCTGGTCCCATGGCGTCCTCGATCCTATGTCGTGTATTTAAAAATTATCTTTAATTTGATTGGCGCGGGGAGCAGGTGAGGAGAGGATAGCGGGGAGCGGGTGAGGAAATATAAAAGTGCAGCAAGTAGTAGCATTTGCATTTTTCAATAATTAGAATAGCAATGGTAAGTTTTGTAAATAATTCGTCGTATGAGTCTGTTATAGTCTGAATAAGGTTTAGTTAAGCAATAAAGCGACAGACGTGTATGTAGCGGATGTTCTAATAGCTGTTGTGGATCCCCTTCTGTGCATAAGTAAGTCGTAAGATGTCGTCGCGGGCTATTATCTAATCGGGCTGAGTATGGTTGTCTGTGGTCGCGTTTCCGTTTTGTATTAACCGCACACTTAATTAAGCATTAGTAATTCATAAACCGCGGCATCGATGCGGTGTTTTAATGTAAGTGGTTTAAACATTTTGGTCCTTCGAGCCGGATTATTTTTAACATTTTGTTCCTGAAATGTTTTTTAAAAGACATTCCAATAACAAATGGAGTCTGACGTTGTTGGCAACGGCAAACTCCCCCACTTGTGATTTACTACCTGTAGGGGGTTGAGATATCGATTAAACCCTGTTGCATGTGCCCACCAGTTGCAACCAGTTTTCAATTCCTCATTTGTTCGTATCTAGTTACAAAAAATCTTAGTGGACGTCCTTTGTTAGGTCTCCTGCCACTTTACCTATGATGGATGGATCTGTTTATTTCTTGTTCAATATAAACATAGCTTTCTCCGTAGTTCGCTGCGCTGTCTGTGGGTGTGTAATATCATAAACTATTTCTGGCATGTAAAAGATGCCGTAATGGAGACGGCTCGTCCGTGTTTAATAATGCCAGATGATGCGTGTCCCTGATTTTAATATAGAGCAATTGTGTTCCACAATGATTTCATCATAACAAACGCCGGACACGGATCGCATGACGCACACGCACCCGGTTATATTTAGTATCACCACCCGGGTGTCGGCGGGATTGCCCTATAGCTATGCGGAAATTGCTGATTCCCATTCGTGGAATGTACGAGGCCCGATTTACACATGCGTCTTGGCTTTTATTGGTGTTTCTTTCTCGCTTTTTCATTTTTAATTGTTAGATGAAGTTACAGAATAAAAATTAATGAAATGAGTGACTTTCAGTCTCAAAGGTAGAGCAGTCAACTTATCATCATATGGTGGGAAGTCACGAAAACAACACCTCCATCCCGTAACTGATAAGGCATGTTTATGTTTGTTTTTATGCGTCACTATATATAGCGTTTTATTATTCGTTGTTTGTTTCATTTAGTTAACTAAGATGTAATGGGTAAAATTATACATGACATATGAATCCCTGACTGCGTGCTACGGTATATGCTATTGAAGAAAAGGCATAATTTCCCCCACATTAGCACACAATGTCGCAAACACAAAAAAACATAAAAGTTTCAATTGTTTGTTGCGGTAAAGTACAGTTTTCTATTGAGGAAATTTCTAATGCATTAATGGCCTATAGAGAGGCGGGTACGAATGTATGTATGTACTTTGGTGGCTGAAGACTAAATATTTTACATTTATAATGTAGTGTTTTGTTTAAATTAATTAATTAAGTTTAATTCGTTCCGTAACCTTGCTCGTATCTCAAAGCACCATATGCTGCTTCGAATGTAGATCGGGATTCGGGACGCATGCTGCGGTCGTGTGCGATTCCTCGTATCTCAAAACACTCGTATATCGAGGTACCACTGTACTATAGAGGTATTGCAGTCTCGGTCACATGGTAGGATCATGGGATTTGTTTTAGTTCTATCATATAAAAATATAAACTACATTAGAAAAATATTTATTTTAAAATAAAGTGTTTCTTTTTTTGTCATTATTACTTCACGTACTAAACGTGACCTCAAATCGTCCTTTGCATGTCAACAACACCAACCTACATATACATACACAGACATAATCGTATTAAATTTTATACAGTTAACTCGAATAATAAGCACAAAGGTTCCGTAACTACATTCAGTCGGAGGTTATTCGCGGTTGTTTCACCAGTTCAATAAGAAATAATAATTGGTAAACAACACCTCATGCTCGGCGCCATCGTGCTGGTTGCCAATGAAATATCTTAAAATTTTAAATTAGTCAAAATAAAGGTGATAGTATACTAGATATATCAGCCTCATAATGTCGTCGAAGCGAAGCCGAAGCGACCACACGTATCCTGATGATGCCACGTGAAGTGGCGAAACGCGTCGAGACAAGTTATTGAATGTTATAGCGGGAATTATAAGCAAAATAATTTCCTTTAATATGGATTTCCGCAAAGTAACACCTGAAACAACCAATTATCATAATGCTTTACCTGAATCTACAAAAATAATAATTAAAGGAGAGGTAGAAGGAGAAGGCATTTTAATAATAGGGATGATATAACAGGCAAGCCGCGAAGTCGTCTTTGAATGCGGAGTATGGAACAATCGTCCGTTTGAAGTGCTTCATTGAATTATGAATGGGCCGATGGGCCTATGGGCGCTCCCTCCGAACCCTGAACCTCAGCATGCCAGTGCGCGAGCATTGTGTCACGCCAATATGGGCTTTTTATATTGCAATGAGGTCAATTGCGGCTCTGATTGTGCTTTTTCACGCATATTACGTTCTTTCTTGTGCCGTTATAACGAGCAGTGGATCGCTTTTTGTTTTATGAATTTTAACGTGCTATTGTTAGTTTTCAAATGTGCTTGTGTAATATTTTTGTAGTTTTATTATACAAGTATAGTATCTATCCCTTTATCACCTTGCGCATGCCGTCTTATCCTATAATTAAAATTTCATTTAGTTTATATGATAGTAGTCCTTTTTATAATATGTAGTTCTAATGTAATTTTGTAGGTAGGCCAAATAAATAATTAGATAGAATTATGTGTACGTTTTTTTATGAAACATGAGATATGATCACAATATATGATTGATGAGTTTCTCGTGGTCTTCTTCTCGTCATACGCCTTTTCGAAGCCATTGTAGAGTAACGATGAGCAAGCGCACGTCTTTAGTGCCTATGATATGTTGAATCCTTGAGTGTTTCTTTCTTATGTACTATGTTTTTTTTCAAATATGAATATTCGAACAATAAAACATTACTGTTGGCAATCGCGACCTCTTTTTGATATTTTAAGATTTATAAAAAAGAGACAATTGCCAATGTCAAGGAGTCCGAATAAAATTGTGAAGAAAAAATGTGTTTTTTTTTTCCACGCGGTTGCAATATATCTGCAATAACTACTAATTAAGAAAGTGTTGTAATTATTTATTTGCAAATGAAATGCCAAATTTATTTTAGAAACTGTTATTCTGAGTAATGCAAAAAACAACGCGTAGTGGGTATTCATTCGAAACAGCTGTGGCGGAGTTGCTGTTTGTTTATATTGAAAATGTTGTAATGTTGTTGAACTCGGGGCTGTCGGCGGCTGTGGGGACGCTAATGGCTGCACGCACGATGCTGTGGCAAGCTGCCAACGTATTGAACGCGATCTTAAAAGTATATGGTATTTCATAAAAGTGATTGAATTAATTTCGGTCTCCGTAAAACGAGCCGTTGTTTCATGGGGGTTGGCATAAAGTCATATAATAAACTGCCCGATGATATTAGTAGCCTCCCTCTTTATCAGTTCAAGAACTTATTCAAAAATCATATTACACGTTAGATGAATATCTTACTGATAAAAAAGCTTGGACATAATATATGGCAGAGGTATATAATAGGATGCCAATGACCCTATACACCAGCTATTCTACATCATAGTAGATTTATTATATATTATTTTAACATTAGTATGTAGTGGACAATACCAGCTAAATCAAATTGATAATTATTTTACGTTTATATTTGTATTGACGAGTAAAAGCGCTCTATTGGAGTCCATTTACTAAAAGTAAATAAATAAATTTAAAAAAAAAAAATGAAAAGAGACTATCAATATGTGCTAAAGTGATGCTGGAACTCAAATCTGCTGCACTGGCTTCATCTAATGGCTGTGCTCCATCCAGGTTGACAGAGTGTTGAGAGAGTCTGCGAAGTATTGATTAGAGATCTGACTTTGATACAGTCATCCCATCTCTGACAACATAATTATTTAGTATACTTCGATAAATATCTTATACAATTATTTATATTATTATTTGTGTTATATTTTATTTATTTTACTTCTCTGCACTATTCACAGCATCATTGCTTACATCTCCCAAAAGTTTTAAAAGCCTTTTGTTATTATTGTCTTTGTATTAAAAGAACACAGTGCTAATGTTTGATTTAGCAAATTAGATAAGAGGTGCGCTGTTGACCAAATATGGTGCGGGGTTCTGACCTCGTTCCTGAATTGGGACGAATCGATGTCACCATCCGTGTCTACTCTCAGTTTCGGTAAACAACTCATTCTACATACGTTAATTTTAATTATATATTTTTTAAATTATTATGTGAATAGTTTTGATTGTAAAAAATCATTATTAGTACGAATATACATGACTATGTGACGGTCGATTCTACAAGCCGAAAATACTTATTTAACCGTTAGAGCGCTAAGCGGCGCAAAAGTGATGCGATAATTTGAATCGAAAATTGCGCCATATAAGTATCACAAAACATTTGTTTATTATATTTAAAAAAAAATTATAGTAATTGATTGATATTTGTCTGAATTAGAGTGCTTTATTTGACACCATTCTTTTTCCTTCAAAATAATCAAAAAATGCACAGCAATTTTCATATATATTCACAAAAATTGCTTAGCACTAAAACGGTTAAGAAGATTTGAGGTTTTGTCGTTTAGTCTGTCAGTGTCATCTTTCTTGATTTTTTTCTGGTCTTTTGATTGCCGCAATGCATTGTGATAATTATATTTTTAATCAATTTTAATCTACACTATTATTTCACATCAGTCTCATCAGTTATTTAATTCAGTTTTTATTATTATTATTATTTTATGTACAGGCTATGATTGATGAGTTTCTTGTGGTATTCTTCTCGTCATACGTCTTTCCGAAGTCACGGTAGAGTTCAACGATGAGCAAGTGCACGCCTTTAGTGCCTATGCTAATAAACGATTTTCATTTTCATTCATTGTAAATGTGTCAACTTATACCTACCAATTTAACACTAAAAATCTCAAAGCCATTGAATTGCAAATATATACTAAGAAAATATTAAAATATCTATCTATATTGTGATCGATAACATTGTATAAATATACCAAGTCGTTGTGCCTACGCAATCCGTAACACAAACACAAGGGCGGCGGGGGTTGACACGGAAATTTCCCCGAAGATATACTTATATATGTACAGGGTGATCAAACGATGCCCGCTAACCGATTCGGGGTGTGATCCACTTGATTGATTTAAACACTAGCCATAATCAGTTATAGAAGCCTAATACAATTTAAAAATAAATTAAAACATATTTGATTTTAAAATGCTTTTATTCAATTGACGAATACCTCAATGATTCGAAACAGTAAATTAAATTTAGTTTATTAATTGAAATTGTTTATTATTATTATTGTGTTATTTTACTGTGCCCTGAACGGGTGTCACATTGACACTGAATTGTATGACATCTTAATTATAATTGTGACATGCAATAAAGATATTTGAATTTGAATTTGAAGCATACAAGCAACCATGTTTGTCTGAAATTCTTAAATATAAAGGGCACCCCTGTATAAATTAAGGGGTAGTGGGTTTTCTTTGTGTATACGTCGCGATGGTAAACGTGGGTGGTGTGTGGTGGGGGGTAGAAGCGTCTCCTGAAATGCCATTGGTTTTGATTGTCTCCATCAATCATGGGGATTATGTTTTGTAAAGTTTTGCGTTCTATTCGCGACACTGGCTGGTACCAATGTTGTTGTTATGTGTTGAATCTTATGATTTATTTAAGTTAATTATTCTGTAGTGCAGCCATTCTCAAAGTGTGTTCCGCGGAACCCTAGGGCTAAAATACTGCAACAAATACCTACCAGAGGGAGATTATAAGGTTACATCTAAATATTCCAACTAAATATTACGTTATATTACATTGCAATATGATTTTTTATAATTATATTAAGGCTTTTTCCTTCGCCAAAATAGTTTGAGAACCGCTGCTGTAGTGTCTTTCATCCTAATGCGGAATGGTAAAGAAACGTAGCAATGATTATAAATAATGGAGGTAGATACAAAAATAAATAATAACCGCTTTTTACTATGCCTCCTCATCATTGTTTTTAATTAAAAGATCGAACCTCATATGAAGCCTTTTTAAACAACAAACAGGTACTAGTGTCAGTCCTAATAAAATGCTCTAAGAAATAAGTTGCTTGTCTTTCCGGACTCAACAAGATACATGTGGATAATCCCTCTATCCCTACTAATATTATAAATGTGAATGTGAGTTTGTTTGTTACGTTTTCACGCAACAACTACTTAACCGATCATCATGAAACTTTGTACACATATTTTTGGAGGTACTACAAGTAACATAGGATACTTATTATTAAAAAAATAAATTATTTTTACTATAGTTTCCAATTGATTATAGTTTCAGCTGTTTTGGAATCATATTGATTCATTTGTAATGAAATGATCTCTAATACTTATTTAATGACTTAAATGCGAGCGAAGCCGCGGGTAAAAGCTAGTTTCTTATATTTAACCTATATTATCTCGGCTTAGTACAGTCAACAATTAAGCAAACGTGACTGTACCACTTGGTGACAATAATTTTATTTCATTTATTCTTTAGTAATGGAGCGCTCATTTAGTTCAGTACACTTTCGGTGATAGGTCATACGTTCGATGGCCGCACGTACGAACATATGTGTTAACAGAATATTGTTATATTATATGAAATGTATTAATTTGTTTTTTCAATTTATTTTAATTTATTTACTTTTAGTAATTGGGCTCCAATAGAGCGCTTTTACTCGTCAATACAAATATAAATATAAATGAAATAAATTTAATAATTATCAATTTAATTTAGCTGCTGTATAGGGGCATTGTCATCCTATTGCATACCTAAGGGTAAACATAAAATGACATAGATTATGTCCAAGCTTTTTTATCAGTAAGATATTCATCTAACGTGTAATATGATTTTCGAATAAGTTTGCTGGTAGATGTTTATTATTTTGGTAAATGATGTTTATGTACGTTCCTCTTCGTTCTATATTTTGTTTTATTCGAAAAAGCGCGCCTGTTCATATCAATATTGCGTGTTGCAGCTAAGTACAGTTAAGCGGATGACATAATAGGATGCTATGCCACTAGATACGGCGCCTCCCCCGCCCCCACTACTCCCGCCAACCCCGCCACCTCCTTCCTACCTCAGTGACGTCACGCACCTGGCTAGGTCAACGACCACGACCGAGGGCTTATTGGTAGGTAGAGGCGACAATTATTTTAGGTGTGATTAAAATTTAGAATTTTCATAAAAAATATACCAAATGGGAATTGTCTAGAATTTATGTCATCGGCATTTCTTTTATAACTTTTACTATTTACATTTTTTTCTTTCTGAATTAAAATTCTTTTTTTTTTTTTGTTAATCATTCTATGTACATGCTATTTTTTTACATATATAAGACACAGGGCGCAGTTTTTTAGCAGACACTGTTTTCTTTGTTGTAAATAAAACCAAAAGTTTCAATAACTGAAATTAAAGAAACGATATTTCAAGTAATTATTTAACAACTTTTCTCTTTTAATAATTTATATGCATTAACGTGGCGTTGTGTCAAGACGTCCATAGACAATCGCGACACGACCAGAGCCTATGGCGCTGCGAAGCATGGCAAATATGAAATGTCGTTTCTTTACATATATTTTGACGAGTTCCTTGTGATCTTCTTCTCGTCATACGCCTTTCCGAAGCCATTGTAGAGTCTAACGATGAGCACGGTTTTAGTGCCTGTGTTAATAAACTAGTTTCATTTCATATAAATGGTTAACTTGGTTTCGGCAATTCAATTTTTGTATTTGATTTAATATACGTACGTTGTCCTAGGACCAATGCTCCACAAGATAATATATGTCTTTTAGGATAACCTAATAAATAACCGCGAGTAGGGGGGACACATGCCATCATAGAGAGAGAATGTCCGTGAGCCGTTTCGAGTATGTGTAATGTGGTGTCTGTGAGCGTTGTTAAGCCTGTGTCCGCAGTTTTGTGTGTCACGTGACCGCAATAATTGTGCCCTCCGCCCGCACGAGCAGCGCAGGGGCCGACGCTTTTTGACTGTGTGTGAATATTACGTTTGAATAAATTCAATCGGACTCACTCGAGAGTCCTCAAATGAGAATGTACAATTCCCCAAAAACGTCGCACGATGTCACACGAGGCAGTAAATAAAACCACACTTATGGATACACCGTGTCGAACCACACTTTATTTTGCACATTAAAAATTCTTATAAATAATTGAAATGACCAAATGCTCCGACGTTCTTAAACTATACTAACGCCATCTTGTGACACATTTGAACAGAGAAAGTAATTAATGGGAGGGGGGCACAATGATGCAAGGGGCACATAGATACACGAGCATTATCCAAACATCGATTAAATGTATTTGAATGGTGGCATCTCTAAAACGCTCATAGAAATGTTTGAACGCGTCCTATGCATTCGCGCCAACAGCCAATCAGCCGTTGGCACTCTACAAATCGTAACGTGTTTCGAGTGCGGCCAACTAAAAAAAGCTGTGAAAAGTAAATGCGTTTCCCCGGTCTTTTATACCATCTTGTGATGATCTATATAAACTAAAGGTAAGTAAGGGAGTCTAATATTACGGTCTTAGTACTTTTTTCAAAATCTGCAAACAATGACTGTACCCATACTGGTGCGTTATTTAAATGGTTCTACTCACCTTAAATAATAGTAATTTAACATATTTTAAACTAGCTGCAGACCTGCAACGTTGTACGCGAAATACGATTACTCCTGTACTAAAGTTAACTCCCATTATACCTACATTGATTTAACTGTGTATAAGAGACACACATGCAAACATCGCTACATTATGGAATATAATATTATTACAATTAATTCTTAAAATGAACAATGCAAGTGAAATACTTATTGACAATTATGAAAAGTTCTAAAAAAGAGTTCTATTTGAATATTTTTTAAAAATTAAATAGAATCTCTTTATTGAAGACTAGCTGTTGCCCCCGACTTCGTTCGCGTAGTATTGAAGATACAAAGTACTATGAAGTTTAATTATGTTTCATATTTCAACGCTGCCCTCACGTGACTGCCCGTTTCGAAACCCCCTTAATTTATGCTCCTGTAATTCATATAGCCTATATTGATCAGTGATGTAGCATTCAAATAGCGAAAGAATTTCTGAAATCGGTCCAGTAAATTTTGAGACAATTCGTTACAAGCATACAAAAATACAAATCTTTCCTCTTTATAATATTAGCATAAAAAAGTTTGCTTATGAACTTTAAACTAGACGATTACTTCTATATTTAAAAGTGTTAAACATAATTACATAACAAATGGAATGTAATATAATCATTATATGTGGTCCAACCATAAATGAAAATGAAAATCGTTTATTAGCATAGACACTAAAGGGATGCGCTTGCTCATCATTAGACTCTACAATGTCTTCGGAAAGGCGTATGACGAGAAGAATACCACAAGAAACTCGTCAATCATAGCATGTACATAAAATAATTAACAAAAAAAAAAGAATTTTAATTCAGACAAAAAAACAATCACATAATTCACAAGAATTAAAATTACATCAGATCCACGGTGGAACCACACAGGTATCAGCCTACAAAATAATATGAGAAGTAAATCATAAGTCATAAAACTCATTTAATTTGTTGAATCAACCAAATGCAAGGATACATTTTTCCTATCCCACGAGGTAATGCCTTGAAACATCCTCGTACGTCGCGAATGTGCTACTGTCAGCAAGAGATATAGGTAGGAACAATGACGCGCAATGTCCTCAACTAAACCAGTTCGATAGCCGATTTTTTTCTTCGCGAACATCTTCCGAAGTTTCAAGATGTACGAATAAAGGATGCGGTATTTTCTATTATTGTTTTTATTTGTGTTTATATGAAGTTTTAAGTTTAATATTAGAAATTTTATTGAAAAGTTCTTTTTTTAAATATCCTATAATATGGATTACATAACGTTAGGTAGAGTGTGCTTGTATACTAGGCTACAATAAAAACAATTCTTTTGATAAGTACCTATATTTATTAACTTCGAATATGTATTCTCTAATTATATAACTCATTGCTTTTTTAACATATTATTATGAAACAAATTAAATATAAATACTTAACAATAATATATACTAACAATAATATTTACTAAAATGCACGGGATGAATTTATTTTGAGTAATTCATAATTAAAAAATTTTCCTCTATAGTATTTGGTTTGATGTCTATTTAAAACAAATTTAAATTCGAAATTCGAAAAAAGCTCTTTAAAATGGAGTCTATTTAATTTTGTTGTCTCTTTTACACCTCATATAAATGAAAGAGACATATTTAAAATTTCGAGCGTTTATGTTGGATTTTAGTATTTTTATGTCTAAAAATGTGTTACCGAGTCACTAGAAAAAATCAAGACAGATGTGTTTTATGTAAAAAATAGAGTAAATAAAACATCCAACAGTTTGCTTGCTCTTCTTATGTGGATGTCACGAACAATGAGTATGGCCGCACACACTGCGTCACTGCTTAAACCTTTTCGCCTTATTTCAAAAAGCCTTCCTTTTGTTTCACGGGCACACTTCTTTATTTTGTTGCTCGATCTTATTATTTCGCTACCGTTGGCTGCACTGTGCAACTTGATTTGTTTTTGCTTGCATTGTTAAGTTGGTAGCCTCGCAAGGAATGGAGTTATTCAGTTAAGGCTTCTGAGGTATTGTGTATTTGTTGCCGATTTTATTTTTATAGCGAAGGAGGCTGCTTTATGACACTGCACTGTACGGGTATGACCGTGTTGTTTATTGTCTTATTGTTATGTAATACCCATAAGTATGTTATAATTTGTTGTTAACAAAATTATATTTCAAATTAGACTGGATATGTAGGTGTACACAACTATAATATGAAATTCAGTCAGTCTGTGTCAGTCCTACTTGTCTTCCTAAGCCGGTACATTCAAGAGTATTCATTTAAAGAAACATTATGACTAACCTTTTAAAATATACTAAAGAAAATAATATATTTAAACATTTTGTTGCGAACAAACCGAACTGAGATCTCCTTTTTAGGCTACGGAGGGGTGTGAAAGCGGCGTGTTCAGAGCCTAATTAACGGGAACATGCGCCTGCGCGGCCGGTTAATCAGAGCGAACGTGGCGCCCCCTAGAGGACATAATCGCGCGCTATATCAAGGCATTAACAGCGACTTGCTTTTAGAGAGTTGTGTACAGATAATGTAATTTGGATTCCGGAGATATTCGGCCGATGTCGAGTGTACACGAATACATTGGCCGCATTGTATTTATTGCTTTTGATTTCCGGTGTGTTTGAATTAGTTATTTTGTTTGAGTTTAATTAGGTGTTCGTTTCTTCACGTCGTCTTTTATTTTTTTATTAGACTACAAGTCGACTCGCCACATATACAATGCAATACAACGTTTTCACAATAATCATAGTCTATTCTAATTATTTATACAAATACATTATTTTCATATACAAAAACGAATGTGTAAATCTCGCAACTATTTATCAAAAGGTAGCCTAAGTTAGTCACATTTTTATTATAATTGATATCTTGAAAATATTTTTTAAATTTATTGCCAGTGTTGAGCCTACGACTTTGTTTATTAATTAATTTGAGAGTGTATTTTACATATAATATTATATGATTATCGAATAGGGGGGGTAGTTCTAGAAATTACTCCTGACATAAAAAACGTAAAGATGGTCTATTGTTTATATATATATATACATATAGGTACCACGCAAAAGATTTACACAACTTTATTGGTGGTATTGCATAGAGATCAACGTTAAGAGTTATCCATATTTCATTGATAATTCGGACAAATTTAAACACTAACCCCTATGAAATAGGATAGATAATAAAATTTAAATTACTGTGAACTTGTATAGCTAATAATTCCTTCAGCGATAAGAAACTAGTTGTGTCTGCATGTCAGACAGCTTGAGCGATTGATACGCGACAGTTGCAGCTGTTTGATTTAAAAAAAAAGTATTTATAAACGTTATATATGTGACTATAATAAGTTATATGAATATATTCGAAACTAGTATTGTCCTTTTCTGTTCATAAATGAAAAAAGAGGATAGAATATTAAATGACAATCATCTAGATGCCACTAGTATGAACAATAAATTCATATCATTGTCATGTCTGATTTTTTAAATCTATTCATTCATGTGTTAGTCAAGCTTCCGCCACTCTCCTACAGATGGCGTTGTTTAAAATGTATCACAATACTATTTTAAAATAACGTATACCTGAACCAACATATCATTGTTACACACACGCATGTCTAGTAGGATGAATTTTCCACGTAATAAATAAATAAATAATCTTAATAAAAATGATAATAATATACTGTTCGTGTTGTCTTCATATAACCGACCGCATTGCGTATTTTCATTCGTAATTATTACAAAGATGACATCAAAAGGCGCTATAAATTCGTAATCAAACTATCCAGACCAGTATTAAAGACCAAAGTCGGAGTAAAGATGGTAATTAAGAGACCCTCCGAGCAATCAAACTACAGACAATTATGTGATTGGATAACTTCAAATAAATACCTATAAAGGGATTTTGTGATTTGCAAAATTCTGACATACCTATATCGTAATTCTAGAGATAATATTATAATTTATCATAAAACATAAACCCTTTTAATAATTTTATGAGCGTATTTATTCGATTGTTTTCAATTCGATATTTCGAAAGCAATTGTTTTGTTTTGATTAATTTTAATAATTTAATTAATTAGTTACATTATTGTAAATTAGGTTATAATAATTCCTATTATAATTTTATTAATATAAAAAGGCATGAGTTTGAATTTATATATAAAAACTACCAATTTATTTGGTATTACATATTGTTTTAAAATGTACATACTAAGGAATACATTTTCCTATCAGTGCAAATAAAAATGCATACCTAGTTTTGAGGACAGAGAGATTCTGCTATAAACGGAAATTGAACGTCCCGCAAAAGGTCAGCACGCAATTAACAGTCCCTTAAGTAATCAACGAGTCCGGCCCTGTGATTGGACGTCGCCATTTACGTAGTCTTGGATCAGAGACATCAAAGAGATTGTCGACGGAGGCGTGATAGCTTTTGCTGACTCCGCCGAAGGACCAAACTATTTTGCGTTCAGGCCTTTTGTGTTAGTTTTAAAGTAATTTGAAATGTTCAATTTAAATTCTAATCAAAGTTTTGTGATTGCTTTTTTTAGGTTTATGAGGTACTTTTGAGGTGTTATATGAAAATTCTAGTTCTATATAGCGGGGTGATTCTATAGACTACTGAAGTGTGGTAGCCTAGCATATGACCACATTCCGCCTGATCTTAAGCTAAAATGCGGTCCTTTAGCAGAGACCATTGTTACCACAGAAAGATGCATGCAAAAGCCGCCTAAATATTATTACACAAAGTTCTCTCTAACTCAATTGAATAAAAGCTTTATATAAGTTAAAGAGTCATAATGTATTATGTTACAAATTATTTATTACCTATACGAATGTGAAGTTGTTGGGAACTTCTTAGAAATTGATATCTCTTTCGAGCCACCTGACTACCAGTCTGTACCTTCAGTGTTTCTCAAACATTTCATTGTACTGTTTTTATTCTGGGTATTATTGTCAATAATTAATAACAACTACAGTATAATAATGCTTTTTTTCTTCTATATTTAATAAATTATATTTAATTAGAAAAATATATGTATCTTATAAACATACTCTATCAATTAGAAATATAATATATAGGGTATATATTGCATTTTACCCTGTTTATATCTTAATATTTAGATATGCACATACAGTCCTAAAGTTTGAGAAACAATGTACAGATAAGGACGTGGACACACGCGCGCCACCCAATTAAGATCTTCATTAGGCGCCTTCCTCGAAACAACTGACTACTCCTGTGTGTAGTGCACTTTATCGTTGCAAAAAATATAAATAAATAATAGTTTTTTGTTTCACGCTTTTATTCTCGAGATAGGTGGAGTTGGAATTATTATGGAATTATGTATTTACGTCCAACCAATCTTCAGAGATATCATATATTACGTAATCAAATCGAATTTTCAGTACTTCAGCGTTCTTTGTCGAACCTAGTTCAATCAATAATTTAGGTATACTTGATACAAGTCAAATTATACCTGAAATGTGTATAAGAAATATGAAATTTAAGGGAAAAGATTCTTGGTCATTTTTAGATCGTGTATCATTAATTTTGAATTGATTTGAAATTGGTATGCTATTTATTATTATTAGTTATCACATTTATTATTAAATTTTAATGTTTATTAAATTTATGTATGATAGAAATGGCAAACAAGAATAACCTACTTTTATACCAGTCGTTCGTAAAACTTCAGTACAATCATTGACAAAAGTGAAAATATTTAATTTACCAACAAACAAAAAACAAACGTCTTCAAGTTCATACATAACATAATCCCAAATTAGTAGCTTGACGCCATCAATTAGAAAAATACAAGTAAATAAAAAAATAAAAACTTTTCCAGCCGACAGTACCGATACCAGTACGGCGTGGAGTTCCGATTTATCATATTCCTGGGACGAACGCTGAAGCGACAATTGTAATGTAAAAGCGGAATCCGGATTTCAAACTAGTTCAGTTTGAAATATCGTACCCACCCACAGTGTACCTGCAAACCCACACCGTCGCAGAAAACATCACTGGTACCAGATGATAAATTTATAATTGAACTTAAAAGACTTTATGGTATTATGGTTAGGTTAGGTTAGATTATTTTGATTCCTTTGTATGCATAATAACTTGTGTGTAATGTTGAATGAATTACGATTTAAAACACATATAAAACAAACGTTAATTAACAAAGCATTTTACTCTATTTATTTATTTATAAAGCCTACCTACAAAATTACATTAGAACTACATATTATAAAGAGGACTACTATTATATAAACTAAATGAAATTTTTATTTTAGAATAGGACGGCTTGCTCAAGGTGATAAAGGTGATGTAAGGAAGAGGGGAGAAAAAAATTGAATGAAGCTGCAAATGACAGTCTGTGAAACCTGATTATATCTGATAGTTAATGTTATTATAATATTTGTTGTTGAGGTGAGTAGGGGGCGCTGTCGTCGTTCCTGTGTATTGTTGTATTGATAAATACAGTTGTATTTTGACAAGTCCAAGTGTTCCAACAGGAACCTACGGATGACGTTAGAAAATAGAAAACAATTGATGTTCGTAAATAATTTGTAATAACATTATTTTAAAAATCTCATATTCAGATATTGGGTAAAAGAAAACGTCTAGACTACATTCCGGCTTACAAAACTTCAAGGTCACATAATGTATGGGAAAATAAGTAAAGCCCATAAAAACTGCGGAGTTACGATAAAAACTTTTCAGCCTTATTAACGGATTATGTTAAACTTTCAACACTCCCTTCGCTGTGACGTTAACAACTTCGTAGCCAAACATTATAATCTGAGCGAAAAAAATAACCCAGCCGCAGTAAAAATTCCAAACATTAAATTGTACAAAAAACCAACGTAACCGATATGCTTATCAACGAAACTAAATTACCTGTATCAACGCAACCGTTTCAGCCTTTTATGAATGGGCATAGACCTCCTATTGTCCTCGCCGATAAAAAAATAAATAAAAAGAATAAAAAAACTCACGCGAATACCCCATTACAAAATAACTACGCCATGTACCAAGTTATTCGATTTGCCGAACGCAAATAGGAGAAGTAACTGACATAAAATCAATCGGCTGGCACGCGAAGCTTAACACCGAAATAATGTAAATTATTGCTCGTAAAAGTGTCATTTTCGACGTACACGTGACGTCACGCTGATACCACAGGGCCTTACGTACTGTACATCTTCAATCGAAATGCAGCCTCTGCTCAACCCGTTATGAATCAAATTTGCATGCGGTTGCTTGTGTTTGGGAGCGTATCACTTTTCAAATCTGTTGCCACCTCCACTATCCAATCTTTGTTATCTTTTGCTATCATATAAACATGTAATTGGAACAAATGAGAATAAACTAATTAATCTTTTAGTTAACGACAAAGAAGTTTGAAGATCAATAAAATGTGTGACCGTTAAAAACAAACCGCCGAACTTTCTCAACGGACGTCACATCAATTTCAAATTCAGAATTTAAAATAGGACAGAAGCTGTCAGGGCAGTAAACCTCAAACATCGACAACTTGGATCCGTGAATTACAGCCGTGTGCTGCGCGTGGCTACACAGAAGGCACGCACACAGACACACGCCGCCGATCATTTACATACGGGCGCGGGGGCGGACGACCGGCGCGAAAGGGACAGCACCCCAACCCTGGGGACAAGTGAGGCGCTCAGGGAAACTGCAAGTAAGACAGAGACCACTATATTATTATCTGGGGCTAAAAAAACGAAAAGTGGGCGGGGGATTATATTATAGTAGCGAAAGTAATCGATATTCTGTTTTAGTACAGAGGTTGTTAGACCTTTGCACCGTTGCATCGTGCCTAAATACGTAAGGTGCTTCGGGTCAAGTTTCCAGCTTACGCGACTATTTTCTTTTGTCTCTTTAAAGCGTCTCCATATTTCAGCACTTTATGCTAATTTATTTCGCTTTTAACATCTGTTAACATTACGAAAATTGTATACAATTATTTACGAAGACTACTAAGTCTCGAATTATTCAATACACTACAATAATAGAATTAGTATTTTTGTCACGACATAAATGGTATCGCTTCATTTAGCAGTTAACCCCTACAAGGACTATCCCTATTAGTCCTTGAAGGACACGATACAGATCTAAATGATATCGACGGAGGACATTAAATGGGGTATCAAAGATGAGGTATTTAAGGCTAATGACTCGGAAAGCATTTTGCGCATAATTTCACAACTAGATCCCTTTTGGGAGCTATAAAGGCCGAAGATGGACGTTTTCCTGTCCATTCGACGATCTTTTGAAAGTAATTTGTTTTCTTCATATCGAGCTTGTCACGGGTTCTAGCAATCTACGTATATATTGAAAAAATATTGTAGTAAATTAAGAATCAAAACTCAGCAATTAAGATGTGTTTAACAAAAAGGAGCGTAGAAAAATATTGAGAGAGTGATAAAATCCATTTATAGCGTGCTTCGGTACAATGCGGCCCTGCAAACTTTATTTCCATAGCCAGCTTTCATATCTTTTGGCGCGGGACCTTTGTTGGGAAGCAATAAGATGTAAAATATATCGACACACAATATACATGTATTTTGATTGATTTTCGAATAGATACATACATTTATTAGATACATTGTTTAATGTTTTAATTAACGAATCCTTACAATTATTAATTAAGGTTAGAGGCAAGAGGTATAGTTATGTAACTGATGGAATATTAACTATTGTATGTATATATAATACTAAATGAATATTTTAAATCAGAGACATATAAATGTATTAATTAAATTATCGATAAATTTTAAATGTCGATAGAATCACGTAACTATTGTCCTCAGTGCCCACCCCCGGGCTTTCCTTCAATTTTCCTTTTGCCGTAGCCGCGATCTCCACTCGCTTAATTGACGAAGAATTTTGATTGGTCCGGTCCGTCTCGACGCCATATTTCTATGCATCCGTTTCAACTAGGTACGTGAATTTTTTCATCGCTTCATTTAATATTCAGCTCTTATTTTAATGGTTTGGTTCGTTATTGTTCGTCTCCTCGCCTTCAAGTTTTCCGATATTACTTCGAGCGCTAATTGCTGGCTTCTGTCGTTCGAATTTTAAATTTAAATCAGATTTATTCTCCAGTTCCTTATTTCAAGTATCTATATCGTTCGTATTTCCTTGAATATTAATTTCATCTGTCTATGTTATATTTTACACTTTTAGTTGAAAACCATCTACGTATAAATATAGAGAGAACATTTCAATCGATGAGCCCATTTGCAATTACTCGTCACCTGTAGTACAGTTGAATGGAAAATTTTAAGATTAAACAGTATATACGAAGACAGTATTGACAAAATGGTGCGCGCACGAAAGTCGATTCAGTTGTAACTCAGGCCGATAGCTCAACAAATTTTCAAAGTACGGTGCCCATTCAGACGTCATGGGCAGAGCATTGTGGAGCCATCTGTGCATTAAAGAAAACTAACGAACTCCAGTAAGAATAGCCTGAACTTCCAATAAAATTCCTTTTATATAGCCAATTGCATCTATAAGCGATTACTTTACTTGTTTTATGACCTTCGAAATAAAATCCTTAATTGTTCATATTGTTGTTAGCAATCTTCTTTTGTTTTATTGTCGGTGATATTATCAATTCTTACTTTATCCTCATTTATATTCTTTTCGTTTGTATGTATCCGTAATTTCCAATTTATTGTAAATAGTACATCTGAGATGGCCATCTGACAAGACGTTCCCCGCAATTGCTCGCCAACCTTTGCCATCTGATTAATAGTCATTAGGATTCCACTCCACGCAAGCCTCGGCGCCTCTCTGCCCAGTCTTAACCGACACTCTTCCTACTATTTCACTTACAGACATTAACGGGCTATATTGAAATTTAGGAGTGATTTTATTGGCTGCTTTTATGTTAATTGGATTTTGGTTATGTCTCGGGGGAATTCGAGGTGCGCGCTCTTGCGATTGTCAGTTGTTTTATTTATTATTATTATTTCTAGATTCCACTTTTAAACGTAATTATTATTTTGACTGTATCTTTTGTTTATTTATGTCTTCTTTGTTAAAATAGAATACTATTAATGTATTTGAAAAAGAAGATAAATATTTCACTATAAAGATTGGCGTATTGAAAATATCTGCATAACTACGTGAGAGTCTGAAAGTTCATTACTCCTCGCCCCTCTCGAGAGTGGGGGGTGGTCTATTCACCACCCTTAACATCCCTCTGTCTATTGCAGTGCCTTGTACAAGATTCAAACGTAAACACACTTTAATTTGAAAATCTTGTTAGAGACATACTACGCTAATGAATACAAAAGATTGTTCATTAAGTTTTGTAATAAAAATTTGTCCTTTGAACTGTAATATTAGACTGATTTGTCATTATTAAATTTGAATAAAGAAAAAGTATTAATAAATATTCACAATATGCAAATGTTAAATATAAATAAACCTTCCAAGTCCTTGACACGGATGACGGCGCCTACTTCAAGACTTCATTATACTCACTAAAACAATACCCCTCTTAAAACTGCACAACACCCACACGCACACAAACAAGGAGAGAAAATTCAAACGCATGTTTACAAACAACTAATTAGAGATATAACAGAACATTGACGTACACAACGACATCCTAATATGATCTTATTTCTCAAACGTATAAAAGCTAAAGTTGCGGATGTGTTGAATGAAGTGTATGTATGTGTGAGTGTGCTCAACAATGGTTGTGTTCGTGTGGGTATGAAGACAGAGGTATCTGGTCGTAGAGTCGACGGCTCATGTAAAATGCATAAGGTACGCTTTCATGCCGAACTACGGTAAGGACGCGACGTGTTGTCTCGCCGTTTGTCTCCAAACGCACCGTGGATAGCGAAAGCTAGGTTACAAGTAAACGATCATCTTGTAATCGACAAATAATTAATAAAAAAGTAGATTAATTAAGGAAGGAAACTCATTTATTAATACGGCTGCGAATTGAGCTTAAACGACCTTTGAGGAGTTGTGCTTAAACCAGGTCAAGATTTATACATAAATTAATATTGCTTTATATAAGTATACGTATAAGTATATAGGTCTAGGATTTGTTCTTTTTCTATTAAGTCCTTAAGAAACTATTGAAAATTTATAATATTAGTAATCCCTACTAATATTATAAATGTGAATGTGAGTTTGTTTATTACGTTTTCACTTACACCTACTTAACCGATCATTATGAAACTTTGTACACATATTTTTGGAGGTACTAGAAGTAACATACTTTTTATTTAAAAAAAAATTCTCTATAGTTTCCAATTGACTATAGTTTCAGCTGTTTGGAATTTTTCTATATTTATTTTTATTTCTGTCTGTCATTTTTATATATTTTTATCATAGTTATTGAAATGATCAGAGATACTTATTTAATGTCTTAAATGCGAGCAAAGCCGGCGGGTAAAAGCTAGTAAAAATTATATTTAAAAAATCAATAAAACTAAAAACTAAACTGACTTCGTTAAACACCAGCCCACCTTCGTAGGTAAGTAGTTAGTGGAAATAAATTGTGAACGTGACCTTACTTCTGGGACAGTGCTGAAGCGTGGACGGCATCATGATGACGAAGGTCATTGCCTTTACTATTCACTCCAAATTTCGCCTTTGTTGCCAAGGGATCCATGTCTGGACTATTTTAAAACGTCTTTACAGTCATTTATCTTTTGTAACTACAATTGTTTAACATAATATTAAATTGTATTTATTTGATATGTTTAATAATAAACATACATAATTAGCAAGCGCACGCCTTTAGTGCCTATGCTAATAAACGATTTTCATTCCATTTCATATATTATAATTATTATAATATAATATAGATGATTAAATATTATTTATTATTAGTATATGGTATATATTAGTGTGGGACCATCGAAAACTATAGTATGTAATATTATTCTTAAGTAAACAAATAAATAAATAAAAAAATATGATTTAACAAATATAAAATTCTATAGTTCTATAACGCATTAACATAACTAATATTAGAAATATTAGTAAATTTAAATATGAGTTAAAAAACATATAATGGGTTTGAGTGCCTTGTGATGGTGTTGTCAATATTCTACGTACGATATGTTTATTTATAGTTACTGTTATCTCAATTAAGTGAATTTTTTAAAATTCTTTTTAAGTAAATAAATGTCTTAAGCCTTAAAATACTAAATTCGGTATATATCAAATAATAATTTAATATAAACACGATGTATATTTTTAATCATATAACACCAGAAAATAATATATAATTTGTTGTTTTTTTTTTCAGAATACATCCTATCCATCCTGAAAGTCAACGTAACGAAAGCGACGCGTTAAGATACAACGGGACCTATTACAACGATTAAGAACAAAAATAATTGGACCAATCCTGTTGGAATAACAATTTTATATCTAATCTAATGTCTTCTCTATACTATTGTAAAGAGTAAC
This sequence comes from Tineola bisselliella, assembly GCA_028551675.1. Taxonomy (NCBI): domain Eukaryota; kingdom Metazoa; phylum Arthropoda; class Insecta; order Lepidoptera; family Tineidae; genus Tineola; species Tineola bisselliella. The sequence goes on from JAPWLS010000429.1 coordinate 27,546, forward strand.
ATTGAATATATATTATATTTTTTACGAGTATTTACCAGTATTTTTTTCCGAAGCTGATAGTTATATATATATATGTATATAACTAGCTGGCCCGGCGAACTTTGTTCCGCCTTAGAAGCAATAAATAAACAGATTTTGGATTTAATTAAGTTCAATTTTTATTAGGAAAAACAAATAAAAAAATCAAGTATTTTAATGATTCTTTATTATTCATGTATTTTGTTGCATAGGTTGCACTCTTTAGTTAACCACCTTGGTATATACGACATTTTTTGTTTTATTATCAAGCGCAAGAACAAACAACGCAGATGGTCTTCCGACCCATGAACATGCCACATATATGATGATTTGACTTGATGACTTGGCATTGTCAACCGAGCCGTTTCCGGGCTGCCTCGCCTTGCTCTTGTGATTGTAAAGCACGAAGTCAAGCCATATTAACGCGGCGTTCTTCACGGGCGATTCCTTGTTCTTCCTCAGTCCTTTCATTCACAATGTTTCGTATCCTTCTTGCATTACTGCTTTGTCAGGAAAGATTCGATCGTCTCGGTCGCGTCATTGTTAATGATGATCATTGACATCACCCCTACCTCGTTTTGATCCACAACTATAATAGGAATCATTCTTCGGCTTCTTGTTGTTACTCACAGTATCGTTTTTCGTTTCCAAACTGTTATCGTTACGAATCATCGTTGTTCTCATCGTTTCCCTTCGCCTAAGTTGATCAGAAGTTGTTTCCGTTTGATTACTCCATTGTTCATTTCAACTTGATAGGAGTAAGACCCGGTGCGTTTTGATGTAATCCCTGGTTCAGAGCCTTTCCCTTTAGATTTGTTAACCCAGACCATGTCTCCAATCGAATATTCTGGCGGAATAGTTTCTTTAACTGATGGCCTGAGTTCCTGGAATAACCCAGCTCTTTCAAGATCTTCCTTAACGCTTGGCTTAAGAAGATCAAACGTAGTGCGCATTTATCTTCCAAACAACATTTCACTTAGTTGGTATCATTACCTTAGTTGGCGAATCTTTTTTATTCACTGGATACGTTTGGTTGCTTTCATTGTCGCTAGATTCGCTAGACGTGTTGTGTCGTGCTAGGCGTCTCGTTCGAAACTATTTATGCATTGCTTTGCCGCTACTAATGCACACTTTTGAGAAGTGGTTGTTCTTCCCGTATAACCTACAGCGTTTGCCTCTGGCTGGACATTCCTCTAAATTATCGTGATAGTCTCCAAGGGTGTACCCAAATTCGCAATAACCAGCAAGGCTACGTAGTTGTGAAGAAAACTGGTAGATTGTTTCACCTTCTTCCCGATGTCTTGTTCCAAAACACACTTTCCGAGAGTACGTACGTTTTCTTGCCATAATAATTGTTCAATACAATAATCCCAGTCTTCATTGTAGGGGTTGAAAACATCGAACTTAAACTTGCCGATCGACATCGTTATTTGCATTATTAATAAAATATAAATGCAGTTTTAACATGAAAAGCTGTTTATTTTCAACCACAATGACATAAGTGACAATTGTATTTTAATTATGTAACAATTTTTATTCCTTTTGACGTATTATGTCACGCCACGGGATAAAAAGTATCCTACCTCCGTTTCCTGGTTCTAAGCTACCTCCTCACCAATTTTCAGCCAAATCGGTTCAGCCGTTCTTGAGTTATAAATAGTGCCACTAACACGATTTTCCTTCATATCCAACAGGATAAAAAGTATCCTAAAGCCTTCTTCCGGCCCTAAGCTACCTCCCCACCAATTTTCAGTCAAATCGGTTCGGCCGTTCTCGAGTTATAATTAGTGTAACTAACACAACTTCCTTTTATATATATAGATATATATATATATATATATTTAATTGCTTGTATGTATAGATATATTTAATATGTTATTATTGTCGTAAAAAGTTGAGGTCAGAAATCCATGTAAAGAAACCACTAAAGTTCCATTGCCCCTTAAATTTCGACTTAAAAGGAAATTTTACAGATATTATCTTATAGTTCTAATAAAATCGTTCAGCACGTAACTCGGCTGCGAAATTGTGGACAACGATGTTTATTTAGGTTTACTTGTGTGATCTAAATTTCACTACAGACTATAAAGTATATTGTTTAGGTGTTTTTGTTTCTATTATTTTAAAACTGCCTAAAAAAATTTCAAATATAGTAGGTATTTAATTTATATGGTCAATAATCAAGTTTTAAATTACATTAGATTGTTAACGTCTGTCTTGTTTTGCTGCGAACTTCTTCTTACTTCTTCTATATACCATTATATAGGAAAAACAATGCAAAGGAAACATTATTTGTAAAATATATGTACAGCCTATTTACCCCAATGTGTACGCACACTAATGTTTGGGCGGTGGACGAGACATCTGGTTTGTGGAGACGCAGCTAGAATAACAATATGTGACTCCGACAAACCGGACGACTTTCCACGACGTGTGATATTCACTGGTATTAAAATGTCAATTCTAAAGTTGCTTATATATGTATATATATAGTTAGCTTTACTTACTATATAGCAGCCATTCTCAAAGTGTGTTCCGCGGAACCCTAGGGCTAAAATACTGCAAAAAATACCTACCAAAGAGAGATTATAAGGTTACATCTAAATATTCCAACTAAATATTACGTAATATTACATTGCAATATGATTATTCATAAATACATATAAATCAGTTTTTTATAATTATATTAAGGCTTTTTCCTTCGCCAAAAAAGTTTGAGAACCGCTGCTATATAGTAGCATATATAAAGAGTATTTTATATACTAAATCGTTGTTACTTATAGAAGGCTCACACATCATTTTTAAAAAAATTTGGAGAAAGTTTCAGCGTCAGTTAAAATGTAAAACGTATGCCCATGGCAATCAGCAGTGATGTCTCAGGGTCGTTCCAGAACAGTCTAGCAGACATTGGAATGCAACAGACGGGGCCAACGAAATCGGTAAAACTTAGGGCGACGACACCGCGCCGAGCGCTCCCGAACTGCGCCCGGTGGAAATATATTCAAATATATGCGCGATTAATTCAAGCTGCATAGCCTCCGGGACGGTGTTAGTAGTGGCAGTCGGTCTCACTTTCTACGTTGGATCGATCGCGAGGCCGTGACCTTCGCAACGCCTCTTATTTAACAGAGATCGATTTTTCTAAAAGAAGAACTCTTTTTTTAAAGGTCTTCGAGTCTTCCGTCTTAAGGAACGCCCTCGGTTGTCGTAAGAAGAAGCTACTACGGCTTCACCTAACTATATCAGGCGATATTAGAATGGACAGTCTGTATAAATTTTCATTAGCATAAAACTCCGACAGTAACTACTTCTTTTAGCCTCTATAAACATAGCTAACGGTTTAATTGCTCATTTGCTAATTTAATTTTTAACGAATTGTATTATTTTCATATTTGTAAAGTTTAAAATAGTATCTCAACAAAACTATATTTAAGAGCTATTATTTAAATTAGTTTATTTAAAAATTAGGATTATAATTTTAATAATAATGTTATTTGTAGTATTTCTAACACAAAGAAGGAATACATAAACATTTTTGCATACTTCGTGCTTTTGAAGGCTATATTACACCGCAAATTTGTAAACTCGCCCTTTTAAATTCCTTTTCAGGTCTCTTAGGAGTACGCACAAGAGAAGACATTATATTGTCTAAAAATACCTAAAATAACTTCGAGTACTGGGCGTAAAAGCAGTGTGTATGTGTGTATGCAGAACGCTGTGTTCATACTTGTATGTTTGTATTGAAGTGTGAGTTTGCACACTTACGCGAATACAGTCGTTTGGTATTAATTTATGCTCTACTTTATTTCATAGTATGACTAGTATGTAAAAAACGTATTAGGTTGAAATAAAAGTGAATAATTTCTTCATATAAAAATTACAAAACTGAAGCATTTACCTACCCCGAAGTATCAGAATGTAAGTTTATACATGTGACTAAGATATTTTAGTGAACAATAATCAAATTACTATAACAAACAACTCTTCATCTTAAAAATAACTAAAGAAATGTTTACATTAAAATAGAGTATATTTTTAGATAGTAAATCTGTATTGTTCGCACACTTAGAAATTAGTACGTGCCGTCGCCGTGGCAACGCGACGCATGCGCGGCAACGCCTACCACCCCGAACCACCACCGCCGCCCGACTAGACTTCACTACTCGACAGTCTTTTTGTTGTTGTTTTTGTTTGTGACTGTACTTTACTATTTTTAAGAACTGTCTATGGCTATTGTCTTTGATTGTTTTAAATATCGAACTGTTTGACTAGCTGAGATGTTAAAATTGATTCTAAATTTAAAATTGGTATTATATATTTTTTAATTTATGTCAAAACAATTGTTTTGTGTATTATTATATTCATACGAAATGTAAAATTAAATGCATGGAAAAAAAGCAACCAATATTTTCATAACATGGAGCGTTCTAATAAGAAACTAATTAAAACTATTCAAATAAGTTTAAAACTTATTTATTTTAATAGAAAATATAGACAAAAATTAATTTAAAATCATTCTAATTACATCAAGCCAGAACATGAACTATAATTAAAACTCAAACTTTCTTTCATTGTACAAACTAGCATTAAAACAAACATATCAATATCTATACCTATTTAGCATGCGGCGTCTCGGAGTCGCATAGCAACATGCTAGACAAGGACGGCGACAGAGGAGGATGTCACGTGGCCCACGATATACACACACCCACACAAGCACAAAAACGTCTCCTTCAATTACTCACACATAGGCAACCCGCACGTACACCAGCATCTAGTTTATATAAAATGTCCGGAAAATGCACGCACACTACTCCAACTTGGCTTGTGTGCGTGATGCGGGAAATGAAATGTATCTGTGAAGCCGACGAACGCAAGTTGATAACGATTGTAATGTAAGAGATATGATTCAGTGCTGTACATAACTCATACGTGGATGTGGGTATATATATTTATATATATAGATACTAGCTTTTACTCGCGGCTTGGCTTGCATTTAAGTCATTAAATAAGTATCAGAGATCATTTCAATAGAAATGAATCAACATGATTCCAAACAGCTGAAACTATAGTAAAATATATAATATATTTTTTCAATAAAAAGTATCCTATGTTACTTCTAGTACCTCCAAAAATATGTGTACAAGGTTTCATGATGATCGGTTAAGCAGTTGTTGCGTGAAAACGTAACAAACAAACTCACATTCACATTTATAATATTAGTAGGGATATATAAACAAATGATGAAATATTCTTAAAATATTGGCTAAATATCTTTTCTTTAGACACTAATATTATACCGGCACGTAAACCAGATAAAACCAGATTACCGGAAATTCAGATATTTTAAAACAAATGCGTTGGATTAAATTTTAAAATAAGATATATAAATTGAATTTGGAACGTATCTATGTTTGGCTGTGGTAGGCCGACTTGTGATGGTTGGTCCAGTATCCCGTTCCTAGGTAGTACCACCACTTTGAAACGTAACCGTGAAATGACCCAGTCTCACTTTGGGATCAGTTTAAAAGTAGGCAAGTATACGTCTCCTAAAAAAGGCTATCCAAGTTAAAAGTATATTTGAAAATTACTTTTTTGTATATGTTTTAGGAGTCTTGAAGTTGGTCAATTGCAATTGACAATCGCGATTGATCGTATCCGAGCTTAGCTTTTTTAAGGATTAATAAATATAATTATATTAAGACACTCTATGCCTATATAATGTTAGTAATAAACACAAACGGCTGCAAAGAGGAGCCCGCAGACAAGAGACCATCGAAAACGTGAAACAAAGTTTTATTAAAACGTCTACGCGTCTTGTTTACGGAGACAACGTAATGTTGAGGTTGATCGAATTTACTTGTGATGTAAACAAACACGCTTTGGAAGTACTAACATTTTTAATTTTCAAATTTGTCGTGTTCTTTTACATTTATTCTATTCAATTACGGTTTTTTTTTCAGGCAAATGTAGGGATAGAGTTTTAATGTATCTTAATTTAGTTTTATGTTTTTAAATCTAAAAGTCTTGTAATACCTTAAAATTGAAAAAAAAAAAATTAATAAGTTTTCATTAAATTTATAATTTATAATAATATTTTAAAAACTCTTTTATTAAAATTACTTAACAATATTTAAATAATTAACTATATTTTTATATATTTATAGCTATAACATTATCTAAAATGTAATTTCTAGTCACTAATAAAACAGCACAGCTGATCGTTGCGAAGACCATTGTTGGTTATGAAGTCAACTAGCGCCATCTATTATCGAGTAGCGAAACTACATCGTTCATGAATATTCATCGTGGTTCTGAGTTTGTGCAAATCTCACTGAACGTCGCGTGCTATATTCACGCCTTCAGTTTTCAGTTTTAAATGAATTTTTTTGCGAAATAAAGGTTTATATTAATAAATAAATATAGGTTTATATTTACATAGGCTTTGAAATTGTTATTTTTCTTCGGATGTATTGAACCTTGTTAGCGGTTTTCAGTATCTAAAGCCAAAAACAACTGACTATATTAAAAGTGTAACTATGTAAACGACAAAGAATCTTTTTAAGTCCCTTACTTCTTTGCCAAACTTATTGTTCTTACTTTGCTAAAGCTCTGAAACTTTACCTTTCTTCTTCAAACGAGAAAAATCTTTTAAAATTTATTCAGTAATGGTTTTTAAAATGTCTTTTTTTTTATAAAAAGTTTACGTATTTTTTTGAAATGTATGTAATAAGAAACTTACCCGTTTCTATGTTTTTGAAAAATCATGAATGTATCATAACCGTGTCTATATCGTAAAATAATTAAGGACCGAAAATAACCCTTTACATCATACATCACTACAAATTAGCGTTTCCAATCCCGCAGCCTGTATGCAATCTCGGTTTTTACGGGGCTAGGAATTTTCAATCCCGCGGTATCCCGCATATAATAGAAAATATTAATATATAGAAGACAAATTAAACAACAACTGAATTAATCAATATAACTCCCTATTTATTTTTACTATTCGCATGAGATCAATCAATCGAATTACACTGTCTATTTATCACAGAACTCAGAAACAATACCGAAAAAACAAATACTATCAACTACAAAATATAATATATATTAAATTTAGAAAAAAACTGAATGTTGACAGAAGTTTTTATGACGTTAATTACGACGCTAGAGGTCGTGTGCATGCTTCTTTCCAATTCCGCAATCCCGCAAATAACGCACTTCTCAGATCTCGGTATTGCGGGATTGGAAGTCCTACTAGAAATGTATTACTTATATGTATAAAAACTTAAAAAGTAAATATATATAGCATATGTGTATGTATCTTACTACATTGTAGGTAGTTACAATAAAGTAATGGTACATTGTGGTCAGTGACCGCGACACAAGCGGTATGTTATTTTTGTTCATTTCACGGTTGGTCCTACACACAAATCGTTCTGCGACAGGAACAATGCAGGCGAATGAGGACGTACCACTAATACCCCACACTGTTCATTATATGTATCTATCTATTTGTTTATATTACGTTCACATTCCAGCAATTGTCAGCAGCTATTAATCAAACAATACGTACAAATATTATTTTTATCCAGCGCTTTATAGCTTTTTAAATTCTTTAAGCCAGTTCCAAATAGGCTAAAAAAATATCTAAGCGAATGGAACTAACATATTATATACATCTTTAATAATATTTATTTATAAAGATGTTATTTTAATAAGAAAATAACATTAATTAAACTACAGGGTGAGGCACGGGAATCTCCCACATTTCAAATGAGACATAAAAAATACCTATTTGTCAGAAAGTTTATGAACATTCATATTTTGTGTAGCACCTGTAGCCTTAAACTTACACACTAGCAGACAACACTGTGATTTTTATAAATGTGGGAGGTTCCCATGCCCCACTCTGACAACAAAACAATCTAATTACTACTATAAACTAAATATCAATAATATACAAAAACAATTGAAAGCGTATAAAACAAATTCATTAATTAAACGTGCGCTTGATTTGAACGATGAAAATCCCTCGGATGAAACACCAGGGTATTATGAATGGCGTGGGATAGTTGACAGGTGTGCTGGTAATCGCATGAAGCCTCACAATTCATACCAAAGCACATAGAATGAATATTATATTTGTGTTTATTGCAGATGCGACAGTACGCACGTTCATAATTGCGCACATTTATTTAAAAAAAGAGTGACGAAAACATATACTTTACAATAATGTACAATAATGTAATCATTTTAAATCTTGTAATTATTTTAAAACATGTACCTAATATGAAGCAATGTGTATACTTTTAAATCACAGTTTAATTCTATTAAATATAGTCTAAATGTTTCGTTCACCAATATATCACAATAATATATAAATATTTCAGAAGAAATCAACTATTATATAAATATAATTAAATACTCTAAGTTGTTAAACTTCTTACATACTATCTTATTAACTCTATTGTCCTTTTTCCTAAACTCTAAGTGACTTCATTTGGCAACGGAACAAGACACAATACGTGTAATTACAATATTTTTCAGTATATTTTATAAGCAATTACAAGTAACACAGTAAATTCATTGGATATACTCTATATAAAACTTTTAAATGCATAAAAGTAAAGAATGTAGCCAAAGCTAAAGTGTTCTATACAGAAAAGAAACAAGCCTAGATAGATATATCAGAAATGCATTAGTCAAAATGTTTGTAATCTGTAAGAATAAAAAATTATAAATAATATATTTGTGTTTTGACATTGATAATATATATACATATATTGACTACTGACTAGTACTTTCCCTGAAACCTTTTCAAATGTTTAATTCACGAATAAAACATTGTCCATTCTATATTTAATTAGTCTATACCACGTGCACATAACCTGGGCATTGTTCCTGCTGTCTGGATTCAGTATTTATTCAGTAGCAAGCATTGAAATAATAAACGCCACGATAACTGTTCTCGACAAATATTATTAGCGTCATATGATATTATTCAAAATCAAAATTTATTGAAGCTCCCATTATGGTTCTTTTTTAAACGTGATTTACCTCTGTAAAGGTCACCAAAGTATGTGATTCTTATAGTTTATATTAATTCATTTTTTAATCAATTATAATCGATTTATAAAGCATACTGCAAAAAACCTTTCATGAATACATTTGATACCTATTTATTAATATAATGTATGTATATGTCCAGAGTAACAAGTTAACCCTCTAAACCTCATTTCCGGTGTAGCATTAGGGTGTTTCCTGATTGGTTGGAGTTAGTTGACCGTAAAACCTATCTTTGGGGACACGAATTATATTTATGGATATTAATGAAATATTATGTGTGTTAATATACAGTAACGATTTTTCCTCATATTTAAAAAAAGAACGCAAGACACTCAGACAGGTTATCCTATTTTTTTTTAAAATAAATATATATTTAAAAAAAAATTCTCCATTATATTTTTCCCAATGTTTATTGCATAGGGTATCTTACTCAGGAGGTTAAGCCAATCAATTTATTTGTAATATTATTAGGCTATCATTAATATGTAGTTTTTAACAAAACTTATATTGGTTTATATTTTTTATTTTTATAACAATATATATATATTATTTCAAAATACAAATAATTCCCGATGAACAAAATAATTTAAACTTTTCAATGGTTTACAAGATACTCAATACAACAACGAAGAATCTACACAAACAAACTAGGCACAATAACATCTTTGAATCGCTCTGATGTAAAATTACAATTTTGTAGATAATCTTTGACTATATCTCACAAAGGTTAACTAATAGAAAATTCTTAAAAGCATTAAGTTTGTTTCTTGTAGTTTAATTTTTAAAACAAAATATATTGTTTTGAATGGTGACTAAAATACATTGGACATGATTGTAAACATTTAAAACAGGTAGAGTATAATTAATAGGTACTACTATATGAATCATATACGAGTATAAATCATATAAAAATAAGAATAAGAATTATATAAATTAATTAACAGCTCCTATAACATAAAATTGCAATATAAAATTGCAACGAAACACGCCATTTTGTGCGTAAATCACGGACGCACTTTGGCGGTTAATTTTTTTTTCATAAAGTAAAACAATAACTATTACGATTGTGTGTTATAAATTATTCATTATTGTGCGTGCTGAAAAACGTCAGTTTTTGTGCGTATGCGCATCAAAGTTTGCATAGTGAAGAAAATTATCGATATCGATTAAATATACATTTTTATATTGGTCCTACACTTTATATGTTTGTATAGAAATAATCCACTCTTCCATTAATAAATAGTTGAACAAATATGTTTAGAGAAACTTATGTGTAATAATATTGCTGATTAAAATTGATTAAAAATATAATTATCACAATGCATTGTGGCAATCAAAAGATCAGAAGAATAACGAGAAAGATGACACTGACAGAATAAACGTTAAAACCTCAAATCTTCTTAAATGAGTATTTTCGGCCTGTGGGATCGACCGCCAGATATGTAACTTTGTCAGCTGATAGTAACCTCCAGTCAGAATAAATTAGAATGATAAATTACTTTTATATTTATATATCTTACTTACCATAGTCACGGATACTGTTTCTGGAACAAATTACTTTTAGCGTTAAGATTATCAATTCCTCTAAGTTTTTGTTTTGTGTGTATTCAATTTTAAATATAATTTTAACTTGACAAAGCTTTTTATTCTATGAATGAAGCTGCAAGTCTGTGAAAACTGATTGTATCTAGTAATTAATATTTGTTGTTGGAGTGAGTAGAGGGCGCCGTCGTCGTTGTTATATTGATAAATACAGTTGTATTTTGACAAGTACTAGTGTTCCAATAGGAATCTATGGATGACGTTAGAAAATAGAAATATGTACATATCTTACACCATTTTTTTATGTGAAATTTATCTTATTTTTATTGTTTATTCTTTTATAATAGATATTAACGTATTACCAAATGCATTTTTTTTGTGAAATACAAATTTAATTATATTCTTACTAATAATTAAAAACGTAAAAATCTTAAGAATAAGTAATGCCTCTTAAAACAAATGACATTGTTATTATTATTATTAAAATTGTTATAAATACAATTTATAATTCCTTTTAAATTCTAATAGTTCCACGCTCTTCCCTTTAGCAAACCATTAAAAAAAAAACAATAATAAATGCTATCGATATATCTTTAATATTATTGTAACAAGGACAGATATCAACTACGTAGATACGCAACTTCTCATCCGACGTAAACGCGTAACGGATAATAAAACTACAACTAACGCAATTTACGCGTGAATGATTAATATAATTATTAGGGGAAATCTAGTTCCTTTTATTGCCTATTTAGGGGTAGACAGGTTGTTATGTAATTGTTACTAACTTTTATCGTATTTTAGAAACTCAGACGGGGCATAATAAGGAGGATTAAAATAGATTGAATGTTTATCACAATGCATTGTTGTTTGTTTGTTCAGATATCTATTAATCTGATTTTTTTTCTCCCCTCTTCCTTACATCTAATTGGTTCTTGTTTTTTTTTTTTATTTTTATGTATTTTTGTAATTTTATCAGAAGTGTAGTATCTATCCCTTTATCACCTTGAGCATTTAGTTTCATTTAGTTTATATAATAGTAGTCCTTTTTATAATATGTAGTTTTAATGTAATTTTGTAGGTAGGCTTTATAAATACTTTCCTGAAGCCTATCAGTCAGCTGAAGAGTCAGTTGGAAAACGAACACCGCAAGGCGATACACGCCGCCACCCTCGAAGAAGTTAAAACCTCGTAATCTGTCGTGTGGGAAGGATTTGAAGATAGTGTAAACCAGCGCAATATACAGTCCACTTCAAAATCCGAGGAGATCAGCGAGCTACATCACCATCAGGTTTGACTGATTTTCCTCACACCTCCTTACCGCATAAACCGCCGCAACACATCCTTAATAAGAAAAAGAAAAGAAAGACAAGGAAGTTGACAGTGACAGAGACTATAGTTTCAGCTGTTTGAAATCATATTGATTCATTTCTATTGAAATGATCTCTGATACTTATTTAATGAGTTGAAGCCGCGGGTAAAAGCTAGTTTTATTATAAGTTTAAAATAAATTGCTTATTACATTAATTGAAATCTAATTTATGAATACGTAAAAGAATTAATTGAATTGAATAAGTTACAAAAAAAGTGCGTGAGTAAATCCAACATAAGATAATTGATAATTGTCTGAAAAGTGGGTTGAGGCTGCCTTCAGTTAGACAATTATTGAACTGACATGCTTTTTTACATTATTACAACACATAGATACATACTTGATAACCTAATGACATCTAAAAGCAGTGGCGGCCTTAGGGGGTGGCGAACGGGGCAATCGCCCGGGGCCTCGCTCTTGCAGGGACCTCGCGCAACAACCCAAGCAAATTTAAATAAATATAGGTATATAGAATATATACAATGTAGAATATACAATGATATTGATGGACATGAATTGTACGAAGAACTGAATATGTGTAATACATAAACCAAACAACCAGATCTACTTTCGTACACGTACTTTTCACGAAGGACAAAAGACCTCGCAAAGGCTAAGGCCGCCACTGTCTAAACGTAGTAATTCGCATTTGCTATCAAATTTAATACGAAAATAAAATCGAATACGGATTCGGTCTGCCCCTGATGACAGTCCCAATGTTTCTAGAGGTAGTTTTGTGAATTCGTTACTCGAGAAATTTGTTAAATCGACGAAATCGTTATATTGAGGGTCGTTACATTAATGTTCTGTATATATATTCAGTCATGAATATAAAAAAAAATTGCTGCAAATCTTTCGAAATTTCAAACTAAATTAATCAAAACATTTAATTGCAAACTCAAATAGTTGATTTATTGATCCATTTTACTCACAAAAGAAACCTCTTTTCATATCACCTGTCAATTTGTCATTTACCCGCCATAAAATAGTGTTGCAGTCGGCTAACCGTATCAGGGCAACAGTTAGCGGGTCTGCTTCGGTGGTTCCACGCACTGACCCCGTCATACACGTCACGCCGCGTATATTTATGGTAATGTCATGCAAATACATGTATCTTGGATGCGATCGCAAGGGGACCTTACTTCCTTCCGCAGCTAATTATACCAACCTGCCTCGACTGTTGGGACTATTGGTAGATTGCACTTTTTCTGTTACATTTAAATTTTATGTCATCCTGTTAATGTGAAATACTATATAACTAATTTAAGAGACTTAATTTTGATTATTTTAATCCGATATTTCGATAACTTTGCAGCTACAGTTGTTGAGGCTAGTTCATCGCATAAAGTATTTTAAATGAGTTGTTATATATATTGTGACATATTATTTATTGTGCATAACAATTCTCCATCCATAATAATAATTTTTAATAAACACGTATTTAATGTAAATATGAAAATTGTAACAATTTCTAGCAGTAATTAAGCTTGTCAACGAAAATACTCAAAAAAATACTTTGAATTTGTAAAGAAATAAACCACAAGACGGAAACCGATAAGCGAAACAGTTTCACGGCCTAATAATAAAAAAACTACAGTCACTCATTATTACGGCGACAATAAAAGTCTTTTTCAATTAGTACATTTTTCGATTAGAAACGCACAGCCTAAAAACGTACAACATAAACCACTTGACAAAAATACGGCATGTGAACATAATTGTATGATATTTTTCTAGCATGTGACATCAACGAAAAGGTTGTTTTTCATAATAATAATAGGTCAGCCGCGTAATTAAATTCAGTAACGACATGCTTGTATGAAAATATTCGTGGTCCCATTACCGTTATTTGGTTAGTGGCCGCGTTATAATGAGTTATAGTAATAAAGCACTTTTTGTATTAATTTTCTAGAAATATGCGGTAACAATGTCACGAAAATTGCTTACTGTATATTTCTGAATTGTTTACTTTGCAGACGGAAGACAAAAGAAGAACAAAAAAATGCTGCATTACTGTAATCTTTCATTTTACAAGTTATCTGGTCGCTTGAGGATTATCACACAAACTATATACATGCATACATAGTGAACTAAAATTTTATGTCGTTTAAAATATTCATAGTAATATTACCAATGTACTTTTTTTGGTATATTTAATTATCTGTTAAACCTTTAAAATAATAAATTTTTAAAGGGAATATCTGACTAATTTTAATGTTAACTACAAATTGCTACGATATTAGATTTAAAAAAAACAATAATAAAAATTGACGATCGTCACAATAAGAATAAAGTTAACATTTTCATCTCAGAGTTTTGCAGTCGAAATACCTCAACAGCGAGTAATTTATTATAGGTTTTCAATTGATCATGGTGGGTGGTGTTTCTCGACTCGAGTATATTATTTATTAATTTATTAACAAGCTCCATACTGTGTTTACATAAATCTTTGATGTCACTTTGAAGGTACAAAGTTTTAAATATATGGAACAGGTCTGACCTCGTTTTTAGCACGCGAACAAACAGATACATACATAAACTTACGCTATTATGCAAGGATTTCAGATTCGAACGGCTTATTGTATACACTTCAGGCGAGTCATAGTTCGGGATTTACACTCCGAATGAAGCTGCAAATATCTGTGAAAACTTATTATATCTAGTAGTTCATATTATTATAATACTAGCTTTTACCCGCGGCTTTTTTAAATTTAAGTCTTAAGCCATTAAATAAGTATGAGAGATCATTTCAATAGAAATGAATCAATATGATAACTATATTTTCTTGCTTGGCTGGGATTACCAATTTTTTAAAATTACTACATACAATGAAATTTACTAACCTCAAAGATACAAATAGTTTTACACTGCATGTATAAAAATGACAGACGGAAATAAAAATAAATATAGAAAAATTCCAAACAGCTGAAACTATAGTCAATTGGAAACTATAGTAAAATATATATATTTTTTAAATAAAAAGTATTTTATATTACTTCTAGTACCTCGAAAAATATGTATACAAAGTTTCATTATGATCGGTCAAAACGTAACAAACAAACAAACTCACATTCACGTTTATAATAATATTAGGAATTTACTGTTGAAGTGAACAAGGCGCTATTACAGTTGCTGCGTATTTGTATTATTAAATAAAATTGTATTTTGACAAGTCCAAGTGTTCCAATTAGAACCTGCAGATGATGTGAGAGAATATAATAGAATTAAACGAAACTATTAAACCTTAGTTAGAGGCTACATACCAACAAACGCAACATAGGACGTCCACCAAGAAGATGAACTGATGACATCGTAAGGGCCTCGGGAAATCGCTACAAATAGATCACACCGGCGTTCAATGGTTGAGGCCTATGTTCAGCAGTGGAAACAAAAAAATGCATGAAAATAGCTTTAATTGTTAACATCACTATCCCAATGATGACAAAACTGCCACACGTAGGTTTCGTCCCCCACAAACGCAAGTTCATACATAATGCATGAAGTAACGAAGTTGACCATATGTTGTAAGAAACCTGACACTATGTTTTTTATTACTATAACCATGAAAAAATTATTAATCATTACCCAATCAATTCATTTGTTTATCAAATTGCTTTGATACGTAGTTTGAAGTATATTATTATCATATATTGAATCAAAAGGTAAGGATGTAAGGATGGCAAAGAGGTGTATAGTGAAATTTAGTTGTAATTTTTATTTAAAAAAAGAATATCCAGAGTTTTTTATGGTACAAAAGAAAAGTATATTACTAAAACATTCAATTGTGATGCTGTGAATCGATGGTCATTTGTTTTTTATTAGCGATTTTCATACAAAATGACATAGCTATAGTCTTTCAGTGACTTCACCGTGTTATAAAAATCCGTTTACATAAAATCTATTGTCAACAAGCATAAAATTTGTAAAACTCTTGCAAAGATGTTTGTTTAAATTTTCAGATTAATAAATATTAAATGTATGATTTTTTGTAAACATGACAAAAGTATAATTGTAGTTCATTGTTTATAACATATGCGGAATACATTTGCTTAATAGACAGATCAACGCATTCACTCATAAATTAATAAAACAAATTACTTTTACTTTTATGTCTTAGAATTCGTTATGTTAAAATTTTAACCAATTTTTTTACATTCTAGAATATTCTAATTAATCTGTCTAAAAACCTAGTTTTAATTTTTATTTTAATCAATAACTTAATTACACTCTTATCTAGTGCTTATAAATTTTAGTTTTTTTATATCATAATATTGGAATCAGTATGTTAAATGAAACAAGTGCTGCCATCTATTATGTAGTAGTGAAAACTTATCATTAGTTAAATTTATTTTAGCGCTTGTTAAATTTTTATTTACTTATTGCTAATGATGTCAGAGGTCATTTTCGTTATTAATAAATTTTTAAAATTTAATAAAAACAATCACTATAGAGTTTATATATATTTTTAATATTTTGAAAAAATAATTAAGAAGGTCGCTATTAAGGAATTTCTAACATGGTCATCAATATATAAAATCAATCATTACTTAAAAATTCAACACACATTAGATTTCTCTCGCGAAAGACTGGACCCTCACGACCGTTGGAAAGTGAAAAAAAAAAAGGAAAAACAACGGTTAAAAGCGACCCATGTGCGGCTAATTTTATTCCCACATTCACTGGTTATGAAATTAATGCTAATATATTCAATTCTGTTTGTATGCGTGTGTGCGTTTATCGAAATGTATCTGTGATGTGGGACGATATAGGCATCCACGACTGTACACTTACATACGTCTTGATATATTTTTTCATTAATTTTCTAAATTGTTTATTCAATAATTTGTTACACCAATGACTAAAATAAACTTGGCTTGGCTTTAGTTGAGGACTTCAACACTGTACGAATAACGAAAAGGTTAGGTTAGAATTAGCTCTATATTAAGTCCTCAACTAAAGCGTTAACATATTTCAACAAATACAAAAATAACAATAGTTAACAAAAATATATACCTACATATTATTAATTATTTCATTTAGAACCGAATATTTGCATAAATTAGTTCTAAAAACTAGTACGGATAATGCATGTTTGATATATCTAGGTAATTGAATTTGTGTTAGGAACTATCGAAGTATTTCGGTTAAGGTTATACCGTCTCCGAGTAAGTCCAGCATATGACTGCCTAATTTAAGAATTGTAATCTATTATCAAAAACAATTGCTATCTGTGGGCCTATCACGAATTTAGTCTGGCTTTCGAATCGAGCTGTCACAAGTAAAACGGATCCGTTAGCAATCGGGATCATGAATTTTTACTAACGACCAACGAGCACCAGCAATCTATCAAATGAACAAAAGATCGAGACGTTCGAAAATTAACAAAAAGTGTCTAAAATATTGTAGTTCCAAATCCGCACGCGGTGGCGCTGCCCAAATTTCCATACAAATCGCTTGAAGCGAACTCGGTTCGAAAGCCAGACTAAAATTCGTGATAAGCCCACTGTATAGAAACAGCAACTCCTTGCTGAATTAAGCCCAGAATATTTGTTAAAGAAAGTTTATTACCAAAAATTATAATAGGTAAATTAACTTCTATCTATATGTCAAAGCTTGATTCCTCATTCATTCCATAACATTGCTCCTATGTAATGTCTTTTAAATAAATTATCCGCCTACCGTGGTCAATGCTTATCGTTTTATGGTCATACACTAAATGTTTTATTTTGGTTTCGAGTCCGTTATTAGAAGTAATTTGGTCACGGTTCGATGCCGCGTTTCTTTTGCTGTTAGTGGAATGAGATAAGAAGTGTTTTTAGAAAAATAATGTTTGTTGCATCGTAATTTAGCCAAACATTCTAATTAGAGGTTTTCCTTTACATTATTTCGCCTTTATCTAAGTAATTTGAGTATGCGTTTGATATATATGTATTTTTTTTTTGACATGAGGATTTACGTGTGAATTAAAATTATATGATTTCTTATTGAATACTCGACATTGGCAGAATTGGCTTTAATAGATATCTGAGGCCATTAATAAAAGAAGAAGAAGAAGAAGATCTAAGTAATTTATAACTAAAGAAAAAAGGAATTTAAAATAAGAATTTTTATGTGCAAAAATAAGTGTAATAATAATTTCATTAAGCCAGTATAAGGAGGTTATAGCTGCCTGTCAAACACTTTTTAAGGTAATAGTGTGGTCAAATGACCGGATTAATACATAAATAATCAATTTGTTTAATTAAGTTTTCGTATTTAAAGATAAACATCAAAAATGTGTACTTTGAATAATCTGCAAAGCGCAGATGGCTGCCGCAAAAGTTGTATTAAAACTTTTTAATTTAGCTTTTTTTATCAAACGACCGAATGCAAAGAAGAATATTAATAAATGGACAAATTAAAAAACGTCAGTCACCCACGAAGGGAGGAAGATCTGTGCCAACAGAAACTTTTCAAAAAATTACACTAATATATTCACAAAATTGAGTTTCTAACGCGATGCTTTCCGTATCAATTAGTATTTTTTTGGCAGAGAAAAACGTCTGCTTATATATCTACACATATTTATATGTTATATAAGTATACTTTTGAAATAAAAAATCAAAATGTATTATAATTAAGTAATATATTATAATCAAAGTAATAGTTTCGCTACTCATTAACAGATGGCGCTTTCAGTACAGTAAACTATTACATTTGAAATTACTTACCTAGGATATTTATTTTTTTATAACGCAAACAAAATCCCCTTAATTTTAATTATTTTCACGTTTCGAATGCTTTGCAGACATGTGATTCATTAGAAAATGATTCGTCGAAGCATTTTTGTTTTTACACCGTATAGGTTTAATATTAGGCGTGTTTATACCTATTATATATTTGTATATATTGGTATTTCATACCGAATTGTTAATTACAGTAAAGCCTCCTCGTTCCAGGTCTAAGTATATTTTAAGAAAATGCAAATTGTGGACATTAGCGTGTTTGCGATAAGAAACAGGAATTAATGGGATTAAGTAACTTATTGTTCAACTTCTTTGGTGTTAAAGAGTTTTTGGGGTGGGCAGGGACGGTTGCTACGCGAGTATGTTAATTGCACAAGTAATTAGTAACAGATATCTTTGAGTGGAGGGATGCCTTTTTGTAGATGTCTTTAGGCTCGAAAAAGATTATTTACATACAGGCAGTATTCAAAATAAGCAACGTAAATCGAAACGACGTAAGTCGAGATATATTTTTTCATATGTTTACATGTAAAATCCAAGGGTTAGGTTCAAATATAATAAGGCCTTAAAAGACGCAATAACTCCTTGATCCAATGGTTTGGAGGCAGGAACAAAACATCGCAACTAGTGAATTCTCTTATGCCGGAAATCAATTGACGTATGTTTGAGGAATATTGTCAAAAAATTGTTCGACGCAACTCGAAACGACGTAAATCGAGGACTGCCTATATTTAACTATCTATAATTTTTAATCTAAAAAAAATTTTCCCAGCTATCGTTGTTACTACGAGATCTATATTGTTGATATAATAAAGAAAAAATCGCATATATTATTAATTATAAGAAACTGCTTTATTAAAAATAGTAGGTACATTAGCGAGCTTAATTCCATTGGCATTATCAACCAGCTAACCTTTGCCAGTGTTAGCAGTGATATACAATGTGCAATAAGAAAATAATAATAAATAAATGTATTCGTATAAAATTTATTTATTTATTTATGTGCTACACCACTGAGACATCACCATTACACATTCATAGTAGAAATCATAAATCAATCGTCCAATGCGATATGTCTTTTAAGGCGTATTCATCTATATACAATTGGTCCCAGGCATTAACAACAATCATAAACCAATATCAAGATATTGTTAATAAAAAAAAAACGTTAAAATTAAATTGAATTAAAATCACTGAAAAAATTCTTCATAACCTGATAAAATTGAAGTGTTGTCAATTTAAAATTCATTTTGGCCGCGTTCATGATATTTATTAATACATCAATAATTAATTTATGTAAAAAAATAATTAATTTTTTAAAATTGAAATTATTATTTTTGAATCAATTATGAAATATTAATTCAATCAACAATTTTTCAATTCTAAATTTAAATTCAATCAAAAACTTTAAGTGTAGCATTATTTTTTTTTAAATTCATTATTATTATTGTTACAATAAGTACCTGGATAATATAAAAGAAAAAGCTGAAGTTAGCACCGATATAAACTCGATCCATACGTCCTTACATGAAATTACAGCATTCACCCTAACTAGTTATTATGCACCCACTGGACTACGGCCAGGGATAATACAGAAAAATAAAAGAAAATTTATAGATTCCGATGCCCATCTCACGGGCCCGTTATATTTTATGATTATTGCGTTTCGATATTTTTTCCCGTCGAAGCGGCCGGCCTATTGAAAACAATAGCTATTTCGACTATATTTAATTCAATATTTTTGTGTGCTTTTGTAAATTTCATTTTTTGTTTTATGTTAATTGGTTTTTGCGGTTTGGATATTTAATATTGTATGACAATGCCCCTATATATCAGCTAATCTTCTACTTCATAGTAGATTTATTTTATATTTCCGCAGCGTACGCAATATAATTATTTTTTTTCACACTTTGGGTTACATTATTAAAGTTTTCATACAACCGCTAACGTTTTTGAAAATATTCTATAGTCTATGTTCATCAGCGATAGTGTAGGATTCTAATGATAAAATAATTTTTCAAATCGGTCCAGTAGTTTCGGAGCCTATTCAATACATACAAACAAACAATCAAATGTTTTCTCTTTATATATTAGTATAGATTATTATAACATTAGTATGTAAGTAGACAATGTCAGTATACAGCAGCTAAATCGAATTGATAATAAATTATTTCATTTACATTTATATTGGTATTTATTTTGACGAGTAAAAGCGTTCTATTGGAGCCCAATTACTAAAATTAATAAAAAATATGATTGCAAAACCTATAGGTAGGTACTTATATAATTTAGACTAGGATTACCACGAGTTACATAAGCGTAAATAATGAAATCTTAATTTAAATTTTGCAATACTATACTATAATCTAACAAAAATAACTCAATTTGCATTCTTATCCTATCGAATGAAAATTTGTCATTGGTTTTTAAGTTAGTACGTATATCAGAAAGGTAGGGACAAGTATGGGTGGTTATTTAACTATCATGTTAGACTTAAAACCGTTTACGTTTGTAAATAAACTCTTTTTAAAGAAGCCATCTGTCGTCACCTTCATTTTACTCATGTCAAAGCGAGAGAGAGAATATGACTGTACTGTGTGCTTATCACGAATTTTAGTCTGGCCTTCGAACCGAGTTCGCTTCAAGCGATTTGTATGGAAATTTGAGCAGCGCCACCGCGTGCGGATTTGGAACTACAATATTTTAGATACTTTTTGTTAATTTTCGAACGGCTCGATCTTTCGTTCATTTGATAGATTGCTGGTGCTCGTTAGTCGTTAGTAAAAATTCATGATCCCGATTGCTAACGGATCCGTTTTACTTGTGACAGCTCGATTCAAAAGCCAGACTAAATTCGTGATAAGCCCAGCCCACTGGATACTGTATTTATTTATATGACTTACGAAAACAAAGAAATACACTCACTAACTCTCAAAATCCTAGCTGCGCTAAGTCTAGATATATAGCCTGTATAAACATTCATATTAATCTAGAAACCTGAATATGATTTATATAGGTATCTAACTTCAGTGAACCTGTGATATTTTTATGATAAACGACTAACAACTTTTATTTCATAATGTCAGAGCTTTAAAAATTTAGGACAAAAGTTTTCGTGCTTTTTACGATTTATAGACGCAATAACTTTTATGTTATATTTATCATAAGCTTTTTTATTATAAATTTTATCTTCGTTTTTTATTCTCAACTAAGTAGTGATATAACCTTCCTTTCAACAAATTTCCTCCATACTACAACCTGAGATTTTTAAGCGCAATGTAAAAAGTGTAATTTAGTATTTCTAAGGTAAAAATATAAAAAAATATAAAAAATACACATTCAGTTTAAATTTTCCATTTATTATG
Organism: Tineola bisselliella; assembly: GCA_028551675.1. Lineage (NCBI taxonomy): Eukaryota > Metazoa > Arthropoda > Insecta > Lepidoptera > Tineidae > Tineola > Tineola bisselliella. Next base: position 49,637 of record JAPWLS010000429.1, read on the forward strand.
TTTATTTTGATAGAACAGTTCCTGTTTATCCTAAAACTTTGATACTTAACTACATAAACACCTGAAAAAAGAAACATATTCTCAAAAAAGCGTATTTCACGAGCAAATTGAAGAAGGGCCAAGGCTTTGCTCAGTCGTCCGAAAATATGGATTACTAAATATTTATTCCGGAAGCCTTTTGACGTGTAAATACACTATTTTTATTTATGGACATCTCCCTCTTCAAGCGGAATGCCCAAACGATCTATTTTTCTAAGACGTTTTACATTTTTCGGTTCGTTTATCAAACGACTTGACAGGGGCCAGTGTTTATTTAAGTTAAAGGTACTTTTATATATGCCGGGTGATTCAATTCAATATTTGAAGCCGAAAATGTGATGTTAAGTATTTGCTGGTACAGTCAAGTCATGTTCGTGTGTAACCAAAATTGTGTGCGTCTAGTAATTAAGGAAAGACATTAGAAATTCGTATTCAAATTTATAATTCTTTATGTAGCCTTTGCCTATTTTTAAAGCTATTGTACAGTATGAATGTGGGTAATACTGCTTCCCAGATGGAGGCTGTCAAGCCAGCGTGTCTGTTCCCATCGATCTGTCATTGTCAGTTTGTGTGTGCATTTTAATATTATACATCATTCTTTGCAACCGAGTTGGTTCTCTGAAATCATCATCGCTCGTGTCTTCGAACACAACCCCATGTTACATTTATAAATTACGAGTTTCTTGTGGTCTTCTTCTCCATCATATGCCATTTTGAAGCCATTGTAGAGTCATTGTAATGCCTATGCTAATAAACGATTTTCATTTCATTTCATTAGCCACATTTGTTCTTACATTAGTAGTCAATAACTGTTCCAATAGACACACAAATATTGGATAATACAGTTATCTGAATCAGTTTTATTTTGAAGTTATTTTAGTGTAAAAAAGAGCAACCTCATTCGCGATCAAGTCGTCGATACATCTCAACATGCGTTTGCCAAAATCAAAAAGAAAATGGCGCACACGAAAAATAAAAACAAACCAAAACTTCATTAACTTGGGTCATCAGTATACATAAGTAATAAGAACGCCGTCTCTCTACGAGTGTAGAAAAATGTACTATTAGGCAATATTACATGAACAACTTATAATTATTATTTTTATTATAAACTACAGTGACCGTATTAGAATTGACTGCATGAGTCTATTAAAGTGTGTTTAAATCTCCCAAAAATCCCTATGTCATTTATCGGGATCAGCTTGGAAGTAGCCGGAATAACGAGAGGAGTGTGCCCTGTCAATTTGCACATTCGTCTCCTCAAGCCGGCATAGTAGAGTCGACTGTTATACGCAGGCATCTGTTTGTGGTTACAGTTGTCTATGCTCATGGACCGCACTCTAGCTTAACATCAGGCGGCGTGTGGTCATATGCTGGGCTATCAATAAAATAAAAAAAATGTATTTTTTTATATGTACTTTGGTCTCCTAGCACCTATGGTACAAGTACTATAATAATATCCCCTCAAGCCGGTATAGTGGAAGCGATTGTTCCCTAGTAGTGTATCAGGCGAAGTGTGTGTGTATCATGTGTCTAGTACAAAAATAAATAAATAAACGGAAGCCCCGAACATTCTGGTCGTTAGTACGTTTTCCCAAAATGCAGCCTCCCCGTTGATTGATTACCTCGCGCTAATAATAAATGGTGGGTAGTCAGACCTATTGCGATTTGTTACTTTTGTGCGATGATAATTGATATGTTATTGAGATTTATAATTTAGAATTTTCTATAAGATGAAGTGATCCCAATTCCGTTTAGAAAGTTAAATATACAGGATGTCTCAAAAGAAGGTTCTCATTTGCTTAACTCCGACTTGCAAAATATAAACTTACTTTTGAACATCCTGTATACGGAATAAACAGTAAACACAGAATCACATAGAAAAGTCTAAACTTAATCACTGACCGGAAATAATTAAGTGTTTATTTCACTAAACTAAAAAATAATTATCCCAATTAATTATCTCGTTTGACAAGAGAAGGCTGTGTTTAACAGTTCGTAAAGATTTTTTTAAGATATAATTAAAATTAAATTTTTAAATTAAAAAAAACACGTCTTTTTTGTTCTTTGATTATAAAGTAGATTAAATTAGTACGAAAATAAAAATTAAAAACATTACATGTATGCTAAAACAAGGTTATGAATAAAACGTCTTAATTTATTATTAATTTAAAAGACTTTATGCGGCTTAATATTACGTTTTAAGCTTCTATACAATCATATATAATCAATAAATCGTATTAATTATTTTAAATTATTTATTTTGGTATGTGTTGTATGAATTTAAAATGTTTATTTTAAAACTGTAACTTGTCTTCAAAAAATAACAAACTTTTCTGACTGAAAAAAGTGTCGTAGAGATTGTCGTAAAAATGTAACAGAAATATTAAAATCATTTATCTTGTTGATTCCCTAACGACATAATTTACGTCAGACTGTGTAACTAGGCTGTATATAACGTTAAAGGTTGTAGAGCTCCCTCCCTTCTGTTATGGAAGGCAGGACCGTAGTTAAGGGATGAGATGTATGTAGGTACCTACACACTTTTTTGATTTATTAAACATTAGCTTAGCTCGCATTTAAGTCATTAAATAAGTATCAGAGATCATTTCAATAGAAATGAACCAATATGATCTAACCTCAAAAATTCACATAGTTTTATACTGCATATATAAAAATGACAGACGAAAATAATAGTAATTATAGAAAAATTACAAACAGTAATATATAGTAAAAAATATGTATATATATTTTAAATTAAAAGTATCCTATGTTACTTTTAGTACCTCTAAAAATGTGTGTACAAAGTTTCATGATGATCGGTTAAGTAGTTGTTGCGTGAAAACGTAACAAACTCACATTCACATTTATAATGTTAGTAGGGATTATATGTAAGTAGATATATTTATCCCTATTAACAATAAAGGATAGTTTAACAAATTTTATTATCGAAATAATAAAACAATTTAGAAAATTTTATAACAATTTTATGTAATAATAATCTTAGTGTATTTTTATGACACAAAAACGCCTATAATATATCCTCCGCCCTATCTAAGCTCTTGTCTTACCAAAATATATAAGAAAGATAATAATTCGCAGACACCGCCGCGAGATGGCGACAGCGTTGCGATTTATCACACAACTTATGACGAGTGGCCTGTCCATGTCACTTGCTCGGATCAGACGTTTTTTACTGTCTGTCCTTTAACTTAATAAAAGTGGATGCGCTATCTGTCTGTCCGCGTGTGCTTAATATTTAACTATATTTTAACTATTCAGTATTTGTTTCGGATATTAATGTTATATAAACCCTTATTTCACGGAATTAATACAATTTTACGTCACATATTCCTTTAAATTTAGTTATGTTTGTTAATCCCTACTAATATTATAAATGTGAATGTGAGTTTGTTTGTTACGTTTTCATGCAACAACTACTTAACCGATCATCGTGAAACTTTGTACACATATTTTTGGAGGTGCTAGAAGTAATATAGGATACTTTTTATTTTAAAAAATATTATTTTTTTACTATAGTTTCCAACTGACTATAGTTTCAGCTGTTTGAAATCATGTTGATTCATTTCTATTGAATGATCTCTGATACTTATTTAATGACTTAAATGCGGGCGAAGCCGCGGGTAAAAGCTAATAATTTTATACATTTCAATTTCCAACTAATTATTTAAAAAATATAAAGCAATTACCAAAAAAAGTATTATATGTACGTTTATTATTAAACTTTAACGTATTTATTCATAAACACTTATACAGTTTAAAATATTTTTATAGATAATAAAATAACGCATCTAAATTAAACTATGACATTTATTTAATCTGTGCAAAAGCTACAGAGTTGGTGGTGAGTATGATAATGAAGTTAGTGGAGGGTAACATAAGCTTTTTGTGATTTTCGTACGCATTTCATCTGATTTGAATTTCGGAACAATTGAATAGTTTCAAAAGTTTTTATGTTAACCCTACATTGTAAGGTCAGCAGAAATTTTACCAATACTATTATACAAATACATGGAATTTTCTCTTTTCTTTTTTAAGAATATCAAATATATTATTGGAATTTAATGAAAATCAAAATATGACTCCACCATTTGAAGTTATATTAAGATATATAACTGCTACCAGATAAATATGTCTACAGCTGTAAATTCCTCATCCGAAATGCTTGAAAAGATGAGTACCTATTAGAGATGTGCCGATTATGACTTTAGCCGACTAGCCGATTAGTCGGTTGTAAATAAGCCGACTAGTCGGCCGACTAATCGGCCAAGCCGGCTACGGTTTAGGGGATTCCCGTGACGCTTCGTTTACAACTGATTCGCTGCAATTTCAGTCACTACTGACATGTGGACAAATATAAATAACAAAAAAAGTTTTTTGAGTTGTACAGCTCACAAATTTGACGATAGGTCCAAATATCATCACGCAGTATGTCATTAAATATTATGTTGATTCGTTTTTTAATTAAGATACTAATTTTGTTTGATAAATGTCATCAATATATATTTTTTTACAAGGAAGTAACACATACATTTTATTGAGAAATAGACACAAAGTAAGTAGCCGGATAGTCGGCGCTTTTTACCGATTAGTCGCCGACTAGTCGCCGACTACGATAGTGGCCGGATACTCGGCTTTACCGACTAGTGGCCGACTAGTCGGAACATCTCTAGTACCTATATAGCATTTAAGATTGTTAAACCGAACTATTTTCAAGCTAACCCCGAAACCTAATAAGTTAGTTCACGAGTATGACACTTAAAAATGGTAGTATTACCACGACCCCTAAGGACTTGTTGTAAAATATCACGTAATGCTAAAAATCTGCGTCACCTAACTAAGGCATAAACCAACGAAACCACTGAAGTATCTCTTGGAAAAGAAAACATAATTACGACGCACAAAGGAAGGCACAAACGACCACCACAGACACTGGCCGTCTGCGAAGTCATGACTATTCATGACTCTTAAAAATACTTAGGTAAAAGCGAGAGGTGCTCAAGCTGTTTCCACAGAGATGCGAGGGATGCCTCATTTCCTATACTGTGACCCGGCGAAATCAGTGCCTGCGTTCTACCACCTAACTGTAGACCGAGAGTTGATGTATGTGTGTATTGTAAGTAAGTTTTTATTATTAAGTTTATAATAAAAACTTACTTACGTCAGTCGCGTCAGTCGATTACGCAGAAGTCCGAAATTTGATCTTCGGAAAATATGTAGCTATTTATATCGACTCCTGATGTTTTAGACTCACAGCACAGCATTCCAGTTTGAAATCAGTGGGCTTATCACGAATTTAGTCTGGCTTTCGAATCGAGCTGTCACAAGTAAAACGGATCCGTTAGCAATCGGGATCATGAATTTTTACTAACGACTAACGAGCACCAGCAATCTATAAAATGAACGAAAGATCGAGACGTTCGAAAATTAACAAAAAGTATCTAAAATATTGTAGTTCCAAATCCGCACGCGGTGGCGCTGCTCAAATTTCCATACAAATCGCTTGAAGCGAACTCGTTTCGAAAGCCAGACTAAAATTCGTGATAAGCCCACAGGTCAATGGATGTATTAGAATGTATTTATTTATATAAAACATAGATATTCATTTTGCATGCCTTTAGTGCCTATGCTAATAATAAACGATTTTCATTTCATTTCATAAATATATACCAGTAGTTTTACATATATTTTTTTATAAATACATTTTGCTATTAATGTAAGGAAGAGCACTATCTATAGAAATACAGTCCTAGGATTAGTTCTATAGATAGAGCAATATTGTATATAGGGCTTTTGTATTTATTTATTTCACCTACCTACAAAATTACATTAAAACTACATATTATAAAAAGGACTACTATTATATAAACTAAATGAAATTTTATTTATAGGATAGGACGGCATGCTCAAGGTGATAAAGGGATAGATACTACACTTCTAATAAAATTACATAAAAATAAAAAAACAAGAACCAAATAAATGTAAGGAAGAGGGGAGCGAAAAAAAAGAATCACACATTTTGATAAAGATTATTATTATTTTATTATTCCATTCTCAATTGTTGTCTTTTAACACATTCCCTGAATAAATTTTCTGCGTAACATTCTTTACAATTGAAAGACGATACTTTAACCAATAAAGAAGACAAAATTAATAGAAAAATGTCGCAAAAGCCCCTAGCCTATAATTTTTATTACTACGTATATATAACTGTATAGTTGGCAAATATATTCGTGCCATTATAGTAATTGAATTCTTTAAGGGTAGATAGAGCACTATTTATTTAAGTGGCCATACACAATAGAATGTAACCGAGATCTATTTGGGTGTAGTTAATTAATTTTACGCTTCGTTTGTTTTTATGAGAATATCACCGCGTTGAAATGACTTATATTATTGTTGACGTTCTATATTTTGTTTTGTTATATGTCTTAGAAAAATAAATGAAAATAAAATATATACCTACGTATTATTGTTAAATTCATTTATTTCATTTGTTTTATCTATAACCTTTTCCTATAACTAGGGTTACCAGGTCGCCAAACCTAATAGCCGGACAGACCAGCCAGCTTGGCCGGACATTCGGGTAAAAAAGCCGAATACGGACGACAAAATAATTGTATGCAAAAATCAAGCTTTTTTGATTATTTAGACTCAATCAGAAACCCTAACTATGACCAGCTTTATCCGGACGCGTGGCAACGCTACTCATAACTATTGTGTTTATTTATTTAGGTAATTATTTTTTCTTACCATTGTGCTTGTATATCATCTGAGCGATACTGACAAAGGTTAGCTGGTAAATAATACCTAGGTACATATGTTACGGGTAAACATTAGCAGTCTGAGCTGGACGAAGCAAAAGCTGCTGTCAGGTACTTCCAAGTTAAAGCTAATACGCGATTATTTAATTACATGATTTACTACAAAATCCCATTCAAAATTGCTTGCCAAAAACTTACCTATTTAATGTTTGAAGTTCTAAAACCTAAGCCACTTTAGTTCGGAGTAAGTAGGTATATAAGTTTTGTGTATATATATAAATACATAGTTTGCTCTCATCCGCCAATGTTCACAGACTATGGAAGGAACACAATGTAGATACTTGGATAAAGTATTAAGAAGCAGGGTTATCACTACACTTATAATAAATATGTATGTATGTATGTATGTTCATTATCATTTTTTAAAATAGGTTAAATTACAGACTATAAGTTACAAATATAAAATACGTAATATATAAATATAAAATAAACGTAATCTTACAGTACAAGAAAATACAAAATATATAATAATAATTAAAATAAAATAAAAGTAATAATTCATTTAGTAAAGTAATTATAATTAAAAAATATATTGAAGTAATTATCAAAATATATACATTGTTTATCACGTTTATTTTGATAAATTTACGTTTTAAATTCCTTACAATCATTATAGACAACTGAATGAAAGAAATCACTTCAGTAATTTAAAAAAGTTATTAAAAGACGTGGTTAATTCATGACCACAATTATATTTTAGTTCATCTGGAAAATATTTCTTCTAGAAATTGTCTAATAACCAAAATTTTATTTGGTACTTTCAAATAATTGATTTTCACTGAGGTTTAAATTCATAACTTTAATAGCCGTATAAATAAACAGATCCATTGAAACAAATACAAATAAACAAATCAAAAATTCAAACGCAATAAAACAAAATTAAAAACGAAAACACTTTAAAGCCCATTGAACATTAGAAGTGTCATTTTGCCCCTTATTTATTTACACAATTTCACACTACAAAACTTCAAAGTCCGCGTTATTAAAACAATTTTAATATAAGCCACGTGACATCCCTATGGTACTTGTGTACTTTGGTGGGGCGGGCCAAGACGCCTGCTACGGACAACCAGCGCGCCCCAGACTGTTAGGTCTTTTACCAATTTAACCCTGAATTTTAATACATTTAAACTAAGCTATACATAAATTCAAAACAATTGATCCGTAGTCCATTCTTATGCTGTATACCTAAAGATCAGTGTAGTTATCAGAAAACTAAATAACTATGAATAAATAACATTGTAAGATGAACCAAATTGATTGACCGGACATATAAAAACTCAATAGTTAGATTAAAGATTAATTATATCGTATAAAATGCTCTTAAAATAAATATAATAAATACAATATTATTCCTTTAAAAACTCAGATAATATCCTTCTTAAATACTATACGGTACATAAGCATCTATATTCTTCTGTATAGCTTATTAGAGATGTATAAATGAATGTCCTTCTTTGTCTTTATATATATATATATATATATATATGGGTCGTCCCTTTCCTTAATACACATCACACATACTAATTCTAGTTTTTAAACTTCTGCCATTTAAAATATAATATTATTTCATGATAGTAATAAAATTACGGGTCTAATTGTAACTCAGAACAGGGTCCAACCTAACCGTGGCCTCGCAAAATGTTATAAAAGAAAGGAAAATACATCCCCCCCACTCTCGTCTCAAAGATCGCAATTGTTCATGTATGAATTCAGCACATTAGAAGTCAAGTAGGATAAAAACAGGACGCGGGAAGAAAGCTCTGAAATATCCGCACTCAATGATATTTGCTGGCGAAGAATCTCGCTGTTCGAGTGCTTTTTCACTCTTTTTAAAAACGCTTGTTTTAAGTCCCTTTTTTTTCTACTTTTATTCTTGGAATATATTTTTGATTTTGTTACTTCTGAAATATATTGAGATATTTTAAATAACAATTAGGCAATTTAATTATTGTTAACTATAAGACAATATAAAAAAGGTCAATAAAATCGGGTTTTAATAATTTTGAAAGAATTACGAATTGATATAGTTGTTAATAAAAAAATACTATTTATATTTTAAATATTGTAGTTATATATTATATTATAGAATTGTATGTTTAGATATTTATCGAATAAAAATGTTTGAAAATCATCTCAAAGAAAAATAAAAATATTACACTTTAACAGAAAATATTCCACAAAAAAAAAGGTTATTCTCACTCACTTACCCATCATCATATTATTTCATATGCGTATAAACGTATATAAGTTCGTCACACGCTATTTCGTCGCAGATTATTTATGGCATTAAAAAGAGTTTTAACGAGATTTCGAAGAAAGTTGATCGAGTTAAAAACAAAAATACCCTGGAGTTACTGCATATTTCTTGGTGCAACCGGTTGCTTTCACTTATCAACTGCTATAAAATACTACATTAGGTATAGTCCAGTTAAAGCCAGCCAGAAAGTATATAGTAATCATGCCAAGCTAGTATAAGAAAAGTTATATAAAATTGTATTTTATTTTGATCACAATGTGTGGCAAAATCGTAAAGCAATGAAATGGGATAAACCGTATACAAGATAAGGTCTGAGCAATAAAACCATATTACGTTTCTTTTGTAGTCAATTAAATTGAATACGTATCTGTTTACGCAAACCCCACGAGTACGTTATGATAATGACTTTATACGTTTGCGAGAGAATTGAGGTTATATCTTTTGGAGCAGGTTGTATGTATGAACGACCCTTAAATTGCGATAAACTGTTGGTACTCATATGGAAGATAATTAATAAAATATGTAATAAAAAAAGAATATACTAAAGTTTAAATGTTTTTTTATTATAAAAATAGCAAGTTGTATAAAGTTTTTGCAAATTAAAGTTGCATAATAATTGAAGAATAAAGTTGCAGACCGATCAATAGAAAAATTATGCACAAAAAGGAGTCGCTTCAAACGAAAAACCTGAAAGACCGTCAGTGATTAAAACGCGAAGTTTCCACCTAGCGAGGACATGAATATGGAACGTTTATTTAATGAAAGAAAAGAAGAGGTGTTAATCTTAATAAAACTTTGAAGGAATCCACTTTTAATTAATACAATCAAAACAAACAGAGGGACCGAGCAAAGGGCTAAGAAATTACAGGGCTGTATTTTAAATTCAATGTTAAATTTAAAATAAAAACAAATGAATTAAACCTAATGTTTTTTTTTTATTTATTTATTATCAATAATGATGATGTAATATATATACGGAGAAGAACCGATATCGTGGCAATGTGTATGTTTTTCAATGAAACACTTTTTCATGTATCAAAAATGACAATTATCTAAAATATAAATAAAAAATAGTTCGTAACAGATGGCGTAACACAAAATTAATATACAATTGATATTAATAATATTTTCAAGTTATTTTTAGATTAAAATATGCGATGATAATTCTATAATTTCTAAAACATTCGTAGAATTGTCTAATAAAGAGGCCTTTTTAATACAATAAAAGTTTTTTTTTTTTGCCTATACTAATTGGTTGTTAAAATCAGTTATACTACCAACATCCACTTAATCCACTGGCTTAATAAGACAATTGTACAGGTAATTAATTATATTAAAATTATAAAAAGATGTTTAAATTAAACATTTATTTGAATTCGTCCCTGTAATACTTTCATCAACCTCAGTATTATATTAAAAATCGTCATTTATTAATCTCAGTGGTTAGGTAATTTACATAAGAAGAGGGCTTGTTTTATTATAAAAAAAATCCAAGTGCGTAAAGTCCGTGATATAGTAGCTATACTAAATCTTCATCACCAATCCTCATTTTTTTGGTTCTGGAATTGTTGCTGAAAAAAATCTATATATTTTGGTTTTCGAGTTACAGACATTTCTTCAAAATATATGTAAATCGTCTCAGTTACTATTATCAGAGTTGTGATTTTAAATTTTGTATACCTACAACAATTTATTAGTAGTAACTTTACTTAAGATATACAAAATTATATTAAAACAACGACGTATAAAATGCGTTTTATATGCCCACCTACCTACTGAAGTCCCAAAATAATAAACTTCTAAAAAAACCTTCAAAAATATTCCCGAACACTTAACAAACAGTCCTCATGAATATGAAGTCGAAATACAGCTGAAACGACATCGCATTATCATGAAACGTTTTAATAAAAGCCTCACCTGTCCCTTTTTTTATCGTAAAAGTTTTAAAAGTTGAGAATTTTTATACTGTTAAAATTCTGCTAAAATACTTTTACATGTCGATAAACCCGTACGTAATACCCGTAAACCTATATCAATAAGTTTATATATTATTATGTTATTAGCGAGCAATATTTTTAAATTAATTTAAAGTCTTTTGAGGCTTACTATACCTTTTTTAGTCCGACTTTTGATTATTTTAGTCTAGCGTTTCGAATAATTCTAAGTTCGAATAATTAAAAGATTCGAGTAAGAGATTTGCCTGGCAGCTTCTGTGATATAATTAGTTGTTTCAGGCGTTACTTTGCGGAAATCCATATTAAAGGAAATTATTTAATATTATTTTGCTTATAATTCCCGCTACAACATTCAGTAATTTGTCTCGACGCGTTTCGCCACTTCACGTGGCATCATCAGGATACGTGCGGTCGCTTTGGCTTCGCTTCTGCGATGTTCTCGGGATCGACCGCCGTAATAAATATAACTATAATAGTTTTAAAAAAAAATAGGTATTTATTTTAAGTACCCAGTATTAATTATGTTTTATGTAAAAAAAGTGCTACTTAATTAATCTAAGGTATTTACATATGATACAAAATAGAAAAAAGAAGTAAAATTTGATTTACTTTAAAATAAAATTCCTGGTTCTAAAGCGACAAAGGTGTCGTGAGGCAACAAGGTACGTCACACGCTTTTGCCTCTTCACAACAATTTATGCACATAACTTAGCCCTATGAAAGACACTTCGTCACATGTTGGCATCGCTGTAAAAATCTTGTCACGTGGAAAAATATAAAAAAATAACTCAACACAAAATAAACTTTATTTTCTGAATATTAGAACTACTTGTTCTGCGCCAAACTTTTAAAGAAGTTTTCATCCGTTTCGAAAATAACTGATGGGTCAATTCTCAACTTTATTGGTAACAGATTGTTAAAATCTCGATAAAGTGTGGATTTGTTTTAGTTATAAATAAATTTATTTATCGAAGACATAATTTTAAAAAAAATATATTTTAATGCATTTTTTATTAATATACCTACATCACGGGCGTAGACAGGTTTTGTTTGGGGGAGGGCGGAAAATAAAATGACTAAAAACTGAGTCAAGAAAATAAAGTGACTAAAAATTACCGAATGCGATCGGATAATCGACGGTAGCGGGGTGACGCCCATGATGTTATAAAACGTTTCAATTTAAATTTAAAAGACAACAAGAATAGTTCCCCAATCGTTCAATCAGAGATTAGAAATTCAACGTATTCTGACAATGGGATTGTTTTTGTCTTTTGTCTCCTTGTTTGTACGCAGTAGCAATTCTAAGTAGATTTATCTGGATTTAATGTTACTATCATTGAATTAATAAGATCGTTTATTTGCTCGCTTTATGGTGATTATACGAGTTACTGGCAGCCAGCTCGCGACGTTATATGTCAAAACAAATTCAATTTACGTATTCAGAACTAGAATTAAAGATTACATCTTCATTTGTACACGTTAATTGTGAATGAATCTATCTCATTGTTTCTCAAGCGGGCGGTTGCAGTCTGTTGAAAAATAATAAATACAAACTACATATAAGTACAAAAGAGTCGTTTATTAAAGAAATGAATTTTAGTGTAGTGTTATAAAACTAAATATCAAGATGTAATGTGTGGGGGGTCGCAAGACTTTTTACTTAACTTTTTGGCGTTTTCAAACAAAATAACAGTTTTTACAGTAATTTTTAAGCACTTAAAATTGTAGTAATAATATTTAAAAAATAATAATAAAAAATGTTGCATTTAAAATTTTTCAAATTTTTATAGATTTTTTATATATTTGATATCATTTTTTTTTTATTAAAATTAATAAAAATCAATAGAAGTTTGTATATATATGTATATAATGTCTTGTTCATTACTCTATAGACAAATAATAGTAAAATATTTACTTATAAGATTATTCGAATAATAAAACTAAAACTTGAAACATTCAATATAAAGTGTGTTCTTAAAAAGCCCGTTAGCAATCATTTATAAAGTTCCAACAACAAAATTACAACCTTCTCGCGACACTTTACGAACATTTTCAACCGAAAACCGCGTGTATTCAGTTCGACCGAAGTATTTTAAATAAGGGCGCTTTTTCATTGGCGAGTTTCTTGTGGTTTTCTTCTCGTCATACGCCTTTCCAAATACATTATAGTATCTGACGATGAGCAAGCGCACGCCTTTAGTGGCTATGCTAATAAACGATTTTCATTTCATTTGGTACTTAAATTGTATAAAATGTACTTTATTGTTTTACCTAGTGATAAAGAATATCTCATACACAGAATCACTTTAAATTACGAGTAGATATGCATAGAAAGATTTAGATAACTAATCAATGAGTAAAGATCAGTATGGACTAATTTTCACTGACTACCCACTTCTGTTTACTCTAATTAGAATCCCATACTTTTACTTAATTTAACAGCTTATATTAGAAATAGCTTGAAAGTAGTTGGCATAGCTAAGGCGAGTGTTGAAAGCATATTTCTCCACTCAAGCTAATATCAAGTAAAGTGTAGTCATATGTTAAACTAGTAATAAGCGAAACGAGTAAATACCAATTTTAAAATTAATCATAAATTTAATTATTTTACATGCGTTTACAGATGAAGAATTAACACAAATAAGCACAAGTATTTGGAAAATTAATTGCATAAAATAGGTATTTTCTAAAAATATTTTTATAACGCAATGATGTTGATTTTGAATGGTGAAAACGGGTCCTAACGGTGGAAACCAACTTAATTTCGCAGTCTCTCTCGTTTCAAAGAAAACTTACCTTAAAATTAATATTTCTTTCATTAAAATCTTGTAATATTTTCGCTGCTGCATGCATAAGTAATGTTCATGAATAAGTAACGTGCAAAAATTCAGCCCAAGTCCGCCACGATTGGAGCCAGATATTGTTTCAATTTGCACGAGGAAGAAAACTTCGTTGTTTGTTTTAGTGGGAAATTTTATTTGCTTTTATCATTTTACTTTCATATTGATTTAGCTAATATTTATCTTTTCTTACAATTTACAATCATTTTTAATTTAACACAAAAACAAAATTTGAATTAAAATTAAAAATATATATACTAATAAATATTTATTAAAGCAAATGGGTATGAAAAATATATAATTAATTTTTCATATCGAGATCTATTCTGAAACCTTTAAGAACGATGTCTTTTATACATATCAATACAAACGGAAAAGCTGTACAATAAATATTTAGTTACGTCTTAGATTACAAAATCACTATTTTATTTAATTAATATAAAAGACTATATAATTTACAATCACATTTATTTTGATTACTTTGATTACTTAAGTAATCAAAATAAACGCTTAATATATTTTAATATAATAATTATTGCAAACAGAATTTATGTACGTACAGTAAATACTTGCCCATAGTAAAAATACACAAAACAAAAACCCAACAGTTTTCTTAAAGATTGATCATTGCCAACAAGCACTCAATCAAAGGGAGCACCTGCTATAAGAAATATCCTGAAAACATTCCCTATTTACCCACCTTTACTTAATAAGCCCTTTACTTAGTCGCAAGTCCATCCCTTTTCATCCATCTTTGCATAATTTTCTTCTGCGGGTGCATAATTTTCTCGCAATAGATTTATTATAGGCATTCTCTTTTATTTCTCTTTATAGTTGAGTAAATATCTATCGTTAGTATCTATATATGAATTCATATGCATCTAGTTTTTAGTTACACACAAGTTAATTAACAATTTATATATATAAAACAAAAGAATACCTACAAATGTAAAAAGCCCGCCGATTTGTACAATTCAATTGTTTAACAAAATTTTAGTACATTTTGCACTTCTATATGTATTAAATATTAATTAACTATAACTAATATTAGTCTAATATAACCTTTAAACAATTCATTTATACTTTAGAAGTTTTATACATTTTAATAAAATATTTATAATAATTTTATTGATAATAATTTTTAAATTTCGAACAACAATTCGTCCATAGCTTGTTGTTCAATAGCTAATACCCAAGTCGTTCCAATTATGTGAGCATTTATGCAGATACACGTACGTTTCTACATATAAAACAATAAGCTTTATATTATAAACAAAAGAAAACATATTTAATACAGAAATATTACACGACCAATATAAAAACGTACGAGGCGGCACCCGCGATATCATTATTCAAATTTAACACTTAGAACATTTGGCAACGAATGCTTCTTAACTTTTTATACGCATTTTGGTGGCTAAATGAAGTGAAACAGTGTTGCGCCCTCCGCTCACTTTTTTCATACTTTTTTGTATGTAAATTTTTCCCGATAGGGGGCGCAATTTGGCAGTGTAAGGCGGCTCGTATCTTCTAATACTTCTACTCATCCCCCTATTTAGTAGATAGCGTAATGATGTTGATTTATGTGTTGCATATTTTATTATTTAAATTTTGAATTCGTTTCCTTTCACATTACAGTCTAAACTCCATTTAACGTCACTCGATTTAACGACAAACTCCCTAAAGCGTCGACATCATTTGTCTGAAATAAACTTTTCCTTTTCTTCTCTCCATTTAACGCCAACTCTCTATAACGTAACTAAAAGCACAGTCTCTTCAGTGACGTTATATAGACTTTACACTGTATATTTAAAAGTCAGTCTAAGGTCCAAACTAAGACCTTACAAGATAAGTTTAAAAGGAGCTCGTTGTAAAAAGAAGTCCTGAACGATGCACACTTATGACAATATAGCAAAGGTATCTGTACCCATTTCTCTGTATTGCCAATTGTTCATACTTAACGTTTAGCCTGATTGCTATAAATCAGCGGTTCTCAAACTTTTTTGGCGAAGGAAAAAGCCTTAACATAATAATTATAAAAAACTGATTTATATGTATTTATGAATAATCATATTGCAATGTAATATTTAGTTGGAATATTTAGATGTAACCTTATAATCTCCCTTTGGTAGGTATTTTTTGCAGTATTTTAGCCCTAGGGTTCCACGGAACACACTTTGAGAATGGCTGCTACAAATGAAACCATCTCGAGCTAACAGTATTCATACTAAAAAATAACACTTTTAAAATATTTCCTGAAAGCCAAAACATAAATAGAATTCGTATTTCCTCTACTGTATTAATTTGAATAATCTCCATTTTGTTTTTCCAACAGAAATCCATCATCTTATTGCTTAGTTTATTGCTCAATTTTGTTTTTGTTCAACTGTAATCTATTTTTCACTGCTTACTTACTAACTGATAAATGGTTTATTATATACACCTATATATTTATTAGCGTTAATTTAGATAAATCCAGAATCCATTATTAAACAGGCACATAAATATTGTTATAATTTAATTGGTTGTTTCAGGCGTTACTTTGCGGAAATCCATATTAAAGAAAATTATTTAAAATTATTTTGCTACATTAGGTCGATGAAGGAAAATAACCTCCCAACATTCAATAACTTGTCTCGACGCGTTTCGCCACTTCACGTAGCATCATCAGGATACGTGTGGTCGCTTCGGCTTCGCTTCGACGACGATTGCTATAATTAACTTAAAATTATTATTGTGATCGACCATTTTTGCTTTCAGTTTATACGCCTTTCCGAAGTCATGGTAGAATCTAACAATGAGCAAGCGCACGCCTTTAGTGCCTATGCTAATAAACGATTTTCATTTAATTTCACAATTATTAATAAATAAACACGTACGTAGTGTATTTAGATAACAATGTAGCTTGACTGAATTCGACAAAAGTAAAGAAGAAACTTTTTGCTAAGGCAGCGGTTCTCAAACTTTTTTGGCGAAGGAAAAAGCCTTAATATAATTATAAAAAACTGATTTATATGTATTCATGAATAATCATATTGCAATGTAATATTACGTAACATTTAGTTGGAATATTTAGATGTAACCTTATAATCTCCCTTTGGTAGGTATTTTTTGCAGTATTTTAGCAATAGGGTTCCGCGGAACAGACTTTGAGAATGGCTGTAATAAGCTAAGCTGGGGATTGAAGAGGGGGGAGAAGAGGAAGCTATAGATATATGAACATGAACATATGAACATGCTGTATTCAAAGGTATTTTAGTTTGGTGTAATTATCAGTGAATTGGAACTTGAAGAATCTATTGGTAGACTTACAATCTGTTGCAATAATACACAAAGGAGTCGGGTCCCTTTAATTTGTCCCCTTCGCATACATTATACGCTATTTGTTTTCCTTGCATTAACATTTTTATGACTAAACTGAACAAAGCGGAATCACTTAGACAACAGCATTGTTAGAAAATATTATGTTGTTTTTTTTTATGAGACGACAAAAATATTACTTCCTTTTGACATTATCATTAAGGTTTTCTTTCGGTTAATTAACACGAGTAATTAAAACAAAAAAAGGAAATTATACTGGTTTTAGGTGTTAGACGTTGCGTGTGCGCATAATTAGTACGTTCTATATTTTACTATTTAAAAGATAGTTTTAAAATGATATCTTAATAAAATTTAGCTGAAAAACGTCAATATACAAGCAAACAATATTCGTGAAAAATCAACGTGAACATTATTCATGAAACATTCATAAAGTTATAGACTCATTTCACACAGGAATAAACATTTTACAATACAGAGACTTTGTAAACTCCATTTTACGTCGGGAGATTTCCAAAAACCTCATTAACAAGTTGCGACGGACTTTGACGGCTTTGTAGTACTTGATGCCTGTTTATATTTTTATTACAGACTAAATTGAAATAACGAACTCATAAAAACTGTCCATTGTGATTTTTGTAAAAATACAGGTGATGTTTTTTTCTAAGTTGTATAATCATAGACTGATTTTTTAATGTAGACATTTTAATTTAAAAAAAAAAACAATATCTTTGTATTAATGAAAAAATAAAAATAAAACCCATAGTTAAGTGAAAAATTTGGAAGGAAGAATATTTAAAACAAATTCATTATTCAAATTCGTTGGATAATGTTTACGTGAATCGCGACAAAGTTGCCGAGAGTCGTTTTTGAATTTTAATATGGATTCTAACAAGTTTCTCTCGTCAAAGGAATTCAGTGCAAGTTGCTTTTGGTCACCTACTTACGCGCAAATGAGACAATTTGCAAATGTTTTTCAATTATATTACAATTATTATTGACAATAATTAGAGTTCAATTGTACAGTATTGCCACTACAATTCAAAAATAGACACAAGTATTGAGCTATTTTACTGAAAAAATGTTATAAATGTCAGAATGTCCATTTTACTCGTAAGTCAGTTAGGACAGGGTATTTCATACGTCCGATCAAAGCTATGTGATCAAAGGACGTCGCCAGAGAGTGTCCAAGAGTGATAATTAGGTACCTTCATACCACCCCGAAGGCCACCCTTAATGGCAGACGTTTACCTGTAAGCTTTTTACATACTAATACAGCCTTGCAAAATTTATAACACTTTTAAATTTATATTGGTAAAAATATATTAAAAATATAACCGAATATTCTTGCTGTAGGCGCTGTAGAGATATCCAATGCTGAATGAACCGAATACCGATGATAGCAAGTGACAATTTGAACAGGATTATCGTGATCGGTGACGCGTGCTCGCGAAGTGGCAGCTCCAATCGTTGAATCGCGTCGGTCACTCGGTCATTATTGCCCCTCTGGTGCCTCTATGAAATATTTATGACGATTCCTATAATAACGACGGCGACGATATCATTATACTTTGTGATGGAGGGTGTCGGGTGGGGCGGAATTTCTGAACGCTCCTTACCATTGCAAAGTTGCGAGAGTTCACCAAGTTTCCCCAAATCTTCGCCGCGACTACGCAATCTTCGCTACACATGTAAAATAAATTCCAAAAAGAAGAATTTAAAATTCGATTCCGCATATGTTGACAATCGAATGCGGGCACAATTCAAACGAAGCATATTCTTCTCTCGATGAGGTGAGACCGGTTGGCGGGGCGCAGACGCGGTGGCCCCGGATCGCCGTATTAACTTGTTAATTAGGTCCATAATACGACTTGCAGATGAGCTACGAGTTCTGAAGTTGAATACATAAAAAGGCCTTTTTACGTCATTCTATGCATTGTTTGGTGGCCGTATCGACGCGAGGGGCAGCCTCACACTGGCCAGGTCCAGGGGAGGCGACGAGCCTTTATTGTATTTCGTGCGTCCCACCAGCCACCAGAAGTTTGCCTGTTCATAAATAAACGCGAACGGTATTCAACAGCCCTTCGTGCTGTATGCATAACGAATTTGAAGGAGGCAAAGTTGGAGGCTCTGCTGACTGGGATGGAGTATAAAATTCAGTAACAACATGGTGGAGGTTTTCATTCGACGGTCTGCTGTCGGTGGAGACATAGCTCCGTTATTATAATTAGGATTAATTATTGGCTAATATGTGCACGTGGCTGAAGAGGGTATGCAGCCAACGCGCGCGGGTGATGGCTAGTGGCGTTTGTGCAGTGATTCATAGTTTGGGCTTTGTTTTGTCGAAAGTGGAATTATGCAAATTAGTTTCGAATTTAATGGAGCTGCAGAGAAAACGTTCCGGGTGCTTTGTGTAATGAAGTGCAGTGAGATGAAGTTTGTTCGCGTCGGGGTCGTCGGCCATCTTGGCTCTGCTGTCAAACGGCATGTGTGAATAGCGCCGCCTGCCGGGCGTGCGTGACACGATCATTCGGTATGCTTTGAATATTTTTACATGTTATCAACTATTTATTGTCATTTCTTCATCGTTTCTTAAGACTTTAATTAGATTTAAATTGGATTAAAAATTTGTATGCAATATATATAATATCTACACAAATATGTCTTCTTCAATAATCGACATCTCTAATTAAGTTAGTACAAACAAAAAATGTATTTTATTTACGGAACTTTGAGTTATAATTAATCATTTAATAATATGATATTTATTAAAATGAATTCGAGCAAAAAATGTATGCGTTGATAATTTTAATCTACATATTGGAAATTAATCACAAAAG
Organism: Tineola bisselliella; assembly: GCA_028551675.1. Lineage (NCBI taxonomy): Eukaryota > Metazoa > Arthropoda > Insecta > Lepidoptera > Tineidae > Tineola > Tineola bisselliella. Next base: position 69,734 of record JAPWLS010000429.1, read on the forward strand.
CAACTTGTGACGTCACTTATTTAATTTAGTGAACTATCCATTCTAAATATTTTCCAAACAATTGTGAGAATGACATTAGCTGATCGCTGGAATTGCGCGCGCATGTTTTAAGGGTGGTTACAATTATAAACTCAGACACTGTGTTTGATATATGTACATACAGGTATAGTGGGAGCTACTTTTAGAAAAAATGTAGATAGAAGCCGGCGACTACAGCTTTATATATTTCTATGTAGTTATGCTTTAAAGAACTACGTATTAAGATTGGGTAAAATATGACATACTAAATTTTACCTGCGGCTTCGTTCGCATTTAAGTCATTAAAAAAGCATCAGAGATCATTTCAATAGAAATGAATCAATATGATAACTATATTTTCTTGCTTGGCTACTACTACCTACATACAATGATGTTTCCTAACATCATAAATTCAAATAGTTTTATACTATAAAAATGACAGACGGAAATAAAAATAAATATAGAAAAATTCCAAACAGCTGAAACTATAGTCAATTGGAAACTACCTACAGTAAAAATTTTTTTTTTAATAGAAAGTATCCTATGTTACTTCTAGTACCTCCAAAAATATATGTACAAAGTTTCATGATGATCGGTTAAGTAGTTGTTGCGTGAAAACGTAACAAACAAACTCACATTCACATTTATAATATTAGTAGGGATGCTATAGGTATGAAAACATAACCCATCAACATGTCCCTACTTTATAATAATACGAATGCACAACAAAATTTCACGGGACAAATAGTACGGGATGGATGCCACGTCGAGTACAGCTAGAGATGACGTGCTATTTTCCACGTCGATGGATATACAAATTTTTGGTTATACGCCGAGGTTCGGATGATACAATTTTTTGGTTGAACGCATATCGATTACGCATACGAAAGGATTAATTTATTAAACAATAGACGTCATTATGATTGGGAAATTGAATTTAGATTTGTTTTAATTACGGCTTATTGTTTTATATAAATCTCTTTTGTTAGTAAACTTGATTACTTTAGTTTTTTTTTTCGTTATACATAAGACGGTATAATTTTACCTATAGTTATTTTAGAAGAGTAATCTTAAGTTAATCGTGTTAGCAAAATTCCGTCAAAAGAACCAGGATTGCAATTTTGGAATAAGAAAATGAACGCATTCGAAAATTTTGATTGATTTTTTTGTCTAAATGGATTATTCAAATCTTAATAGTTGGAAGCAAATCTCTGAGTGTTTTAAAACAAGTGAAACTGTATATACTGTCTATATATGTAGGTATTAATATAGAACAATAAAATTTATCACCTTACCTTTTTTTTATGAACACACTATATTTTCAGAAGTTAATTGGTAAAAGCCTTTGTTTCGAGTTATGTGTGATTTATGCCTGACGTAAACGTGAACTACGCTTTATGACGGTTACTGTTTCCATTGTATTAGGTAATTAAAACGATATACAATTATAAGCGTTATGGAAATGTGGACATTACCTAGTCCTTCAGTTCTTGGGCACTTTATGAGTTACTAAGCATGCTTTTGTCTTTTTAATTCTGATTACGAATTATACTACTGGATAGAACATCGTATAATTCTCGATTTTCCTTAAATGCAAAATAGAATTCCTTTCACATCAAAAATGGAAACATTTTTCGTTGGAATACAAACAGCTTGGAGTTAAGTTTATAATTATGTATTGCCGTGTTAGTAATGTCGACCACGCCCTCTCGCCCTTAGTGCAGGAACTGCAATGCGTGATCATTTACCAATGTCGACTAACTCATATATCGCGGCACCATACGAAAAACTCATTATGGCATTTGCTAATAGGCAACATTTCTGTGCCCCTGTTTAAAACTTATATAAGTGCCAAACTGGGGGTTTTGAGTTATTTTATAATAAAAAAAAACAAAACAAATGAATACAGATGTAAAGATTGACGTAAGCAAATTACAGAAGTATTACTAATAATATGTAGGATGTTTCAGGACCATTTCAGAAGTTAATTATTTTGCCTCTATAAAGTACATTTTATATTGTAATTTGCCGATCGAGTGTTTAGTTCGCAATCCAGTAGGCAGTTAACAAGCGAGAACAAGCACTAGGTATCTAGTACTTGATGTGGGATACCTAGATAATGAGTGGGTACTGCAAGAGCAGCGCCCGAGGCGTCTACAACGCCGCGTGCGCACGCCTCAGTCTTAGCGCTCCCACGACACTACACAGTGGGTTACGAAAATGTTTAGTTTGAAAAAAAAAATTAGGTAAATAATTGTAACGAATATCATTTACAGAGGCTTTGATTATTTTAATCCGTCGTTTCGTGAGCATTACAGGCAGCATGAGTATGGTGAGATTTTAACTAGGTACTGATTTAAAAAAAAATGCAATTTATACTAAAATAAAAAGGTAACATTTTAAGTTAGAACTTACAAATAAATTATAGTTATAAAATCAAAAATCTTTATTTCGCGATATTTCGTGATTTTGAAAAGGCATACGATGAGAAGAAATCACAAGAAACTATCCAAGCATAACTTGTACAATATTATATTAGTAAGTTCATTTTTGTTAAGCTTTAAATTGAGCATCTTTAAAAATTTAATACAAAAAGTAAATAAAACTAGTTCCTGTCTAATATTTATAAATGGATTCATGAATCCAAGTATACCAACATACAAATAACAACAACAACAAAAAAATCATATTAAATATCTATACTGGTAGTTTATAATATATTTTTATACATTAAATAAAACATACTGTATAAACGACACAGTAGCCACTGTTTGCACAGAGCTCGATTATCCAGCATCGATCGGTAAATCTCCGAGAACGTGAGCGCCCGCGCATCTCGATTAGGGGAATAATATCGCACAGTGTTGTAACACATTGTTTCTTAGACAAAAAAAAATGCTTTCTGTATATTTATAGTACTTTTTTATAGTTACATTTCATTGGGATTTATTTTAATGTGTTAACTTTAATTTAGGTGATTTATTTTATTATTTTCAAAAATCAATTCAATAATCACAGTAGTAACTGATACTAAATCCTTCGATATTATTCATTCATTATCATTATGAATTTTATTATATTGATTTTTTTGAGATGTGACACTTCATTTAGTAGCAATAAAATTTGATATTAGTTAAACTTATTTGATAATAATTTAGCACATAATTAGATAGTAATCCACTCATCTGAATTAATAAATATATATGTAGTTTTTTTTTTCAGTGTAAAATGTAAAAAAATGCAAGTTTTTGTCCAAAAATATGTTTATAAAGCACCACTGTGTGGTTTATTGAGTCGTGTCGACGCCATGCAGTAGCAATAACCAGTAGATAGACATTATCTACCGAAATTGTGAGAGAATTTGTGTTTTCATTATCTTCTGTTTACCATACGAAGCACTATTTTAGAAGAATTTGAAAAGGTTTTTACTTATTAACGCGTTTTGATTAATTTAATCAGGCGAAAACCTTTGCAGCTATTTTGGTTCTGGAGGGCTACTCAGGCACACTTCGGACGAAAATACGGACGTTTACTACTCAGGAGCACTTATGTAATCACGGATAGGCCACACAATACTTATTTTACGGACATTTGACAGGACTTTTTACTGGCTTAAAGGTCAAAATTCACATAAACTATAGAAGTGAATGACGGCCGTATCACGAAACTTCGGATATGCCTGAGTAGCCCCCCTGTTCCGACGCGACCATGTTGGCCTAAAAATTCAGTCATGTTCACAAAAAATCTCTAAAAAGTAAACATTACGAATAAAAATATATTCGAAATTCAACTTGTTAAAAATACGAATGAAGACAGCGCGTAGCCTTTTTATTCAAAATAGCCACTTAAGTATAAAATATGTCTTTTTTAAAAACAACTGAACAGGGCTTGGGTGGTTCCCGGATGTGTCTCCTGGCTTCCCGGATTTTTAAGCTCAGTTTTTTTTTGTAACATAACAAATATATATTTTTAAATTAATTTCCGGATACATATCTAGTATTACTACTAATTACTTATTATACAGCTTTATAAGCATTTTTATTTTAATATATATTAACGACCCTCGTGTCAATGCATGATTTTGGGTCTTTTTGATGTTAATGTTTTATTTGAAGATTTTCTTAACCCTTAAATGGACGATTTTTGTTTCACGTTTTAAAAAATATATTTGTGTAATAGACATGTATTACTGTCTAGGAAAAATGAGTAAAAAAATCTAGACATGAATTTACTATACTTTTTTTTACAATAATGTGAGTGTTGTTTAAAAACAACATTGTCCATTTAAGGGTTAATAAAAAAAAAAATATTTAAATTAAGTCTATGTCATATTATTACATTGAGTTAAGGGAAATTTTGTATCGAATTATAGTTTGAAAATTCTAAATGGGCATAAATCCTTGAAATAAAAGTAAAATACTGCGGACCACCACAGCGGACAGGGAATTTGTTAAACGTCAGCTGCTACGACAATGCGGACTATCAAAAACAAAACAAACGAAGCCCCACGCGTACTTTAGTCGCGAAAAAATGTTTTAGTTGTAAAAGGAGAAATTTGCATTTCTCTGGGCATTTCGTTTTTTCTCTCTTTACTTTAACTTAATTTATTGGCTTCTTTTTGTGTCCTTTTTTTTGTTTTAATTGTGTTTACAATTTGAATTTAGGGAAGCAAATTAGGAAGTGGTTCTTTTGTTTGCAAATGGTTTGTCATGAACAATTAACTCAGTCACAAATGTATGTAAAAATCTTTAAACTGGTTTTTCTTATAATAATTCCCTTGCACGAATACATCCCTACTATAATATTATAAATGTGAACGTGAGTTTATTTGTTACGTTTTCACGCAACAACTACTTAACCGATCATCATAAAACTTTGCACACATATTTTTGGATAAGTAACATAGGATACTTTTTATTAAAAATATATATATATTATTTTTACTATAGTTTCCAACTGACTATAGTTTCAGCTGTTTGGAATGATATTGATTCATTTCTGTTGAAATGATCTCTGATACTTATTTAATGACTTAAATGCGAGCGAAGCCGCGGGTAAAAGCTAGTGTACTATATTTGTGAATTTGATTTTATGTATAAAACAGTGTGGTGTTATATTTATTCTAAAAAACATATTAGTATCGGATATCTTTAGTTTATGAACAATGTTTTATTTGTGTATAAATTTGTTTATTATAGAATACTTTAAAAAATTATTAGCAATTATTGTAGGTACTATATTTTTGTTTCAACAGATCAATATGTATGTAATTTAAGATTAGTGAAAAAAATGTCACAGCTTTCAAAGTTTATTTAAAGAAATGAATTCACTTCCATTTACTAGAGAGCACTTTAAAGATAACATAAAATCAAAGCAAATACTTTTAAAAGCAGAAAACTAAGAAATTATACGAAAACGTACACGCCCACTCGGGTAGGCGTGGCTGAATTAGCACACGCTCATCGAAGGATGCTGTTGCAAAATGTCTTTTCCTCAAGGACTTTTTTTATGTCCACCCCTCTCCTTTCTGGGGAGAAGTATTTATCTCGAGAGGGAAGGCTGCCAAGTGCCTTGCCAGGGATTATTAAATTGAGTAGAGTCAAGATGGCCGAACAATGTATTATATAGTTTCTACGTATACGAAGATATATCAATGTTTGCGAGAGATTAATTTCCTTTGTTCGTTGCAGGAAATATATTGGCTTCAAGAACTTTTTATAAATACCTACATCTTATGGTTTAGTACCTGTATCTAAATGTAATAACCCTAATGCCTATTTACTTTTTTATTGTACCATGATTGTACTTATCGCTTTAATGTATTATTAGCGAGATATAATTAATATTTAACACATAACAATATAGTCAGGTTAATATGGTAAGATCTACAAATTTGTAATTTTACAGAACGATTTAAAGTTGTTATAGTGCATAGTTGTTATATTGAGTATCTGAGAAACCATTGAGTTTTTTTTTCTCTTGGAATAGAGAGTTATATTTCGAAGTTATTTCAACAAAAACAAAACGAAAATTGATAAAATGTTAGTTTCAACTTTGTTAATAGGACTCGACCATTTATAAAAAGCATATACCTTGCAACCATATTTACCCTGGTATTAGCATCATATATAATATTATACAAATTATTAACATTAAAATAGGGTAGATGAAATTGTAAATTAAAATTTATTTTTTTATACAAATGTAGGTAATTTTAAATAATGTTTAAAAAGTTCTAGAAATATAGTCGATGAGAATAACTGTTTAAGTCGATTTATTTAATATTTAATTTAAAAACTTATTAATTTGAGTTTAATAAAAATCATTCTAAAATAGATTGTTCGTATAATTATTATTAACTGAACACTTTTTTTAATTGTTACATATTTTTTATATGTTAATTTATTTTTGCATTTATACCATTTTTCGATGTTGGCATTGGGTATAAAAAGAAATAAACGCCTGGATATGATCGCATTTGCTGTGTAGTAGGGGCCGGGTGTGAGTACTTTATTTTTTCATATAATACTAGTGCTTTTATTGTTTAAGTTTTAAATTATTTAGTGGATTTTATACTTATTGAACCCCTTTGTGTAACTCTGCCTGGTCGTAATTTTTTTTAAATATATTCAACATAATATTGTTTCAGTAACCAGGGTTCCTAGAGCGACAACTGTGCGGATGACGGACAATGGTGAGTTGGGTTTTTTATTACTTTATACAAGACATTACATTGTACTTTTCTAACTACCCTACCTTCTGTTTTTACTTTCATTTTTTAAATTAGTAAATTTTTCGTTCTGCTATCGAATTAGCAGTCTAAAACGTTATTAAGGGCCGGTAAAAAAATATTAGCTAACTAATCTATAACTTTTGAGTTTGACTAAATTACTTTATTTGATATACCAAGATTACAGTGTTGTGATCAGATGGTTTTTGTCTATCACGTGATTACATTTTTAAGGTTATATTTAATAATTAAGTGCGTGTGTGTAATTATGTGTTTTACTTTAATGAAATTAACTAAAAATATTATAAATTGTTTCAGCCCCCTTCAGGGGTATATTGGCTGTCAACCCACCGCAGCAGTGTGGGCTTGTAGATTGTTAACCTCGTCTCCTTCGTGACAAAGTGAAACAAGAGACAGCCCCTGGTACCGAACGCGGACTCGTATAGCTCCTGGAGAGATATACTAAGTTTATGACGTTTGCAATTTTACTTTTAATAAACGTAAGTTTTTATTATTTGTTCTGTATGGGTATAATAGTTGGGGAAATAGAAGTACATTATTTTTATGTAAACTTCAAGACTTTATTATGTTAAATTTTGAATTCTTTTTTAAATTTATTCACTTTAGTTGTTGGGCTCCAATATAACGCTTTTACTCGTCAAAATAAATACAAATAAAAATTATTACAATAATTCAGCTCTTTTACACTGGCATTGTTATTCTACGATTTATTATATATTTAATATTAAGGAACTTATTAGGTAAATAATCAGTGAGAAAGTTTTATTTTTAATTTCAAATTTTATTATTGATAATTTAATATTTTGCTTTCTGAACGTCCACGTGGGTTTTTATGTATGAACAATAAATTGAAATTGCATGTAAAATAAATATTTGTTTTGTGTTGTTTTTGTCCTGTTACACATAATGCAGTCTGTCTTAATGTTGAGCTCTCTTCATCATTATCATCAACCATAGGCCTCCTGCCAACCATTTGAATGCCTATAAAAATGTAATAAATAACATTGGTATTTCTTACAGATATTAATATTAAGTTAAAATAACGAATAGTCATCATCTTTACTTGAAGAAGCGATTAGGTCAACGCTTCGGCCGTTATAAATGCGTGAATCACACAAGTAAGTTTTATTAGCGATTATATTAGATCGAGTTTTCAAAGTATCCGTTTATCATAGTTTTGTCAGCCAGTATTGAAGCGATTTTAAAAAAAATGTATAACAAAAACAAAATATCTCTTAATTCTACTATTTATTTAATTCACTTATAACTTTTCTTCATAAATATGTATTAATTTGTAAATAAGTATATATTATTATTTATTATTTTATGTAATGAATTTATTTAGTTATTATTTTCTTCACAATGCACCAAATATCATCACTCACACCGACAAAGGTTAGCTGGTAGATAATATCGACGGCATTAAGCTCGCTTATGTGAAAATATTTAATACTAGATTTACCAGACCAGTCAAAATGACTGGTCTGGCAAGATTAAATTAAAATTCCTACTGCGTGTAACATTTTCTTTAATTCTTCTAATCTTCTTTAATTTATAACAGAAGAATTAGTTTTATGAATTTTATATTATTTTATATATATTTGTAACAAATAGATATATACTTTTTTGGTTTTGGTAGAAGTAGGTATATTTAAGCTGGTAAATTAAATAAATCATTTATTTATTTATTTTAATGCAAGGCTTTAAAAACCGTACATTAGATTAAAATAATTTTAATAAACACTAAGTGAATCGTATATAATATTTAGTTTGGTTTATGTTATTTTATTTACAGAGGAAAGATAAATGACGATCAGGTTCCATCTCATCTAATCATTGCCAGTATTAAAAAGGACACGAGACGATGTACGAGTTTGGAACGATTTTATAAGTTTTACTACTTTATTTAAACAACATTTATAAAAACACTGTTAAACGATATTCACGGGAGGTTAGATCTATTAAGGTTTTATAACATTTTTTTAAGACAACTCTAACATGTTTTTTTTAATTAGGTTAACTTTTTAAATTAAAGTTTTGTTTCTTCTATCCGTTTTTTGTTTTATTTTTAATTTAAAACAAATGCTGTTGCTAATCCCTCTTTCTTTTGTTTATTTATTTTGTATATGTACCTACAATTTTAGTGCATTAATGAATTATATCATTATTGTTTATTTCCCTAACTTTTGAGGACGTATTATTATATAATAGTATCGAATTTGATATAGAGTACCTAGATTTTTTTTTCGGTAGTTAGAAGAAAAATTGTAAGTATAGCTATGAAAAATAAATGAAAATTGTTTTGGTACGATGTACTAATATTGTCGCTAAGTGTCGGCCTTTTACTTTTAGCGTCCCTTTGATCCCTTCGCCAGTCGATATTGACTGCGCTCGCTCAGTATTCCGCATAATAATATTCACACTGTATGTTTTTTTAAACGATATTTATAACGATAAAATCATCACAGACCATAACTTCTTTAACTATATATAACATATGTAGAAACTTATGTTAAATAATAATGCGAATTAAAATTGGATTTCAAAATAGGAATATGTAGGAAAAGAAAGATAAGAAAAATGACCGTGACAGGATAAATGTCAAAACCTAAAATCTTCTTAAATAAGTATTTTCGACTTATCTACTTTTACAATATACTACTACTATATCATTTTACAATTAACGTATTTAAAATAAACATTGTAAACCCTCAAAAAGAGAAACCTTGTAGTGTGATTAATAAACAAAAACATCCCTAAATACCCTTCTCTCGTCCCTAGAAAATATTTAAATGAGGATGATCTGTTACTTTTCGGGGTTTTTGCTAGCGCCATCCTGCGGACAAGTCACCCGACGGCCGTCCTGCATTTTAATATTATTATAGCTAGACTAGAAGATGCTATACTTTCTCAATATTATATTATATATTATTTTAACAATTCCAATAGGAATACATATTATAATTTGACGTGTGGCGGTCGATTCTACAAGCCGAAAATACTTATTTAAGAAGATTTGAGGTTTTGACGTTTAGTCTGTCAGTGACATCTTTCTTGTTTTCTTCTGTCTTTCTGTTGCTAGAATGCATTGTGATAATTATATTTTTAATCCATTTTAATCTACCATATTATATCACATAAGTTTCTCTAAAAGTGGTGACCCAACGACTTTCGAACAACGCAACCAGAAAATAACCTATTGGTGAAGTTATGAAGCTAACGGCAAATTTTGAGCTCGGTATATGTAGACATTCTAAGATCCCTCGGTCGTCATCTACTATACGGTGATTACAGGGCGCTTAATGCCGCTACAATGCTTGACAGAATCAGCTCTTCACAACATGGCCAATGAAAAGTATCAAAACACATATGAAGCGGAATCGGCAGTTAAGATCCTGTGCCTTGCAAATTTTCTCATGTATTTATGGATATTGTTGGACCTCTTCCACCATCCAATCATTATACATGTTATTAAATATTATTAATCGCTTCACTAGCTGGCCAGAAGACTCTGCCACGGACATGGAAACCTTCGCTTTCAAACTTAGAGAACATGTTCGTGTACTTAAGTCAGTTAATGCAAAACATCATTCAACTCAAAATGCTACTTTCTTGCAACCAGAACATCAAAACCATCCTTTTGTTCATCAAGACAACATCATGTGTTAAGTATTTTCAAGACAGTAACAACATATCAACGGCCGCAGAATACGCTTTCCGGATATAAATTCTTCTGAATTCACCGAGAGGGGAGTACTTGTGGCGGTCGATTCTACAAGCCGAAAATACTTATTTAAGAAGATTTGAGGTTTTGACGTTTAGTCTGTCAGTGTCATCTTTCTTTTTTCTTCTGGTCTTTTTATTGCCACAATGCATTGTGATAATTATATATTTTTAATCCGTAATAATCCGCAATATTATTTCACATAAATTTCTCTAAAGACGTATAACTCCGTATCTTATATCTCATACAAACTACTACTAACTTAATCAATTCCATAGACCAGCCATTCTCAAAGTGTGTTTCGCGGAACCCTAGGGCTAAAATACTGCAGAAAATACCTACCAAAGGGAGATTATAAGGTTACATCTAAATATTCCAACTAAATATTACATTGCAATATGATTATTCATAAATACATATAAATCAGTTTTTTATAATTATATTAAGGCTTTTTCCTTCGCCAAAAATGTTTGAAAACCACTGCCATAGACAAACTAATTTGACAACTTCAAATGTCAATTTTTTGTTAATGTTGGCATCTTTTATTAAATTTTAATTGTTTTTATTTAAAATAAGATCTTATTGGAATTAATAATTTAATTTGAAAGTTTGTTTTGGGTTGTTCATGTTCTGATAAATAAATAATATTGTACAAAAATGTTTTTCCTTTGTTCCCGAGAAAAACATCTAATTACCATATAAATAACATAAATACAGATACCAACAAACATAGATAGGAGCCCCGCAATAAATTGAAATGAGGCGCTGAATTAAAAAATAAATCAAAAGAAGATTTTCTCAACACGTCGTTGAAGGTAAATTGAAAAATGTACAGAACAGCGAGCGACTTCTCACCGTCTCCATTTTATACTATTTATACGATGTGATAAGCATATACGTTATTATTATTATTGTTTGATTTTATTTAATCAAAACTTTTACTGATAATAATACATATATAATTTTGTTGAGGCCTTTTCTAGGCCTGTCACATAAAACATGGGGATAACTTGTTAAAAGTTGCTTATAAAAACTATATAGTAATAATTGCATAAAAATTAATAATTTAAAACCTTGAAGCATAGGCACATACATATAAAAGCCTCTAGTATTCACTAAGATTAATGCATACAGACAGACACCCAGTTGCAGCTGTGATAGTAAACTGATTTCACGTACAATATTCCAGTTAATAATTTAAAATTGAATCGTCTCGTTCCGTGCTTCATTTGATAAATATTCGTGGTATAATGGAAACAGTGTTCGAATGAGATAATAGCAATGTCCCTGAACATATTAAAATATCCGAGCCCCCACTTGTTTCCGCTGTCATACAGACTAATTTAAATATACATTACGAAATGAAACATTATGCAGTATGTGAAATAAGTACACACGATTTTATTTGATTATCGTTTCCTTTATTTTTTATTTAGACTAATTCGTTTTGATTTATCGTAGCAAGATAGACAGAGAATAAGGAGCAACCACGGTTTCTAATGCGTCCCCATCAATTGACAGTTGACACAGGATCCTAAGCAGACTAATTTGTGAGAGATTGACCCTTTTTGATTGACTTTTAGTAATTGGGCTCCAATAGAGCGCTTTTACTTGTCAATACAAATACAAATAATAATTATCAATTTGATTTAGCTGCTGTATACTAGCATTGTCCACTTACATAATAATGTCATAATAATATATAATAAAAATCTACTATAATGTGGAAGACTAGCTGCTGTATAGGGGCATTGTCATCCTATTGTATACCTAAGGGTAAACATAAAATGACATTGGCTATGTCCAAGCTTCATTATCTGTAAGATATATATACGTGTGCCTCTCTAGTAATAACTGGCATAGAATTTGTCTATGAATAACAGGCAGCATTGCAAAAATGATGTAAAAATAGAAAAAATAATTCTGTAAAATATAAAGAGAAAAGACAGGTGTCTATAACATTTTGTTAAAGAAAATTTATTCGTTGTGCCAACTTAATTTTCGCAATGATCCCTCGCCACGCCCATTGAGATAGACACGCCCAACTGCCCGGTTTAAGCCACGCCCAATCATTTTGACATTTTCCTTTTTTATCTTCCAGCTTTAAGAAAATTACACTTCCAACTTTCTTCCTCCCTCGGCCCTCCTCCTTAGGGGGGACAAGCTCTTAGTGAAATACTATTTCAGTTTGCAAAGAAAATATCTTTCAGAGAAAATGGATTTGTGTAATATTTTCTTTTGGTTTGTTTTTCTTATAGTCGGTTTTATGGTCGATTGGTAAATTAAAATTGTACTAGGGTAGGCAGAGACGTAAAACACAATCAACAAATTTTAGGACACTATATTCAATTTTTTTTAAACCTATTAAGAGTTTTATTTTTTATTGTTTCTGATGAAATTCGTATTTTTATACTATTTTTCTGATGAAACAATTTTTTTCCGCTGATAAAAATATTTATGTAATTTTTTCAAATTGATCATTTTTGTTGCCTCAAAAAAAGCATTATGTTCCGATTTTATATACCGTAAAAGAAAACAGTAACCAACTTCAAAGTACATAAAACTGATTCTTAGACTTCTACCAAATATATATATATATATTATAAAAATAAAAACAAAATATAATTTTTATCCCCATTGTCATATTTTATAGGACAGGCTGACTCAGCGTTAAAAAATTTTTTTAAATTTTTTTTTTGTCATATTATTTTTTCTTAACGTATTATGAACTTAATTTAAAGATTTCACCAAAAAATTCCAATGTATTCGACGCTTGGGAACGTACATTAAAACAAATCATCACGTAAAATATTTTCCTTGAAGTCCCGTGTTCAATCAATAGTCTACGTCGGCGGTCGGGTAATGCATAAATGTATTAACTGTAGGCACCCCTAAAGCCTCCACTATCTCTGTTATTGCCCTTAAATTTATTCTTAATAAAGACCGTGGGCTTGGAAAATATACGTGGCGTTGTTTTTTTTTCTCCAACGAGTTATTTTTGGAGTTTGTTTATTATCAGAAAAAAATGGTTTTTTTTTGCCCAGGTAATAAAAATTATTTTTGTAGTTATATTAAAGCGAGTTTTTAAGGCTTGAATCGGATATAAATCTATTTAATATATGAATAAATAAGATAAAATCACATAAGATAATATTTAATTATATTTTTCTATGTTATATAAGGTACTAGGTTACTATCTTCGAAGTACTTACAAACGAAAATATCTCATTTTTAATAACCTTCAAGATGACGTGCTCTATGAAAAAAAAATTGACATGACTTATGTCACGTTAACAGGACGTAACACAATACTCTTAGGATCATTAGTGTGAAATCCCAGTGGATAGTTAAAATTAAAATAAATAAACTCAATGACTGTCACGACCTCTGACGAGTAACTTGTGTGTTCTTTAATAACACCTCCGACTGTCGGACGAACATAACTGATGTGAGAGCCTGATTTTTACATCCAAGTAACTATAAAAATATTAACTAGTGTTTTTGCCTTCGGCGCCAGACTTAAAAATAGAAAGTTTTTTTTAAATCCTGAAAAAAAATCGGTTCCTGAAAAAAAAACCACCCCCCTAACGTATCTACTTTGCGAGATGTAGTGATTTAAAAAAAAAAAGAAAAACAATAGAATACAGTTCCTTATTCTGATCAGAATCATCCTTCATAAAAATATTAATAAGTCAAACGACTATCCAATATTATTACATATTTTTGTAAAACTACCTACATAAATCAGAAGCCTCAAAATGTAAAATAGACTTCATATACCTATAACCTCATATAAATGTGTCGATATATTACATTATGAAGTTAAAAATAATTTTAAAACATTACAAACAATTTTAAAAGGAAACGACTTTAAAAACAAAGTTAAATACTAAGTTGTAACAAGTTTTCGAGTAAATCGGATTTCAGGAATTTGAATAAAACTCAAAGAGGGGGATGTCTTCATTAAGAATTCTACCCTATTTATGTTCAAAGCTTTCAATCTATTTTATTTTTAAACGTATATTGTATGTATAGGTATCTATATGTTTATAACAATCTCAGGTAGATAAAAACTTCATACGCATACGCATAAGTAAAATTGGCTAAGCAACATGTTCCCATAAAACCGTACAGAAATCCGCTTCCCGCATGCGGTAAAAACCAGTGTAAGATAATTTTAATTCAAATGGCAAAGGCGTCAATTTAATTAACACTAGATTTACCAGACCAGTCAAAATGACTGGTCTTGCAAGATCAAATTAAAATTCCTACTGCGTGTAATATTTTCTTTAATTCTTCTAATCTTCTTTAATCTATAACAGAAGAATTCGTTTTATGAACTTTATATTCTTTTATATAACAAATATATACTTTTTTGGTTTTGGTAGAAATAGGTATATTTAAGCTGGTAAATCTAGTGTTAATTATTATGCCTGTGATACAAATTAAAGTCAACTTCCCAAATTAGGTTAATCTACAAATTTTAAACGTATGAACCTTGAAATTTTACAAATAGTAATAAATAAAAAGATAAAACGACGTCATTTTTTGATGTATAACGATGATTTTGAATTAAAAAAAAACAACACATATTTGTGTGGAAATTATTTATTTTTTAACAATCTTTATCTAAATTATCTTTGATAAGAAAAATTTTGGTGTCTGTCCTTGGATCGGGTTAGGTTACCAAATTATTTTTTTTGAATAATTTTTCTAATATCAAAATCGAATATTTCAAACACACGTCCGTACTTAGCCGGTTGTTATCACAATTATATTAATTAATGATAAATAAATTAAACAAATATAAATATTTAATCATTAGGTAATGAAGATAATGGAAAAAAAAACAATGATAAATACCATTTAAACTTCAGCCTTCAAAACAGATGTTGCATTTCATATTTTATCTTGAAACATAACTTATTTATTTTGTGTAAAAATTACTATTTATTTCAAATAGTGTTTCGTTTTTGTTTTAATTTCGTGATTATTTGCGCGTTGTTAAAATGAAGCCGCTTGTTAGGACAGAGATGCAAGCAGAGGATCAAGAAGAGTTAAACAAATTGTTTGGTTCATCTAGTGAGTATTGCTTTCCTTCCCTGTCTGTCTTGGTATTTACAAAAATGCCACATGAATGAGATCCCGATGTATATAGTTTGCTAGCGTGACGAATAATCATCGAATTTATTTGTATAGACATCAAATAGAAAACAAAAGAATATTTATCGATAAATACTTCTTATTAGTTTAATTAATAGCTTCAGATATCTATTAAAGACAATTCTGCCAATGTCGAGTGTAACGGCACGTGTCTGGACGAAGGACAGAACGTGCTGAAACGCTATGTAACATCACGTATCTGGACCACGCACAGAATATGCTGAGACACTACATTCTACCACGTCACTCGAGGTATATATAAACACGCTCCTCGAGTGACAAGTCAGTTCACAAGTCAGTTCACTTCAGTCAGCTCACTCCAATCAACACTCCATAATGTAACCAATAAATAATATTTACATCTCAACACTCTTTGGCTCTGATTACTGTACCATCAAGAAAAGACCTTTTAACATCGAGTATTCGGGCAGCAGCCCAATAAGAAATTACAAAATTTTAATTCACACGTAAATCCTCATGTCAAAAAGCAACTCAAAAAAATCAACCTTTAAAGTCAATATCCATATATATTCCAATAAACTAAGTTTCTTTCAAAACATGGCTACTAATGAAAAAACAAATGGTTTATTTATTTATTTATTTATTGGGTTCACAAACAGGGCTCTACAACTAGATTAGGAGTTAACATCACACTAAGAATTATAACAATCCAATTGTAGGCTCTATACACAGTGAATACAACATAACTAATATTACGATGAGCGAGGTTACAAAAATTTTAATATTTAAAAAACAAAATGTTTTGATTGAGGTTGTAGATGTTATATTTTGCGTTGTCACGGTTTCTTTTGTTTTCTGTGGGCTTATCACGAATTTTAGTCTGGCTTTCGAACCGAGTTCGCTTCAAGCGATTTGTATGGAAATTTGAGCAGCGCCACCGCGTGCGGATTTGGAACTACAATATTTTAGATACTTTTTGTTAATTTTCGAACGTCTCGATCTTTCATTCATTTGATAGATTGCTTTTGCTCGTTAGTCGTTAGTAAAAATTCATGATCCCGATTGCTAACGGATCCGTTTTACTTGTGACAGCTCGATTCGAAAGCCAGACTAAATTCGTGATAAGCCCACTGTACTGCGACGTTTCGTGGATAAAACTATATTTTTTTATACATTAATATGTTTTTTGTTCACAGGCCTATACGATGGTTTCGCGCATTTTACTGAAAAGAAATATACGTTACAAAGAAGTGTTTATACTGATCTGGAGCAATCATTAAGAAGTGTGCCGATTAGGAAAGATGACGTGTGGATTGGAGGGTTTTCTCGTTCTGGTATGTCTCTTCAATTTGATGATTACATTAGATTACATATTTCGACTAATGATATATTAATTTTGATAAAAAAAACTTAATATCTTAATAAAAAGAATTGCATGCGTGGGCATTATTTGGTAGTACAAACGAATTTATTTATTTTAGAATAAGGTCAATATAATATGTTTTATACAAGATAATAAGTTACATTTTTAGGATAGAAATAACAGTTGCAGTAGCTAGTATTTTATAATACAAAAATACATTATACAAAAGAAATTAAACTAAAAATACGATTTACTGTAGCGTATATTTTGATAATTTTAATCTGATAACGTGGGACGATTTGAAAGCCTTATTGACTGCGTCGTTTCGTTGCATAGAACGCTTTGTTAACATATTGTCAGTATCACTCTTAAATCAGTTTAGCGTCAGAATTTGCAACAGAAAAATGCATTTTATATATAAGTAATGACTATCTATTTCAGGTACACATTGGTTAGCAGAATTAACATGGTTACTCTGCAATAATTTAGATTTTGAAAAAGCCAAAGCAATCCTTCATGAAGAAAGAATATTTTATTATGAGTAATTATTTTAAATTTATAGCTCATTTTACCAATAATATAGTTAAGAATTAATATTATTAATTTGATAATATTTGTAGCCAATAGAACAAGTGGACTGTATAAATGAAATTTGTATTTGCACTATATTACCAATCTCTTATAATCTAAGCACACACATCCGTTCCCATTCGCAACCAACATCGAAGTCCTCATTCGCACGTCCCTCGCGTTCCTCTTTTGTTTCATTCCAAATTCAAATTCACAGTTTTATTTATAAAAATATATAAATGCGGAGTTGCTAGAGTAGTTATTATTATCTAGTTAGTTTTAGCTAATTTCGCATCTAGGTAACTTTGAGTTTTAAAAGTGGTTGTACCTGCTATTTATTGATATTAATTTTTTTTTGTTTGATTGCAGCTTCAATCCGAAATCAATGTTTCAAAAAATTGTCGACGGAAAACTGATTATCGAGCCGAGAGGACCGGAGACTTTTTTCAACGGTCTGCCGTCGCCACGATTTTTTAAAACGCACTTTCCTCTATCTCTTTTGCCCAGCGCGTTGTTACAAACTACAAAAATGGTGTACGTAGCACGTGATCCGCGTGATGTTGCCGTATCCTGCTACCACTTCTATAAAAATCATAAATTTACTCAATACAATGGTGATTTTAAGTCCTTTTGGAAACACTTCATGAAGGGAAATAGTAAGTATTTTTTGTACACAACTAGCTTTTACCCGCGGCTTCGCTCGCATTTAAGTCATTAAATAAGTATCAGAGATCATACTAACTATAGGCAATTGGAAACTATTATTGCTGCTATTTCGCAACATATTATATATTTAAGTCCGTGCAAAAGAAAAATCCACTTTTTGCTTTTCAGTTTTTATTATGACTGCTTAACATTGGTAGTCGTATTTTTTATAATTTATAAAAATCAAAAGGAGGTTGCGATCGCCAACAACTATAGTAACATAGGATATGTTACTTCCAGTACCTTCAAAAATATGTGTACAAAGTTTCATGATGATCGGTTAAGTAGTTGTTGCGTGAAAACGTAACAAACAAACTCACATTCACATTTATAATATTAGTAGGGATGTACGAGAGGGAGGCGTTGATGAGGAAGCACAGAGTCTGCGGGCTGGATGTCGGTTTAGCGCAGACCATTCTGGCTGAACCGGCATTGGATGCGTGTTGGGATTTCTGCAAGATGGTTCATCAGCGGCTCCCACTCCTTTCTTGACAGATAAAAGCGCCGAATTAATTAACAATGTAAACACCATTTAACGTCACTCGATTTAATATCATAAATTACTTGACTTTGATTGCTTTACCGAGTTATCTATACAATTATACACTCTACGTAGCATCACAACAACGACGTCATTATTAAGCAATAAACAGCGCTAACTTGCAGAAATTAATAAAAACTGCAGCTGTGTGCGTTTCTTTATAACCTCAGGTAACCTAAAAAACCATTACATTTTTTTCTGTGTAATTTCAGTATTTTACGGACCATACTTTGAAAACGTGAAAGAATTTTGGAATGTTAGAAATCATCCTAACTTACTCTTTTTGTTTTATGAAGAACTGCATAAGGTAAAATATTTATTTATTATTAATAATTGTTTTAAAATGAGCCTTTTATTTATTAGTAAATAAACTATTAAATTTCTACAATTTCGAACCTTACGTACTCACGTTGCATTTATAAGGCACACCGCGGAAAACTTTAAATTAGTTGTCCACAAACGCATCTAGATTTCAGTTTTGTAAATGTACGTAGACCTCTCCAAATACACAGTGACTTAACTAGATATATTCACCATTAAATTTTATATTACATACTTCAGGATTTACAAGCTACAGCGAGGAGAGTTGCAAAGTTTTTCGGGCGCAACTATTCCGATGATGATTTTAAAAGATTATGTGATCATTTGAATTTTAATAATATGAAGAAGAACAAAGCTATCAACTGTGATAAAATGCTCGGCGATCAAAGTGAAGAAGTTGTTAGGAAAGGTAACCGTGGTATTGAAAATATTGTTTAAAAAATGTAGACCCAAATGAACTTATTGCTGATAATGATTGAAAACTTTTTCTTCATAATTTTATTGGAACTGATTGACATTGACAGTGAAATCAAAAAGAGGTGGCGATCGCCTACGAGCCTATTCGAAATAAATTACAAAGTTACATTAAGATGCCAATACATCAAAATTACCTTTATAATTTTTTACATTTACAGGAATAGCTGGTGGCTGGAGGGATGAATTTGACGATGAGATGATAAAGGCTTCCGAAGTATGGTTCGCAGAACAATTGAAAAATACAGATTTGAGATTTCCCAGTATGAAGTGAAACGTGTTTTTCTTTTAAATTTCGTTTAGAAGAATATGTGTTGATATACTTAAGTCCATATTAAATATAGTTAAATTAATATATGACTAATTAAATGAAATAAAAATATTCAATAATCTATTATTCTACGTATTGTATTCTTTGTTACATCTCAAATATGCTATTGGTGGCGAAGCATAAAATTAGTCCGACGAAAGTCGAATAATAAACAATTACAAAAAAAAAGACAAATACAAATTCAGAATCACTTTAGTTGCAAAAACAAGAAAGAAGAAATTCATTGAACCTATAATAATAATAATAACTCTTTATTGCACAAAATAATACATATAAAGAAGAACAGAAGAAAAGAAAGAACAAAAGGCGGCCTTATCACTAAGCACAAGCAGTGATCTCTACCAGCAACTAACCTTAGGGTAGTAGATCAAAAAGTAAATAGTATGGTGCAAAAAAAAAACAAAATATAATGAAATAATATACCTATACAAATGAATAATAAAGATATTAATAATAATAATAAACAAAAAATAATAGTATAGTGTGTTAAGTTTGGTTTGAAGCGCATAAAACTACATATTTAGTAATATTTTTGTTTACGTCTTTGTTTTAGGCTCTACTAACTATTGTACAATTTTAAGTAATTTAATAAAGGAATCAACCTAATGAAAATTGTTATATATTTTTTTATATATATAGACATAATAGTAAATAATACTGAATCAAATACAATATAAATAAATATTTGATGTTTATAACGCCAATTCCATTCTTATTCTTTATCGATTAAAAATCGTTTTTCCGCAGATGTTCAATAGACTCTTTTGATTGACAGCTTACACTGTACAGTCAGTCACAAAAGTGTATATCAAAAATCAAGAAAATTTATATTAAAAAATAAATGAACTGTATTACTATAATAATAAGGATTATATTTTGTTTTGTCAAATGAGACTTGTGTTGCTGACTGTGCGTATTTCAAATATCGTTCAAGTTTCCACACAATTTGTGACACAATACGTGAAAATACAAATATTTTGTTGCCACGTCACCTTTATAGACGATTACGTTAGTATTTTGAATGTAAGAAAGTTTAAATTAATCCAATACGGCAGTTCGCTATTTCCTCTTTTATTATAATACTAGCTGACCCGGCGAACTTTGTTCCGCCTTATAAGCAATAAATAAACAGATTTTGGATTTGATTAAGTTCAATTTTTTATTAGGAAAAACAAATAAAAAATCAAGTATTTTAATGATTCTTTATTATTCATGTATTTTGTTGCATAGGTTGCACTCTTTAGTTAACCACCTTGGGATACACGACATTTTTTGTTTTATTATCAGGTGCAAGAACAAACAACGCAGATGGTTTTCCGACCCGTGAACTTGCCACATATAATTGACCATGGGAAACACTTGGATTTTCCAGATTCAGACCACAAACTTTCAAAGATTGGCCTTGTGATTTGTATTTGTTTAGTTGTCATTTCCGTTTTGTTATTCCATCTCAGATACGTTTTTGGTATATCACGTTTTATAATGACTTTTGTTGCATTATGAATAAAATATAAATGCAGTTTTAACATGAAAAGCTGTTTATTTTCAATCACAATGACATAAGTGACAATAGTATTTTAAGCCTAGAATATTAATTATGTAACATTACTCCTCCTGAAAGTTCAATATCCGAAACGCGCAGGAGGTTTAGGTCGTTGTGTGGAACGACGTGGTGCCTCGTTTAATGCTGGTTGCGGGTTGAGGCTCCGGCTGTTCAAGATTCTACTGTTGAGCGTTAGGAGACCCAGCTGATTTGTCTCCGTGTCCATCTGATAAACTTTGTTGTGTGATTTGAGTTGATGCACCAGGTTGATAAGTCATCGCGTCCGGTAAAACATGATCATTGACGTCACCCCTACCTCGTTTTGATCCACGACTGTAATAGGAATAATTCTTCGGCTTCTTGTTGTTACTCACAGTATCGTTTTTCGTTTCCAAACTGTTATCGTTACGAATGACGTCCTTATCATCGTTGTTCTCATCGTTAGTTTCCCTTCGCCTAAGTTGATCAGAGTGTTTCCGTTTGATTACTCCATTGTTCATTTCAACTTGATAGGAGTAAGGCCCGGTGCGTTTTGATGTATTCCCTGGTTCAGAGCCTTTTCCTATAGATTTGTTAACCCAGACCATGTCTCCAATCGAATATTCTGACGGAATAGTTTCTTTAACTGATGGCTTGAGTTCCTGGAATAACCCAGCTCTTTCAAAATCTTCCTTAACACTTGACTTAAGAAGTTCAAACGTAGTGCGCATTTATCTTCCAAACAACATTTCACTTAGTTGGTATCATTACCTGAGTTGGCGAATCTTTTTTATTCACTGGATACGTTTGGTTGCTTTCATTGTCGCTAGATTCGCTAGACGTGTTGTGTCGTGCTAGGCGTCTCGTTCGAAACTATTTATGCATTGCTTTGCCGCTACTAATGCACACTTTTGAGAAGTGGTTGTTCGTCCCGCATAACCCACAGCGTTTGCCTCTGGCTGGACATTCCTCTAAATTATCGTGATAGTCTCCAAGGGTGTAGTTTAGTTAGTAGTAAAGAAAACTGATAGATTGTTTCACTTTCTTCCCGATGTCTTTTTACAAAACACACTTTTTCCGAGAGTACGTACGTTTTCTTGCCATAATAATTGTTCAATACAATAATCACAATCTTCATTGTAGGGGTTGAAAACATCGAAGTTAAACTTGCCGATCGACATCGTTATTTGCATTATGAATAAAATATAAATGCAGTTTTAACATGAAAAGCTGTTTATTTTCAACCACAATGACATAAGTGACAATTGTATTTTAATTATGTAACAATTTTTATTCTCTTTGACGTATTATGTCACGCCACATGGGAACGCGGTTGAACGGGATAAAAAGTATCCTATGTCCGTCTCCTGGTTCTAAGCTACCTCCTCACCAATTTTCAGCCAAATCGGTTCAGCCGTTCTTGAGTTATAAATAGTGCCACTAACACGATTTTCCTTTATATCCAACGGGATAAAAAGTATCCTAAAGCCTTCCCCCGGCCCTAAGCTACCTCCCCACCAATTTTCAGCCAAATCGGTTCGGCCGTTCTCGAGTTATAATTAGTGTAACTAACACAACTTCCTTTTATATATATAGATTTATTGAAATTATTTTTAGTTGAAATTAACCAAAATTAATATTGACTTCGATTATGTAGTTTTGAAAATAAATATGTCAGTAAAGAGTGAAATATGTTAATTTAGTTAAAATTAGCTAAATAAAATAAAAAATAACAATGTATATTAAATTTTAAAATGCTGCAACAGCTATACAATATGATTACAAACTTTTTAATAAATACAATTATTTTTATACAATTTAAATTACTATTCAGCATATAAAATTTTCTGATAAACAAAGCAAAACAACTTGTTAGTAATAAATAATAAAAACGAATAACTATAGAGGCGTCATGACGCATTGGCTTTTATCTGTGTAACTTACTGATATATGTGTCCAACATAGTGTACACGGGACATATGTAACTGATTTTACCGAAAAAATCAACTAGCATTACCGTCTTCTCTATCGATTCTTTAAACAAAACTAGAAATAATATTTATTAGAATTTTTTTTATTTATTTTGTAATTTTTTCATAATCAATTTTGTATTCCTATATGTAAAAAAAATTAATGTCAATATTTAGTGTATAAATTTTAAAAAAATGCCGCATCCAATAATTTTTATGAATGTTTTGTAAATACAAAAAAACCGCCCAATCATGTCGATTAGTAGCCCGTGCTCTACAAAACTTATTGTTAGACGTCACCACAATACAAGCAACGATCTTCAATATTCTTTATGATTACACAACTGATACCTAATACTGTTTGAACGGTAATAAATCCATGTCACCCCCACGGTTACCTATTTAAACGAAAATTCTTCGTAAATGTCGTCAGTGTATTTATGAAAATTCGCGATTAAATGTCACCTATTTGATTTGTATTGCGCGTTAAAAATAGTTGAATTCAAATTTTAAAAATGGAATATCAAACAGAACCGTTAGATTTGTCAAAAAAGAACCAATCACAAATCGATTTAAAATTCTTATTCGGTCTCAACAATCATTTATTAAAGTTATATGAAAGAACATCTTTGATTGGCGAGAATAAATATTTCTCAAATAAAAATTCGAGCATGAAGAATATATTACCTTGTCAAGTTTGTTTGAAGACTTTTGACCGACCATCTTTACTGAAAAGACACATGAGGACACATACTGGTGAGTGCACCTTTAACTCGATAAAAAATTAGAAAGTAAATTAATTTGCAATTAATCTAAGGGTTCTAATAAGGTTAATTGCGAACATTATTCTAATAAATCTTTTGATTCATTTGAATGTTTTTATTTATTCATGTCAGTAATTGGGACTTCAACAGAGCGCTTTTACTCGTCAAAATAACCACAAATATAAATGAAATAAATTATCACAATGAATTTGATTTAGCTGCTAACATGTAACATTTTTGTCGTAATTCACATTTCGATAACTTTGCAGCCTGAAGTATTTTAAATTGAATTAAAATGAAGCATTGTAGCGTATTTTTTGTTTCAGGGGAGAAACCGCATATTTGCAATGTATGTAATAAAGGGTTTAGTACATCTAGTTCTTTGAATACACATCGGAGAATACATACAGGTAATGCTTTGTAAAATTAACATCAACAATTTTAATAAGGAGAGAGTTTTTTAAACTACAAAAATTAATAAAAATCAGAAGCATCAAAGCGTCAGAACTATATATATAACATTTAAATAAAGAAAACACCGTTGTTTTTTTCTTTGCCAAGTTGACATTATTTACAACGGCCAGTTTTAATGTAACTTTCAAGAAGACCAGTATGAGTTTTATTTAGTTTTCTTCGCACTCTAACTTAATATCCGGTCCAGTATGGTCATATACTATTCTACTATTAAAAATAAAAGAAAAAAAAGGTATTCTAAATTCAAATTTACGGTTCTTGGACTTTTAAAGGAAATAGCAATAGTGTTCATTTATGTCGTCTTCATTGTATAGTTATTAGTTAAGCGTGTGCTGTGTAAAAATTAATTTCAGGTGAAAAACCACATAAATGTCCTGAATGCGGCAAATGTTTTACAGCAAGTTCTAATTTATATTATCATCGCATGACACATACTAAGGTAAGTCGACTGTTCATGAAAGTAATAGAAATTTTGAACGTCAAGTAATTAAGTAATAAACATGTAGGTATATGTTGGTTAAGATTGTGTGCAATCCTTCTTGTCTTTTTACTTAAAAAGACTTCATGTGATTTACTGTCGCGTTTATTTTGTTTATTTTAATCAGACTATTCGAATTAGACTTAATTTTCACAAATCAATCATAATTATAAATAATTTTAACACTAGGTTTACGGACGTTTTCTATATACCTACTTCTACTAAAACGCGTCAATTTGACGCATATCGTAGAGATAGGTATACCACATAGACAAGTTCAGTAATTAAACGCTTTTAAAGAAAATAGACTTATATATATTTCCCTCGATCAATGAATAAAAGTCATACAAAGAGATAAAATAAAAATATAAACAGTTTTTGGTAATTATCTGATAAAAGTCTAAATGCGTCAAATTGACGCGTCCCGTAAACCTAGTGTTAAAACAATACACTATCGAACATGGGCGTAGCCAGCCATGGACTCAGGGTGGGGCAGCAGTCTAAAATAATATGTAACTAGCAAACTATACCCGCGGCTTACACTGGTTAATTTTTTTTGGGTCGACTGACGACTGTCGAGTGTGAACTTTCTTACGGATGTTAAGTATTGTAGTTAGTACCTAGATAATTAAGCGCCCCACCCTGCCCCACCGTGGCTACTCCCATGCTATCGAATCGTTAGAACGGAGCCCAAAAGGATGTTGATATGATTCTAGAACAAACCACACAAATGTTCATCGTGTCCTCGCTCATTTCCAACTCCGGGGGAATTGCGAGCTCATAGGCCCGCTCATGGTGGTGAATGGCCGCACACTTGTCCACTTTGTGCCAGAGGTTTTGGTAAACATGCTGGCCTCAGACATCATCTGAGACATCACGTACACCATACTATTGGGTTAGTATACTTTTATTTGATTGGACATGACCGAGATGATCTGGACAAAGATAACAGAAACATATACTTTGTTATAATAGTATTATATTGAAAATTATATAATACTAGCAGTTGCCCGCGACTACGTCTGCGTAATAATGAAGATATAAAAGTACTATGAAGTTTAATGATGTTTCATATTTCAGTCAACAGAAAATGCCTATCACACCCCTTTCACAAAATCTACTAACTGCCTCTCCGTCAAATTTCTAGTTTGTAGCAAAAAGATTATACAAACCTGCGAGAGCCCTTACTCCTTAATGTCTCCTTAATAACTCCTTCAATAACTCCTTTGCAAAATCCGTTCTTTGCAGACGACAACTAACTATAAAATATCTCCCTGTCAAATTTCATCTTTGTATGTCAAGCGGATTTCGAGAGAACTTTCGCTTTTATATTTATTGAATTAGATATGAATTACAATGTGAACTTAAAATAAAACGTAATATTTCTTAAAAAAAAAAACAAAAAACAAACAACACGTCGAATTGTCTGAACTTAAAATAAAATGAAATATATCTTAAAAAACAATCGAAAAACTGACAGCACATTTACCGCCAAAATTAGGCATAGACATCGAATTGTGTGATCTTAAAATAAAATGAAATACCTTTGCCTTAAAATGAAAAAAAAAAAAGATATATATCTTTAAAAACAATTGAAAAATTAGGCATAGACATCGAATTGTGTGAACTTAAAATGTAATATTTCTTAAAAAAAAACAATTGAAAATATTAT
Source organism: Tineola bisselliella (assembly GCA_028551675.1). NCBI lineage: Eukaryota > Metazoa > Arthropoda > Insecta > Lepidoptera > Tineidae > Tineola > Tineola bisselliella. The sequence goes on from JAPWLS010000429.1 coordinate 96,536, forward strand.
ATAGCCTATGTTCATCAGGGATTTTTTACGATTCTAATGGTGAAAGAATTTTTCAAATCGGTCCAGTAGTTTCGGAGCCTATTCAATACATACAAACAATCAAATGTTTCCTCTTTATATAATAGTATAGATTATAAACTAGCTGTACCCTACGCACGTTGCTACGCCACCAACTAATTTGTTTTGATTTTGTTCATTTCACGACAATATTGTCTGTTCACTGTGAGCTGTCATGAGCTGTCACGGCAATATATAAAATTCATTGGAATTACAGTGGCGCCATCTTTCGAAAATTGGTCGTACCAACTCAGAAACCTTCGTGGGCTCATGCACAATAACTTTGCTAAAGATCACCACATGATCAAATGCATAGTTTACGATTCTATAAAGGACATACAGACAAACATTCATTTTTATATATAGATATATATATTCGTCTCTACTGGGTATCTAACGTGGGACTTCCACTGAATATTTCGTTTTCAACTAAATCACTTAAAAATAATTTGTCAGTACTTAATGGCAATTTTACATCTCATAACTGAAACTTTAAGAAAAACAAACGTGTCATATGCATTGACAATATTTTTTTTGTATCTCATTACAGATCTGTAATAGACGACGTGATGCTACCCACACGTTAGCTTTCTGCATTCTCGCCTGATCAAGAAACCTTCGTGGGCTTCTTTTGCTACGACATGAATATATTGCAGATTAAGGTGCAGTCAGATAAAAGAAACATAAATATACTATTACTAAATAAATGCGTTAAATTTTATTCTACTTAATTCTAAATAAATTATATATCTATTCAAGCAAGCGCGAATAACAAGGACAGTATATATATTAGGGTGTCCCAAAAAAATAAAAGTATTTTTTTACTAACGCATACCCTCTTATTTTGTTTGAATGGTGTCAAAACATTTGTAAAAAAAAAAAAAAAGGTGTGTGTGCGATTCATACACGATAGAAGTGAAACTTCAGTAAATCGAGAAAAGAATGAGATGAATATATATACCAAGGGTAGGATAATTACAAAGTTTATTCGTTTAAAAAAGAAAGTATTTTGATTAATTTTAAAAGAAATTTTATTTAACATATGTTACATAATTTATTGCTCAAGTTCCATATTTTAATTTTATTTTCATTTTTTTTAGTGGGGTGCCTTCGGAGCCGGCCGCGAACGGCCTCTTGACTTTTACATAGATAAATAAATAAAATAGAATACGGAAAAAACAAATTTCGGTTCCTGAAAAAATCCTGAAAAATTTTTTCAGATCTTGAAAGAGCTTATGATTCTGACCAACCAACCAACCAATTCTCCCCCCCCCCCCCCCCCCCCCACCTCCTTCATCCACCAAAAATCGCGATCTACGTAAGACATATAGCCATAAATCGAGCGTCGACCGAAGGTCGGCGCGAGCCGCCGCCGATTCCCCCCCCCCCCCTTCCTCCCCTCCACACCCCCTCTCGCCATACAACCTCATAAAAAACACTCGAAGAGGCCTCCAAATTTCGATCAGAAGAACCCTTTACGCGGTCGCGCTGACGTCATCGGTTGTCGAGATATCGCAAAAACAAATTTTGAAATTCGCGCGCGAAACGTCAGAACGTGTCGCATTTCCGTTACATCCGCGTCACATCCGGTTTGAAATCACAACGATTCTAAAGAAGTTTCACTTCAAAAATCATGCACCTAGAATGACGGCAACCCGTGCCAACTTGCATCGAAAGATGCTACAATTTGCATACTAAGGCGCGCGGCAGTAAACGTATCAAAATGCTTGTAATTACTTGTTTGTTTTCTTAGTAAAGGCTTTGCTTTCGTTCAGTTAAGATGTCTGTGGAGTTACGCAGTTCTAAAAAAGGAATATTTTTAATAGGAGACGTAAAACATCAAATTACCGCTTCTCGAACAGAAACTGAACAGAGAAATGCTTATTTTCGCTTGCCGCTATCACGTCTACGAATTGGTATTGAAAAATTAGTAAAGTAACTACAAGCCCTGACATTCCTTTATTCAAAAAGTTTCGAGAAAACTGGAAAAATGTAGATCCCAAGAAAATACAGAATTATCCAGAAAAGTTATCGTACCTAGAAGTTTCAGAAATTAACGAACTCTTAGAATTCTACCGAAATGCATTGACTGAAAAAATTTCTAAAGATGACTACCGAGAATTAATAGAGCTCTCAATAATATTTCTTGGTGGAGATACTGAGCACAAATTTGAGATTCGGCCTCCAGGCGCCATGCACCAAGCTTGATGGATGGCGAAAGTAATTTATTCAATAAAAATATCTCCACTTAGCTCGCAATTCACAAGGATAAGATAGTTCTATTAGATGTCTGCCTGTTCATCGTGACATCCTACGTCAAGCCTTGGTTGCAATGCAATTTAACAATAAAAACACCCTACCAGGACTTGCGTTTTTTAAGGGCCATGAAAGCTTACGAATCCATAGACAAAAGTACCTCGAAAGCAGCTTTACAGAAGTTCTGCCAGCATTTATGGTATTTGACATATGAAGTGGCTGTCTTGTCCTTATTTATTAATAAAGGTGAAAATGGTCACTAACTTAACCAAAGGAAACCCATCTGCCTACAGTAAACGTTACATATCATCGAAAGAAGAACTTTGTGGATCACTTTACGGTCAGTCTCACAAATAAAAACTTTGTCTTATTTTATTTTATTACATTAATTATGTTATGATAATTTAAATGTTCTTTCTTTTTCAAAGAAAAGCATCGACGACTTTGTGTCAATCAAAAGCAAGTTTTTGTTCAATCGACTTAAAATTGATGACAGTTTCCTCCAAGAGTGTCCAACTTCATGGCCATGCAATTATTTATTTCAAAATGCTAAAACTAAGCTACTATCACTTAGAGCCGTTAACAATACAGCTGAAAGAGCGGTTAAGTTAATGCAAGACTTTCATGACTTGATCACCGTTGAAAAGGAACAAAAGCAATTTTTATTACGTTGTGTACAAGAGCACAGACAGGCATATCCTGTCTGTAACAAGAAAAAATTTAAAAGAAAATTTAATTAATATGTCCTTTTAATGATTAATGCTAAATAAATATAAGACACACATTAAACATGGTTTTATTTATCAAATAAACAGAAAGTTCTATAATCTTCTGTATGGATTCCATACAAACTTTTATATCAAACTTTGACATCAAGTCGGCACGGGTTATCATTATGCGATAGCGATAATATTTAATATTTCAGTTATTAAAGTCAATTGGAAAAAAATTAGAGGGTATGCGTATCCAATTTCGCAAAAAAAAAATTTGCCCTTATAGCTTGGGACACCCTAATATATATATGTAAAAAAAAGAGATAGCAACATAACCTAATCTGCTAACTCACGTTTGACAGTACACACGGCAATTTTCAAATAAATCGTTCTTGTAGGTATATAAACGGCAGAAAGAGAAACGATCGCGATATAGCGAACGGCAAAGGAGATATCTGCATCCCGTTCACACATGCCCCAACTTCGATACGATAAGAATATATTTATCCCGTTCTAATGATTGTTTCTACCAGTCCAAATAAACGTCAAGACCTCAAATCTTCTTAAATAAGTATTTTCGGCTTGTGGAATCGAACAGGCCGTTTATGGCCAGCATCCTGATAGATATATGCCTGACAATAATAAAAACAAGGCGTATTCACAAAATACATTTATTTAAAATAATTCACAATAACATTGCTATTTCTTTTTCTTCTCTGATTCTCTTATTAAGTATCTCTT